>JAQPZY010000688.1:0-338459 GCA_029931535.1 Margaritifera margaritifera | reverse complement strand
GCAGCTGACAGGAGACTAAATTTCTGTTAAAAATTTTGGCAAAGTCATTCTGGGTAAATTTTCTGCAATGGTATTATGAGTACAAGTGGGGATTAGGTTCTCCTTTGCAAAAAATTTGATTGCTATAGGGGGGTTGTGAACTAGTTAAAGTATAAACAATGTAAACAGTTTTATCAACAAAAAACGCCTGTCCCAAAAAATTACTGGACAATGACTTGCAACAAATGGCTGATTTATACAGGAATTTTCGCATCTACCACTGTCTGGTATTACATTAAATTTTTTAATGTGAAATTGACATTCTTTTTCCTGCCTCTAAAAATAACAGCTTTTTGCTATTTGCCATTGTTTGTAGTTAAAAATTTAACTTTTTAGTAAAGTATTCTGTCAGTAAACTAGGAGAAGTATAACTATTAGAGCTTTTCTGGAAATGGAGTATACGGCATTAAGCTTAAAGTAATATTATACAAAAGCACGTTTTCAGTTAAATGCAGCCAAATGAATTTGTAAAAAATATAAGAGTTAAAAAAATAATGTATTACAGTTGATTAATATTGTTGTTGCTGACTAATGCCACAATCCGCTTACCATCACTGTATAAAAGTTAAAACCTATTTAACACATTATAACAAGAAAATACTCCAAAACATTTGGAGTTATGGTCTTCTTCATGTAATTATCAGGAGTCTATGATTGAAGAAGCTTCACCTGGGAATTTGATCTGGCTTTATTTTCATAAAACTTCTCCAGTGCATTTGCAACTCAAAATGATGTCCATTTATTTAATTAGTCAAAAATCAAGAAATTTTTATACACCAAATGTATGGACTTTTAATGACTAATTTGCTTTAAAGTATAACAATTCAGATACAGTATATATTCAATCAAAAAGGGTTTGAAAAGGCTGAGGATATTCACGATGGGCAAGATGCTTTCACGCAAGCAGGACCAAGGCCCTGATTTCACAAATCTTCTTGAAACTTATTATATACTCAAGTCAATATTTTGTTTCTTCATAACATTTATAGAAGTCAAAGTTAAGGGTCCTATCGAAATGCTAAGCATACAAAATAAACAGCCAACACTGAACATTTCAAAACGAAATTAGCATGCATTAGTTTTGTTATAGTTTAACAAAATAATAAGAATCCAAAAGTTAATTTGTGACTTTTTTACTCAAAGTTTTTTATAAAAACTGAGCCTGATTATGAACTGTTGTTATTCTTGTCTGCACAAATTGCACTAGCATAGATTTACACAAAAAAGTTTGATAAATAATTTGAATATCAATTTCTAAACAAAATTGCGCTGTGTTTTCATGACAATATCAATCAAGGAACAAAAGTTATATAACATATTGTGATGTGAAATCCCTGACCTTTAATCTTCTCCAAGTTATAACTTACTGGTAAACTTGGACAAAAAATAAATTGTTCAACATCAAACCTATACTATCAACATTGAGCAATATTTTCATAAACTTAAAAATGCAGTTATTAAACTTCATCCAATTAATAATTGACAATTAGTTTAATATGTATTATTTGCCATTACAATATTTCATGTTTCATCTAGGACTAAATACTCAGCTATTTGTAGGTTATTCTGGTGGAATCAATGGAACAATGGGGAAAGTACATAAATGTATTGTCTAGCCTGTGTCAATATTGTTGTGGACTTAGTAACCACAACTAACAAAGCCACTCCCTGTGACCTTAACTTTTGACCTTCTGATCTTACAGTTGCCAGGTGGTGATTTCCATTTTCATCTGTTAAAAACTTTATGTGGCAAGTCAGATAAGAATCTTTTTAGGTAGCTGATGCTTGGCCCACTTGCTAAAACTTGAAAACAATTCAAACCCCAAATTTAAAACCATTTAACCCTTATGAAATTAAATCTTTGAACTCTGTGAAACATCCCTAAAGATGAAAATACATGCAAATGGGGTGAACTGGTTCAAAGTCTGGATGCCTATCCATTTACATTTTTTTTCTTATCAAAAATATCTTTAGGCAAAACATAACACTGTTTGTAAACTGTCCCTTATCCTTTTGAACTTCAAATCTCTAGACATACTTCTTTTTGCAAAGGTCAAGATAACAAGTGTCAAATTTAGCAACAGCAAGATACTGCTATTTCCCAAAAGTTTTAACAGTTTTCGACCAGCCATCTAAATTTTAAAACTACTGCTACTCCATGACTTTGATCATGAACCTTGTTTAGCCTTTAATCTTAACAGATGTTATTTCAGCATACCACGTAACTCTAATGTAATTGTGGAGCAAAGGATAATGATAATCCCATGATTACAAACCAGAGATATTGACCTTACAAAAAACAGTAAACAAAGTAATGGATAGATAACAGAAAATGGATGGATTGAAAAAGTCATTGTGACCCCCTCTTTCTCGCCTTCCATAACCATTCTCTGTAGACAAGAAATAGTAGAAATGGGTATATTTATCAAACCTGAATAGTACAGTTTAAAACTGTTCATTAAAACCTGTCTATAAAGGACACTCAAGGGGGACCATACAGAACCTGACCTTGTGAGCAGGTGTTCTTTCTTATAGATTAACAATTGATATTGAGAATTAACAAAGGAAACCAAAAAACAGTCCATTATTACAAAGGTTTTCCTTTTAAATGGAAGGTGTCTTCTATGGACAGGTTTCACCCATACAAATTAGTTATCTTTGTAATTTTTTTAAGGATATATAAAAATTAAATATTTTCAGGTACCTTTAGGACCAACTGCCTTCTCAAATACTTGCATCGGATGAACCGGTGCTGTGCAAAGTTCTGATACTCTGCAAAAAGGACACAATTAACTTTTTGTTGTTGTTGTTGGTTTTAACAGCACTGTTAATACATTACTGGCTATTTCATGCTGAGGAAATGTATTGCCAAGTGCCTTTTCCAAAGAAACACAGAGGCAGCTGGAATCTGGGCTATACCTGGATGTGGGTATCAAACCTAGGTCACTTTGGAGCTTACAGCTGCTACAAAATACTTGGGCATATGCGCTCGCACACACTTTTTTATAACACATTAGTTTTACTTTTCTTTCATCTGGTACATAATGCAGTGGTTAAATATCTGTGCATATAGTGTTTGTGTGTGTCTATGTATTGAAATGTAAAGGCTTTAACAGCATATATGCTCCAGCACAACTCCTGGCTATTTTCGGTTGCCAATTCAAACTTAAGTTAAAGGTAGATATTGGGTAGGGAAAATAACCTATTCTTTATTAAAACATAAAAACATATAGTCCCTACCAAGGGATAACAGATAAAAGGTAAATGTCATGAATATTATTTCAAAAGGTATCATCAAATAAAAGATGATAAATTCAAAACAATCCCCGAGTGTATATGGTCCAAAACTTTTATAACACATACTAACAGTGTCTTTCTAAGAGATCTAAGTATTCATCTATGTGGTAACACAATCTAAAAGCTTCCTAATTGAATTCCACATGAAGAAAACAAAAGTATTTGTCCTTCAGCAATGTTTGGAATGCAAGAGTTCAAATAAACACTGGACAAGAATGAGTTCTACTGTCCATAGACACTGTTAAAGTATGCACTTTGGTCCAGCTTCACCCTTCAAAAGGTATGCATGAGTCAGGTGTGTTCTATGTACGAGTAGCACAATGCCACATCATCTCTGTGATTTGTTCTATATGCGGGTATTGATCTCCAATGATGGGTTTGATGTTCCAAAGCTTGTTCATGGGAGTTTTCATTCCAAATATTTGGCCAAGTATATGAAACATGCCAATTAGGATAATATTTGAAGTCAGCATGTGAAATCTTCCACTCAGAAACAGTGACTAGCGGGGCAGCTTTTGCTTCTTTATCTGCCCTTTCATAACCTTACTACCAACATGACTAGGCAACCAAGTCATGCAAGGTTTGGTATTTGGATCTGAAGATGACATTGACTTCATTTTAGTATAAAAGTATTCAACATCTTTAACCATATTATTACACTATTACTTCTTTCAACTTTTAATCTAACAAGAATTCCACCAAAAAAAACTATTTTTCAAGTCTTAATCATTAACTGTGGTAGTATTCAAATATTAGATCTTTAAGACTACGCTCTAATTTTGTACCAAAAAGGCTAAACAAGTGCTTGAACTTACAGTAAATATTTGCCTTTATACAGAATGAAAACTAGACCTCTTACTGATGGTGCATGTAAAAGGATCCTGCTCATTACAATTTGCTAGGTAGTGCCCTTTAGCAGGGGACCCTGTGTTGGGCAATCAAAGTTAGAAAAACTGGTATTCAGGGGCCTTAACTCCTCTTAATGATGACATGAAATGCTGGAAATCCAACTCATTCAAGCTCTTATCAATATAAAGGTGTATGATAAATTTGGTTGAAATCCAACATTCCTTAGTAAAGTAATGCTGTGGAAATTCAAGTTAGGAAGATGAGTAATCATGAGCTATTGCAACACTGCAGAAACCAACTCAGGAGGATGGACAATCGGTGGTGAAAAAAACGAAAAATAATGTGATGAAATACCTGAAATCAAAGTCTTTCCAGGTCTTATAAGTTGCATTCCAAATCAAATTGAAATCCAACAAAGCTTCATAAGTTATTCTGCAGATAACAAAGTCATACAGCATACCTGCCAACGCCTACAGAGGTATAAGAGCTAACCTAAGTGGCAACAAAGTGTAATCTGAGCATACAAGGAGTAATCTATATATTACATGCCATAATTTAAAAAACTGTATGAAAAATGTACGTTAAGTTTTGCTACTAATCTGGATCTGCAGCTGGTTAAAATCTTGTCACAAATGGGGGCAAAATCCATGTGGATTAGTACCAGACTACAAACACAAAACATATTGACAAATTATATATACACAGCACTCACTTTTAACTAGTCTACATATCTAACTTTCACTGAGTGATCACAAAGTCAACTCCACAAATTCTGCAACAATCATTACCATGTGCTCAAAATGAGTGCTGTATTACCCCTCTCGTGTTCTTCTTTCTAAATCTGTAAAGCACTATTGATTTGTCTTTCTTTCTGACCTGACATGTTTTAAAGTTTAAAAAGATCTCTCTTCTGTAACGTTTCTCAGTCATATAACATGCTAGTGTCACGTCGATAAAGCCTGTTTCACATAACATCTGCCGTCATTTTTTAAGTATAGACTGGTCCACTAACAAATTCTGTGAATTAATATAATGAATCTGTGAGACAAGTTTTCAAATTGAAGAAACCAGTCTGTTTCTTGGAAATGTGTCATATACAGCTGCTATAAATAGAAACGAAAGGAAAGTACATGGAGGTCTATGACAAGGTGTTCTATTACAATATTCTTATGCATTGGTCTTTTTTTTTAGAATATTCTCAGATTTATATGATGTGTGGGATTAAAGAGATGATAATAAAACTGACAAGCACAACTTTTTATTGCTTTATTTTTTATTTTTTTTTAATGTACCCAAAAAGCGAAATCCATATACAGGCGAGCAAAAGACATAATTAGGGGGAAAAAAAGCAGATTGATTATGCCAAAAAGCGTAATGGTTGGCAGGTATGAAACAGATGAAAAATCAGGAGGCATAACTCCTAAAAAATAATGTCCTGGAATACTGGAATTCAAACTCATACAAGTTCTTATCAATATGAAACAGCATGTCAATTCTGACTGAAATCCAACAAACCTACATAATGTTATACTGCAGAAACCAAAGTCAGGATAACAGATAATTAGGGGGCATAACTCTTGTACACGAGACAAAACCCTTAAAAGGCACATCTAGGTGTAAGAGACAATGCACACACCAAATTGCACCAAATTATGTTTAATGGTTCCTGGGCTATGCTGGTTACAATGATTCCATTATAGTGGGGATTCAAAACTGATTGAAAAATGGCAACAACTCAGTCATAATTGGACCCAAAGAGACAAAGTCTTTAAAATACACATCTACTTGTAATAGGCAAGTCACCTACTAAATGGCACCCAATGAAGTGTAAGGGTTGCTAAGCTATGGTGGTTATAAGAAAAGTGTAAGGACAGCATCGGAATCTAAACATAAAAACAGGAATACTTCAAATTTGTATCCAACAATTTATTTTACACATTTAACCCTACTGATTCAAAGTGACTTTTGCTCAAAAAACGTGCTTTCTATAGTTTTCTTTTTCCATCATGTGCCCAATTAAAGTGCATATAAAGAAAAGACTGCTATATAACCAGTCATGATGCCTTGCAAATCACATTCTGAATTTATATAGTATGTTTTTACATTGAGCAATACTCCATATTGGTTGCCTTTCATTTCATAATAATTTTGAACTTTCCCAGATGAACAAGTGCACTAAGTTAATGTGAATTTTGATTGGTCAACAGTTAATTGCTTTTGTTATATAAGTGATTAAGTAAGCTTTCACAAATGATTTTAAATCAGACATTACAAACATTTTGGTTTTTCTAGATATACCAGTGTTTAAGTTCTGGTTCACCTATCTAAACAAAATTGTAACCAGAAAATCAGAATCTGAGAGAAGTGGTTATAATGGCATAATCTGAGACGTGATTGTAATGGCATAATCTGAGAGATGCGATAGTAATGGCATAATCTGAGAGAAGTGATTGTAATGGCTTAATCTGAGGAAATAAATAAGAATGATTCTATCAAAATCAGAAAGGCTGGCATCTCTGTAGACAGATGGAAGGAAAAGGTGATTATTATAGTACTCCCACAACTTTATGCTATAGTTCCCGCATCTTGATATGCAGTCTTTTAAGCAAACCTTTATGAAAAAGTAGGGATAAAGCAGGGGCTACTTTTTAAAAAAACGTAGGGAAAAGGTAGCACACATAAATTAGATGACACTCAAAACATGATGAAAAGCACTTATATTTTGACAGATCTTTTCAAATTTTCATCGTTTTTTTCCCGAAATTCAACTGGACACTTCTAACATTACATTGCTACCAACAGTATTGTTAAGATAAGATACACAAGCACTAAAACCTTATATGCAACATTTCACATGTTAAGCATAAAGTCATGTGATAAATTTTGTCCATAAAGTCATGTGATAACTTTGCTCATAATGTCATGTGATAAATTTTGCCCAGAAAGTCATGTGATAACTTTTGCCCAGAAAGTCATAAGATTCATTTTGGATATCTGAGGTTAAACAGAAACTCAAAAGTGGAACTTTTGAGCATATGTTTATAGATTGGATTGATTCAGACAGGTTTACCATTACAGAACATTTCAAAATTGAATGGCTCTCATTCATAAATGTCTGTAATTTGCTTCATGGCTATGATCAAGCACAACTCAAGATGGAAGGAAATGGTAATTACTACAGGACATCCACATCTTCATGCTATGGTTCCCACATCTTAATATGGGGCCATAATTACATGAGTGCTCAATTCAAATTAAATCTATGAAATCTATAAAATGAGTTGAATTTTTTCTGTCATGAGCCCAAGCAAGCAAAAGATGGAAAAACATTCAATGAGTTTCATATATTTTATTTGAAATCAGCACAAATGTATTAGATTCTATTGTCCACAAGTTGAAAACTGCTGATTTTGCTTTCAGACAGCATGTAAATTGTGTGGGTGTTCATTTAAAATGAAAATTATACAATAAGCTAAATGATTTATATCTTTTGCATGATTTGATGAGAAAAAGATGGAAATATTCAATAATTTTCATAAATTTCATTTCAAATTAGCCCTAATAAATTATATTACACTCACAACAAAATGAAAATCACTTATATTTTGTTAGATCTTTTGAAATTTGCATTATTTTGGCAGTCATGTGATAAATTTTGTCCATAAAGACATGTGAAAAAATTATGCATATCTGATGCATAAACAGAAACTCACAAGTGGAACACCTGAACATAATTTTTAGACTAGTGTGATTCAGGGCTGACTTACCATTATAGACCATTTCAAAATTGAATTGCTGACTTACCATTATAGACCATTTCAAAATTAAATGGCTGACTTACCATTATAGACCATTTCAAAATTGAATGGCTCTCCATCATAAATATCTGTAAGATGCTTCATGGCTATGATCAAGCACAACTCAAGAATTGAAACACCTGGAAAAATAAAACATTCAAAGGTGACTTCAAATGGAACTCTTGTTTTACAAGGGTAACTGTCCCATTCATCGTTATCTTACTGCCAGTAAATCCAACCTATCAAAAATAGGTCATACATCCAAGGATTGACTACTAGGTATTGAACCTAAGACTTTTTGTTTCCAAAGTTTGACTACCCTAACTAATGGTAGGCAGAGTAGTAAGGATATAAGATCTTGCCTGTTTGACTGCAACTTGAATCAGGTGAGAACTAGAGTTTGATCTGAAGTTACCCCAAATGAAAGTTTTTTTCTGGCAAGCAACATGGAGAACTCGGAAATTAGGAAATCCAATCTAACATTATCACATATCTGAGCTACTAACATCACCACAAAATCTCATTTTTGCAGAGAGCGTATTCACTAAAACGGCATGTTTTTAGCTGAGAAATGTTTTTACTATCTGCATACCTCAGGTACCTGTGCAGGGCACTCATTTTTAGCAGTAGTGACCCAACATTAGAGCGTGAACAAATACCCAATTTTCATGTTTGAATATTTGCTAAATGTATTCGGATAAGATTAGAATATTCATTGATGTTAATCAAGGTATAAAATCTACTTAGGTATTGATTTACATCTCCATTGCCCACCAAACCACACTTAAAACATTGTCAACTCAGTCATCAAATCCCAATTAAATTGCATTTTGGGGTCTTGAGTAACTTTTTTTGTTCATTCAGACTTAAAATCCAATGAGTTTAGGTGTTATTTTCCTGTTTATCTTCATACTCCATACAACTGCAAACATTACTTTAGTGCTGAAGGCAGGCAGTTATAAATGGCAGAAACATGATTACCAGATCATTTAACAATTTCTCTGGAAGTGATCTGTTCATAATCAAAATTAAACCAACATGTACTCAATTTAATAAAATAAATTCAGATATCTTGATTGCAGGTCTCTGGAATTTGTCCTATATGTCGGACATGTCTTATGGAACTGACTTCCTGACTGACTATAAAATGCCCAAACTGGTTATTGGGAATTTTTCCTAAGCCACAAGAAACTCCTATTCAGACTTGATAAATAACTGTTTCACGTGAAAACCATACATAGGTATTGACCTCATCATTTACCTAAGATGTACATAGCAACAGGTGTGAAATGGCCTTGAGACTTCTGAAAACAGTATAATGTATACTGTAACAGCAAACTGCTCAACCATTACAACTTGTATTGTTCTGTCCAAAAGCCACGTCAACTGGCCCATGTAAATCTTAGTGATATGAAGCTGACATCTGATTTCTGACTTTTAAGAAAATAAAGAAAATAATAGTGTCAAAATTTAAGCATATTGATAATTCCATATAAATTTTCTTAGTAGAACTTTTATGTACAAAAATTTAAAGGATTTGATGAAAAATACAAAGTGATATAATACATTTAATTAATAATTATTCTATTGCTAGATGATGTATGAAAAATTAAAGGTACGAAAAATTCCATGAAATACTGTAAGTTATCTTTCCATACATGATTATAGAAAATTACTGGAAATTCCAATTTGATGAAAAAAGGAAAATAACATCTCTGTTTTCTTTGGAGCATTTAATACACTTACAAACAAAAAATAGTTGGTAGATTTAGCCTTATCCAATACCAACACCACACACATGTACCAACACTCACATAATCAGAACCAGACAGACATTAAATAAATTAAAAATATACCAAGTTTCTATTATCTTTAAAATCCATTGGACAGTGGAATATTTTCTTAATTAGATGCAATCTGTACTGCTCTCAATAGTTCAGCGTTTGGGAGGGGAGAGGTTAAAGGTAAAGTAAGCATCATTTGTGTTCATCTTTGTACTAATTTAAGATGATGGTACTGTTGTTCAAACTTCCCTAAAGATCTTGTTGAATTTTCCTCAGCATAGAAAATAATCTTTCTGCATCTGCATTGATGTGAGGAAGTGTCAAATATGCTGGGTGGTGTTGCTATGTCAACGGATGTTAGACACTCCAGAATGACTTGATGTCAATATGGTCTTGGCAGTGTGTGCAAAATACAAAATGCTCCCCCTTGCTGTAGCGCTTTACATAGTAAAACTCCGAATAGGAGTTTTTATTTAGTTTTGCTGGGCTCTGATTGCTTTGCAGGTGGCTCATTATTTCCTGAATCACAGCTGCATTTCAACATTTTGCCTTAGAAAATGAATCAAAATTGTGGACTATTCCAACTACCGAAATAATCGTGTTTTGCAATTTATATATGGAGTGAAATCAGAGTTCAAAGAAACATTGCTGCTAATCAAGAACTTGCCAATAATCTTAAATAAAGATGGCTTAAACATTTTCATTCAAGGCAATGATGTGTAATAACTTGTACTTTGACATGCATCTCTTTGATTTATCTATAACTTCAAACAAATTGGGTTGTCCCACTTTACTTATGCAAATTAGCTTCATGGACTGTCCCACAGCAGTCTTCAAAGGATTTAACATGGCTTTACCTAAGCTATTCTCCCTCATGCCAATTAAGTAATCAGTGAAATGGCGGTTGCTTATGTGTGACCACCTTACCTTTTAATTGCCCTCTATGATAAAATGCTCTGAGGATAGTTTTACATGAGCTCTAAGCAGAACTGTTTACTGTTTATACAGATTACATGCTAGGGACATGTACATGTATAGTGGTGGTCAAAAAATCTCTCTCCATTTACTTTTTTTTTCTTCAGATAACTGCAATACACAACTATGGTTTGGAAATAAAAACGTGTTATGGCAGGTATGAAAACCCCATGTCAATATCACTTTCCATTTAGGAGTAGCAATAAGATTTTCACGATATATACCATGGTGGCCATACTAGATGTCAGATTGGCACCATTTTCATTTAGAACCAACAAGACATCATAAGAAGTCTTTTAGTGAAAACTTCATACATGTATATATATTTTGTGAAAACCCAGTGTTGATACAACTTTCCTTCAGGATGAGTAGCAATAATATCAAGGTGGCCATATTGAATGTTATCTTGGCACAATTTTTACTTTAGACGAACTAGACATCATATGAAATCTTTTAGCGTAAACTTCATATGTTCATATATATATATATATATATATATATATATATATATATATATATATATATATATATATATATATATATATATATATGACCATCCATTCAGGAAGAATAGTGATAACAAGATTTTGCAATATGGCCACTGTGATGGCCATACTGGATTTTGAAGTGGCACCATTTTCATTCAACTAACTTGACCCTTGGATGAATGTGCATGTAAAGTTTCATGGCAAACCTCCCAACATTTTAGGAGTAGTAGTGAAAACAAAGTTGTGCTAACGGACACCAGAAAACAGATTGACAAAAGGCCACCAGCAGAGCTAAATACAAAGGACATGTGTCCAGTAGCAATCACATTTGAAAACTAAAGTACATACAACATATGAAATATAGTTCACTGGGACTTTGTTGGGATTTAAGAATCCTGTACTTACTGAGTATCCCTTAACTAAGTTTAGACAAAAATAAATATTACTGTAAAAGGCAGAAAATGTACAGTCAGAAGATTGGACTTCAACACAAAAGTTAACTGAAGCAAATTAGTAGGTCATGAAACTGTACCTGTACTGAAACTTCTTCTAAACAATTTGTGACTTTGGCATTAGCAGTAATGGAGTTGTACAAACTGAAGCAATATGTATAACTTCAGCTTAACTCCACGTAAGCACACTTTTACATGTATGCAATGTCCCCAAAACTGTACAACCATGTACCCTTGCCTGCCTTAAAGGGGGATTGGGAACTACTTTGGCAAGGAAATAATCAATGCTTACATCCAAAGATGAATATTGCCTACTCACCATGTAACATAGCAGACTTTGAATCACTGGTAGAAATCTTCATGGAATCTACAAACATGGCAGGTGTGAGTCTGGGAGTATCCATCTCATTCAAGTTGCACACAGGATAAAACTAAAAGCAACAAATAGGAGTCAGATAAAAATTAAGATATAGTTTCTCACTGCCATATTAATAAAAAGTCTGGGACACAGTAGATAGCAAAGCTTGTTAAAATACAAATGCTTACAAAAATGTATCCAACACAATGTATGTATGTATGTATGTATGTATGTATGTATGTATGTATGTATGTATGTATGTATGTATGTATCTATCTATCTATCTATCTATCTATCTATCTATCTATCTATCTATCTATCTATCTATCTATCTATCTATTTATCTATCTATCTATCTATCTATCTATCTATCTATCTATCTATCTATCTATGTATGTATGTATGTATGTATGTATGTATGTATGTATGTATGTATGTATATGTATGTATGTATGTATCTATCTATCTATCTATCTATGTATGTATGTATCTATCTATCTATCTATCTATGTATGTATGTATCTATCTATCTATGTATGTATGTATGTATGTATGTATGTATGTATGTATGTATGTATGTATGTATGTATGTATGTATGTATGTATGTATGTATGTATGTATGTATGTATGTATGTATGTATGTATGTATGTATGTATGTATGTATGTATGCATGTATGTATGTATGTATGTCAAGATATAGCCAAATCAAAGTATTGAGAATACTGATGGTTTGGAGGATTATAGTGATTCTAATTTACATAAGGTCAGAAGGAATGTAACTATTGAGATATTAATAGACATGGTCCCTTTTACTATCATAAACTTACTGATATAAATAATCTTTATAATAAAATCTTTCAAAATTTTCTTTTCTTTACATATCACCCGAGAATTTATATCAACATTTGAAATATTATTTGAGAAATGACTGTGATTTCCTTTTCCTTTTAAAAGCAATTTCTACTATTATTTCAAGTAATAACATCGGTTGGAACAAAATCCAGGAGAGATAAAAAATGTGTTGCCTCCATTAACATAAAAAGCTGTAATGACAGGCCACTGGATCTATACTTTGTTGCTACAATTAATAGTAACACAAATTATATTTGGTAAAAGACAACAGAAATTATGCCATAAGCATGGAAAAATCACTCCAAGCCCAAAAGGATAAAAATCTTTAAAATACAAAATCCAACTTCGGTTAAAACCATACTTTGCCAAAACAATTTTGCTTCCTTCAGTAACAACTGCCTTGACCTTTGACCTTTTAAGCCCAACATAAACAGGTTTCTTCCTTACCCCAAGTGAAAGTTATCCACAAAGTTTAGTCCACATATGTGATGCAGAACAAATGTTACTGTGCAGAAACCATTTGCCTTTTTCAGTCAGTGACCTTGACCTTTCACCTTTTGACCTCACAATCAATAGGCTTCTGCCCATGTGCAAGCTAGCAACAAAGTTTGGTCCAGGTATGTGTTGCAGTACCAATATTATTGTGTGGAAACTTTTTGTTTTTTCATTCATTTACCTTGACCTTTGGCCTTTTGACCCCAAAATATACAGACTTTTTCCTCACCCCAAGTCCAAGGAATCCACATAGATTGGTAACCATAGATGTCTAAAACTGACATTTTTGTCCGAAAACCATTTTTCTTTTTGCAAACAAAGTGAACCTGACCTTTGTTTTTTTTTTAATCTAAAATCATATAGAAAGACAAAACCTAAAAACTTAACAATGTTAAAGCCAATTGCAATAAAAACTACAATGATTATAACATTGAGGTAAGTCATGAGCTCTGCTGTTATTTCTGTCCAGGCCAACTGAAAGCATACATAATTGTAAATAAAAGACTCATTCTCCCCCATCAAGCAATGTTTTCAAGGGGAACAATCTTGTACTTGCATAGGATGATGAATAATAGATGAAATGATGAATAATAGATGACCATGCTCATAAAGAATAGGACCTTAATCAGATAATTTAATCACTCTTCATCTATACAGTCCAATGATTGATCTCTGATTTCAATATGTACAAAGATGAGAGGTTACCAATCACATGCTGGTTGTCTGGTTTCTCAACCTATAAGAAAACCTTAAATCAAGTATCTAAACTGTTAAGAAGATGTTGTATATTTTAGTAAATTAAACTTGTTGTGCAATTTGTGTAGATCAATGAAGTAACAAAAATATCTTACCATTATTTGTTTGAGAGCACAAATGTCTTGATTGAAGGAAAACTGCCTCTTCAGCATGTCTACAACACTTGGGGCCTCTGAAAGGTCCTGAAATGGTTAAATCTTAATTACAATCAAGCCTGCATTAAAGGTTACCTCTATGAAGATAAAACCTATCTTCCATAGCTACCTTTTCCAGGCACCTTACACCAAATTATACTAGATATAAACCTAAATTAAACAACCATTTATCCAGTGATTTCTACAGGAGTTTCACTCAGAGGGTGAACTATCAATCTATCACTGGCACTGTAGCATTTCTATTAGGATGTTCACGGGGGAGGGGGCATTTTTATATAAGACATCTTACAGTATGTTTCAACAAAAGTTTGTGCTGAATAACTTTCAATAATAAAAACAAAAAACTTGCAGCACAGTGGAAATGATAGAGCATTATCCCAATGTCACAACATCATTATGCATTAGAACTGCATGTGAAGCAGAGACATTACCACCAAATACTGAAACTACATGTACACCATCGTACAACCTCACCAAGTGCAGTTGGCAGAATGCTTTTGATACCTAGATATTCACTTCAAGTGTCTCACTGTTCAATTTCAAAATGTCACTAAATAAGTGCTTGTTTTTGGCATTTGATATAAATCAAGCACTGACATAATCAGACCGAGCTATTACTACTAATGAAGTTAACAGTTTCTTTAGGTTCATGGCAATGTATCCAATTTTCATGAACTCGCTCATTTTTAAGGAGGAAATTCATGAAATTTATCAAGGATTCAATCAACTAAGTGTCCCGCAAAAAAACTGTATACTGTCAGGTCATCGCCATCTGCCTGTCCATCAACATGTTATCCTTGTAACCTGAACTTCATCTAAACTGACTGAGAGAGAGTGATTATATTTGATGTTTTAGGTGGACAAGTTGGCGAAAATGACAAATATGGATCCTGGATGCAGCCACCAGGAAAGAAGGGGATGGGGCCAAAGGTCACATTTTCACAAGTAATATGGACCCTTCCTTGTTAATTTAAACTCCATCTGCACTGATTGAGTGATCGAGAAAAACTGATCATGTATGATGGTTCAGAAAGACAAGCAGGTGACATGTTTTGAATCCTGAATGCAGTAGGGGGTGGGGGGTAGGTTGAGACGGGGATAGCCAAAAATAAAAAGGTGCATATATTTGTGATAACTTCCATCTGAAGATTTTCTTCCTCCCTTGCGGTGGCTTTGAATTCACTTCATGTTCTTTAATTCATATAAGGTTATCAAGAAGGTAAGTTGATTAATGTATTGCCAAGTCCCACAAATCTGCCAATAGATGCCAGTTAACTGTGTATATTCTTTTCTAAATTCCTGTGGACCACTGACCAAACTTACTATGAACCTTGTGTGTGCAATGGTACTAAAGTGCACCTGGTGAAAAAGTCTGTCAGACTTTGGACCAAAAAAAACAAACACTTAAGATTTTCACATTGTTTCATCTGCTTTTGTTAAATTTCATCTTCTTTATGTTCCAAAGATAAAACTTTAAAAGGCGGTAACATCTAATGAGTGGATGTTCTTATGTATATGAAATCATTATCACTTTCACTTGCAGGTTAAATCTTTTTTATAATGAAGGTTTCAAAGTATTTATCTGATGATGCATATATATATATATATATATATATATATATATATATATATATATGCTTTCCATTTCGATAAAAAGTATTACATCATGACTCCTGAAATAGAAGACTCTTGTAGGATAATTCCCTTGAAAAGGTAATTTTAGGACCAGATCTTTAGACTTTCTCACTGGAATCTTTCAAGCCATTTTTTTCAAGAGACAAGTAGTTTTTTCCAAAGTGCTTGTCTCTTTGACATGGATCTTTTAAAACTGGCATTCCAGCAATGTCCTGGTATGTTGCATAAAAAACATTATTTCAAAGACCAAAAGACCACCAAAAGATTGATCTCTATCAAGTTGCACAAATCCTCCAAAACTGTATCGATGAAAAAAAGCTCAGAGGAGCATACTAGCATATCATTTTTTCAACAAAAAACATTGTACAAGTTGTTTTGCAGCTTAACAAATACTTTTCAGAAGCAACTTGTCCATAGAACAAGTACTTTTTCACATGTAAAAATTGAACCTGGACAACATTCCATCCATCACTTTAATAGCACATCAAAAATCAAACTGCTAAAAATCACATAGATAAAAAAAAGTTCAAGATTATTACTATCACAGTTAAAAACAAATGAACATAAGATCTAGCATGAACTACCTCACACACAAAAAAACAGGTCATGAACTATAGAAAAAACTTATATGGGAGCGAGATAGACAGGAAAAACTTTTAAACCAGTTATTTCTCAGATCACTAGATAGACAGATAGATACAAACTTGTAAACAAAAATGTTTCACTCGATGCAACGGATCACAATGAAACAGTAATTTATTATATCTCTATAAAATTCAAATGTTTTCTTCTCAGTTCAGATTATCATATTTTTGCTCTTTAATAAAGCGAGAAACACATGCCATAAGTTACATGATTTGTCTTCACAGAATAATAGGTTCTGAATTGATTATAACAAACGAAGATGATAAGAAACATAACAAAAGAAGTTCCAGAAAGAAAAAAAAATCAGTTTTAAAAAAAAGGTGAAAATAGTTCAAATGTTCATCACAAATAAGTTGACATTTTGGGATTACATATGTTATATAGTTGAAAACACATGTACCCTATATACTCGATTATAAGTCGACTCGACTATAAGTCGACCCCCACCCTTTTTTTTTGGGCTGCAAAAAGTGAATTTCTCTTTGACCCTCCTATAAGTTGGGGTGTATTTTGCAAGTCAGATCCGTCTGAAGGGGTGACTTCTTAGTGAGTCAGAAATGCACTTTGGAAATATAAACAAGCCAATCTGGATAGATAGATAAGAAAAATAAAGACAAAACCAGTGTAAAATACAAATATATTATTGAGTCACAAATACATTGACAACATACAATTTGTCCATCTTTGTGTAATAAAGTCCATTGAAATCCATAATGCTTGACGTTTTAAATCTATTTATATGATAAATCAACGAATTCAATTATAGGTCACATACCGGTATAAAAATAGAAGTTCAGAATGATCCGATTCACAATATCCCGTGATATGTTAATTCCACACGTCGTACAAATAAACAATGAAAATTAAGTCCACTTTTTTTTTATTCACGGTATCCTATTAATGTCACTATCTAATGTCATCTGGTACAAAGTCCAAGAATTAATCCTCATTGTCTGATAAAGTTCTGAAATTCTACATCGTCATCTAGTCATTGTAAATAGTCGTCATCTAGTCATCGTTAATCTCGTCCGATTCCGATTCCTCGGCTTTACTGTCATATGCGGGTGCTTATGCAGAGACTGAGCTTGGGCTTTGTGAGTAACACTTTGATCATAAAGTCTGAAATCTATTAAAGACTGCAACTGAACACATGTCAATTGTGGTGCAAGATCACAGGGAGTTCAAATAACCACCCTCTGTTACTTGGCACTGAACAAGTATCAAACTCGTGGTTTGATCAAAGGGTTGTCACGTGGTGCCTTTACAAGCAAAGGGATTAAGGTCAAAGTATATGCACAGGAAGTTGTAGAACTCTACTTGGCACTGAACAAGTATAGATTCGCTGCTCGATCAAAAGGATTGTCAACTTGAACAGAAAGTGAGTCCTTTACAAGCCAAAAGCTCTTCCCATGTGCACTGGCAGATAACTTGGGAAATATCACTTGGGAATTAAATCTGACTTGTGGAAAAGGAAAATACAAATTAAATTAAAACTTTTATTGCATCAAGCACAATCTTTATACATCAAAACAAATATTAATACAAATACAGGTTGTTCAGACTGGCACGAAAATGGAGGCAATATACTTACTAGTAAACACCCACGGTAAACATTGACAGACACTTCATTTTGCGGTAGGTAGTATTTAATTTACCGGTAACATTTTCAAATTATTAAAATCCAAATAACTCAGGACACATGTATTGTGTAATGAATACCGTCATGAAACGCATAAACACAGTGCACACCATATATGCATTACTGCATAGGAATAGTGGCATGAAAACGTAAAAATATATGAATTGACATTATTTGTATGTACTGCAAACATCTAGAGTTTCCAACATTACCCCAAGATTTCTATTTTTTTTAATGTCGCACTTATAAGACGACCCCTACTCTGCATGAATCGAATTTTAAGTAAAAAACATCAACTTATAAGTGAGTATCTACGGTAGTTAAAAATATTCTCAAAGAATAATTATAAGTTCAGAAAAAAATATGGGCTACCTTAAAAAATGACTTGACCGTACAATACTGACTGAATACCAAGTTTTCTCCGATAAAACATCCCGCTGAAGCAAAGAGAGCTTACTCTCCAATGCAGATATTTTAATATGCAAGTATTCTGTACCTCTGTGGATTTGTTCCAGTCTGTCTGAAATCTTCTGTCTGGAAAATCATCCCCCAGTTTTAGAAGCTGTTTGAAGAACATGACATAATCCTCAAATGTCATGTTACTGAACAGGTGGATCTGCCGATGAGAGAATCGCGACTTAACTCGTTTTTCCAACAACTCAAGCACATCCTGAAAATAGTACATTAACAGTGAGATTAACCTTGTTTCTGGCACCAGGCTTTAACATTTTATTTTACAAAGCCTTTAAAAAGCAACATAAATGGCTTAAATATTTTATATATTATTGTCTCTTAATAAAATCAAACTTCAGTGGTTTGCAGTTCCCATCTCCACCTTATCCCATACTGCCTACTCCTCAACCTCCACTACCTGAATCATTAACCACTGGTTATAAACATTACTGCAAACATATATTAGCTTCTGAAATGTTAACCTGAAATGGACTGACATCCTATGCAGGGTATATTGTGTATAGTAAAAGCTGTCTTGAAAGATCACTACTTTGGGTTGTCTCTCAAGACAAAGTTGATTGTACTTTCTGTCACTTAAGGATAACTGCTTCTGAAATGTTGCAGTAATAAACTTTTGAAAAAATGATATTTTTACACAGCTAAGGGTCCAAGAAATCTAAACTCACTTAAAATATTTAGGATGGTGTGCATTTATTTTCTTGAGCCAATTTTAGCTGAATATATGTCAAGTAAAAGTCATTTCATACAAAAGTATGGAAAATAGTCGTCACCAACTGCCCATCAAATAATAGCTGAATGAATATTTAAAAACTAATCCAATTTGCACAGATGAACTCATTATCCCCCGAGTCAAGCAGATAGGTGATCTCCCTACAGCATGTAGGTAGAGGAATCACCATCGGCAGTGAAAGCCTAATCAGTGCCTGTATCCTTGAGTTTCACTGACAATATCTGACTGATATGTAGCAGGGGTTACTTGCAAGAATTTGGTTATTTTGTCCTGTGTACTTGTTCAATTAAGCTGAAATTTGGTAAAGCTATCACAATAAAATTATCTACATAATGTTAGAAATTTCATGCAACATGCGGAACTAAAAAGTTCACGCAGAAAGGTAAAAAAAGTTGATTTACTTTCGGAGTTTCTAATTTTGGTTCTCATCATAAATAATCCATTAATCTATATAAAACTCCATGAAATACACTGTGAATTCCCACATATTAAAATATAACCATCAAGAGATATAATCATATATACTGGAAAAAAAATCTAATTGATTTGCATTTGAGTCAAATTCATTTTTGATTGTGGTTCTGATTCTGGTAAATGGTCTCTTGTTGACATAGTTTCTATCATTTTATGATTCATCAATCCCCTCTTACATCAGTTTTTCTTTTTCTATTTCTTCACTCGCATTGTATTCACTCCCACTTTCTCTTCCATGGATATTTCAAGGTCACTATAAATATCAGCCAATGTAAATTCTGAGAGTTCTCCACCAGAATGTGTCAGGCAATTTCTCCTCCTGGCAGCTAATTCCTTTGATTACCATCATTTTTATTTTCAAATAATTCCCCCATTAGGGCGCTACAGATATCAAATTTTATTTTCTTCATTGTCCAAAGTTTCCTTTGCATGTGTAAGCTAAAAATTAATTGGATGAATTGCACGCATTTGTATATGGTGGAAAATAAACCAATGGATGTGTGCTGTATTAAATCATTGTGTGGGATAAAGGTTTATACTAATAAAACCACTCACATACAAGGTTAACCACACCACCTTATCATGGCATACAGAAGACTAGGTAAATAAAGTACGATGAGTTACCATGACAGTTAGGAATAACGAGTTAAAGATTATATAATCCTCTTACAAATACGCAAAGAAAGATTATGTCGGTGAGTGCAATTTTTCAGGATGGCATGATTATTGAAGTCACATATTTGCTGTAACAGATAAATGGCATGGCTGATTTATGGCCAGTCATAAATTACTAAAGATTTGACAACATCTCAAATACTTGTCATTGACTTTATCATTTTCTACTACATGACTACTATTGCAATCATTAAAATTGTATCAGCATTCTTCTTTGTTATTTTTTAATAAGAGACAAAAGTTGCAACTACATCATTTATGTCGTTTCCCACAGAGTACATAGCAGTACAATATGCTTAGATAGAAAGTGACATAAATTATATTGATGACATCCTAATGTAATAATCACATCATTCTGAGTTGCACAGTGAGCATTGATCTTACAAAATCCCTAATGTAATAATCACATCATTTTGAACTGCACAGTGAGCTTTGATTTTACAAAATCCATAATGTAATAATCGCATCATTTTGAGCTGCACAGTGAGCACTGATTTTACAAAATCCCTGATGTAATAATCACATCACTTTGATGATGTTCTAATGTAATAATCACATCAATTTGAACTGCATGGTAAGCACTGATTTTACCAATCACTAATGTCACAGAAACAGTATAAGCTAAGGTTCCTGACCTGCCAACCCTACAAGGACCTCAGTAGGACAGTCAATATTTGTCCATAAATGAGACCAATTTTCAGTAAGTTGTAATGAAAAAATATGTACTGCTAAATGAAGACTTGGAAAACATGCCTTTGAAAAGTTCAGATGTGTGATCTGATGCAGCGAAGACAACATTATGTTCAACAAAAAAGTTTGTAAAGGACATTTAGGCCTTAATGACTATCAGTACAATTCCAGAAACTGCAGTTCCAAACCCCATGGAAGTCAATGGCTCCATGCTAGATATATCACCACATGTAATCTTTGATTTTTTAATTTCACATGGTGGCAGCAGTCATCTCTCCTGCTGTGAACAATACTCAAACTGACATGACATAATGTCTACAAAATGTAATCATTTTCTACCCAGCTTTTTTCCAAGCATGGCCAAGTATCTGAATATTCCTTTTAATGCTTCTGTTTTGAGTGTTTGAACTTTTTAAATGGGCTGATTGTCCATTCCGCAATCAACATGTTTTCATTCGTTGGATGACATTTCTAGATAATGCTGTAACATAAAAGCAAAAAGCTTGATCATGCAGGCATTTTGCATGAAAAATATTTGCAGATTAAACAGTCTCAGGTACTCCTGCAAAATAAGTCTGGTTCCCAGACCAGCTCCACTGAATCTAAAATGAAAAACTGGACCCAGACTAATATTCAGATTTGACCGCAAAGATTGTAGTTTTGTATTTGTTGTCATTATTCCATAAATCTGTAATTTAAAGGTCATTTCAGTAAGCCATATGGTCAAATTGTAAGGGTTGGTACATCTGTAGTCCTATGAGACACAAAAAGCTAGGGAAGACTTGAATTGTGGAATAATAGTCAGTGGTGGTTGTAATATTGAAAAACTGAGTTCTAGTGTTGCCACGTCAGCAGAATCAATTTGCCACAGTAAATCCACCATTAATGTCCCCCAGATACTCAAACACATGACTTTTATCCATATTCTAACAAACTTTGGAAAACTTTCTTGAAAAACAGGTGAAATATAATTCTTTATGGCACTATGTCATGATGAGAGTCATTACATCATAAATGCATCCACGTTTTCCAACAGTGTATCATGAATTTTACTGCTGAATGTTTTGATGTTTGACCCATCTGAAAGTGTGTTATATTTTGTAGACGTGTTTGGATAAATGCTTACTCTTACCGTATATTCTCGTTTATAAGCCAATACCAACTGCAAACTGCACAGACACAGATCTGCTGTTGCATAATGTGCCCGCAGATCTGGGTCTATGCAGTTTGTAAGGACTAATCAGTATAACAAACAACATAGACCCTGATCTGCCAGTGCATTATGCGACAGCAGATCAGGATCTGTGTTGTTTGCATTTGGACAAGGTTTATACGCGAGTATATATGGTACTTACCAAGTGACTGGTTATTCCCACAACACAGATTGCGACCCATGTAAGAGTGTGTTACATTTGTAGATGTGTTAGGATAAATACTTATTCTCACTTCATAAGCAACAGGTTATTCCCACAACACAAACTGTGACATATCTGAGAGTCTGTTACATTTGTAGATGTGTTAGGATAAATACTTATTCTTACTTCATAAGCAACAGGTTATTCCCACAACACAAATTGTGACCCATCTGAGAGTGTGTTACATTTGTAGATGTGTTAGGATAAATACTTATTCTTACTTCATAAGCAACAGGTTATTCCCACAACACAAATTATGCCCCATCTGAGAGTGTGTTACATTTGTAGATGTGTTAGGATAAATACTTATTCTTACTTCATAAGCAACAGGTTATTCCCACAACACAAACTGTGACCCATCTGAGAGTGTGTTACATTTGTAGATGTGCTAGGATAAATACTTATTCTTACTTCATAAGCAAGAGGTTATTCCCACAACACAAACTGTGACATATCTGAGAGTGTGTTACATTTGTAGATGTGTTTGGATAAATACTTATTCTCACTTCATAAGCAACATGTTATTCCCACAACACAAATTATGCCCCATCTGAGAGTGTGTTACATTTGTAGATGTGGCAAGATAAATACTTACTCTTACTTACCAAGCGACAGGTTATTCCCACAACACAGATTGGTGCCTGAGCTGACTGGGCAATGTCAAACAGGTTGTACAAAAATGTCTGATTCCTATGCTGTGCAAAGAGGTCAAACTCATCAAGTATAAACAGAATAGGCTTGCTGGATTGATTACCTATGAAAAACAAAATTACTCATGTATAATAATATTTCATCTTTATAAAATAGTTTCTTTCTTATAATGCAAGAATTCATCAGAATGCAATGTTGAGGCATATTCAGAATACCCATCACAGTAAATGAAATGTGATGTTCAGCACCTTCCACAATGCATACACCAATCAATTTTGACAAGGCACTGTAGTCCAATTGCCGCGGCAGTAAATAACTACTAGCACTTATTTTGCTCTGCTGTAAGTCTCATGACTGTACATACAACAGTGTCAAAGACACTGAGCTAAATGTAAAAACTTAACAGTGACATCTAAGCCAACAACAACAACACTGTCAGAAAAATGATCCATATGTCACATATATGCTTTGCTGGTGACACAACAACTGACACAATGCCTGACTAAGTACATTTTATGAAACTTTCATATTTTCCTTTATTACTCTTATATTTTTGATCTATGCCAAAAGAAAACTATATCATCACAAAAAAGTTCTTTTTTACTATTTAGTCACCATGAGCATTCTTCAGTATTTGAAGTCTTAATCTTAGTCTGAATGAGACATTCTGATTAAATACTTCTACTTCTATGGTAAGTGCAATCGGTAAGCACTATAATCACTACAACAAACTCAATATGGTTGACTGCAAGGCTGACTGCTTATAAATTGTTTGTCACAGGTGATTTGTTCACTTTCAAGATCAGGTCTGTGGGGAAAGCACTCATATTGCTGTGGCAGTAGTGTCAGAGGAATGCCCAATGAGATGTCTGAAGTGCAAAACAGTCAACATTTCCAGGAATTTAAGATAAGATTATATCTTCCTTTTAACTGCCGAGTGCTGAAACCATCTCTGATATTCTTCAGCGATAACAAGATTTTCAAATTAGCTGCTGTGGTGGACATATTGGATGTCAGATTGGTACCATTTTCATTTGGAACCAAGCAGACATCATTAGAGATCTTTTTGTGAAAACCCCATGTCAATATAACCATGCATTCTGGGGGAGTAGTGACAGCAAGACTTTTAAGACAGCTGTCATTGCAGCCATATTATATGTATGATTGGCATCATTTTCATTTAGGACTAAGCAGGCATCATAAGAAAAAAAAATTAAAATATAATGCCTGCACTCCCATTTAAAAATATCCGAATTGCAGTGTGCTATTGGTGTATCCAAAAATATCCTCTGTTTATAAGTTTTATGCTGCTACATTAGAACTCAAAGTCAGCGAAAATAATTTCTATCATCTAATATTGAACACCATTTGTTTTGAAAATGGGGTATCCTTCTTTTTGCAGATGTCCCATAGGTGTTCCTCTATTTTCACTTGAAATTCCATTTTGGTCTCACCCTACATATTATGTGCCGCATGTGTAGCAGGTGAGTAAATAAACAATGTTACGTTTGGTAAAATGACCACTTGATTTGACATATATTTGAAATATGTATAAATGCTTTTAACGATTTTGGATTTTTCCATTTTAACGTAAATAGTGCAACTTATACTGGAATTCAGCACTTTATTTGAGAATGATTCAGCCATGAAAATGAGTTGTACTGGCATTTTAAAAAGCCATTTCATACTCATCTGCTCTGTTGAGTGTACAGGTAAAGGTCAGACTGGTTAGTTATTTCGAGGTTATACATGAGATCTTGTTCCATGAGGCTCAAAATCTGGGCAATTTTTAAACCTTGGGTATAAATTGATCTCAAGACTTCTTGTTATTTTGCCTTTAAGGCTGCACTGTTGAAGGTAGTCAGTTATCTTTTCTAACTTGACACATCTGGACAGTATTTTCCTAGTGTTTTGTAACAAGGGGAGTAAGTGTTTAGAAAGTTGTATATGCTTTAACTTTGGGGTTCACTAACCGGGTCGTCCAGTTCTTAGCAACATCTCTGCTAATGACTGTTTTTAGCAGAAGAGCTAGATAGAAATGCACTCCCGTGGAGACTCAGTATGCTTTTGGTTTATTTGGTATCTATTAGATTGGTATGCTGCAGAGGGTTGCCTTCACTTCCGATTAAGTTAAAACTAGAAGAAGGTACAGCCACATTCGTTCAGGCAGTACCTTCTTCAGGTATCATAAGAAGTCTACTGGTGAAAACCCAATATTCATATAGCCGTACATTTAGGAGGAGTAGAATAAACAATATTTTAAAGCTGGCCACCATGGTGGCCATATTGAGGGTCAATTTGCATCATTTTCATTCAGGACGAACTAGACATTATAAGAACTCTTGTGATGAAAACCCCATGTCAAAATGACTTTCCATTAAGAGGAGTAGCAATAAAAAGATTTTCAAGATGGCCACCATGGTGACCATATTGGACGTCAGATCAGTACCATTTTAATTTGGGACCAACAAGACATTATAAGCCTTCTTCTGGTGAAAATCCCATGTTTGTATGACTTACTGTCATTGATGACTAATAAGATTTTCAAGATGGTTGCCATGGTGGCCATACTGGTTATCAGATGCATACCTTTTATATTTAGGACCAACTACACATCATAAGAAGTCCTCTGGTGAAAGCACAATCTCGATATGACCAGCCATCCAGGAGAAGTAGCGATAATAAGATTTTCCAAATGGCCACTGTGGTGGCCATATTGGCACTTTTTTCTTTTTTGACCAACTAATCATCACAAAAAGTCTTTCAGTGAAAAACCCATTCTGATATGATCATTAATTCACGAGAAGTAGAGATAACAAGATTTTAAAGATGGCCCCTGTGGTGGCCATATTGGATGTCTGAAAGGCACCATTTTATTTAAGACCAACCAGACATCATAATAAGTCTTTTAGCAAATAACACATGTTGATACAACCATCCATTCAGGAGGAGTAGCGACAAGATTCTCAAGATGGCAAGCAGTGGCAGCCATATTGGATGTGCGAAAGGCACCATTTTTATTAAGGTGCAACCAGACCATGGGATAAATGTGTGTGTAAAGTTATATGGCAATCCTCCGAGTAGTTTAGGAGTAGCGATAACGAACTTGTGCTAACAGATGAACAGAAAATGGCCAAAAAACCATATTATAAGCTCTTCTGGTCTATGACCAGTAGAGCTAAAAACAATTTTAGACTTATTTCACAAGGGTATACTTTGTAGCTCTTAACTATGTAAAATGACAGAACCAGATTGTCCCAGTCAGCTTGTTTAGTTTTTGCAAAACCCCACTGTTGTGGGCTAAAAGTAGTATTGATTACACACTGTGCCCTGGAGGTTTTGAAAACCTGACTTACTTTCCCAAGGTTTTAAACATGCACTATTTGCAGACCATTGTTTTTTTTACTCCAATTGGGTCTAATACATTTTTTGAAAAAGAACAATTTGCAAGTAAGCACAGATTATTTGGTAATGACATTGGGACAAAAAAAGTAGGTGCTCTACACTTGGTTTCGCTCTCTCTTATGAGTTGGCTGTGTACAGTTGCATTTGCCATGCTGGCATTTTTGCAGGTTTGTTTAAGTACGCATGATGAACAATATACTGTAAAACACCATATCTTATGTACATCTTATCTTGCCTGCCCAGTGGGAATGGATACTCCCTGGACTCCCACTTTTTTTTCTTACTCTGGTGAACTTTTTTGCAACATGATTTTCCTTATTCAGGGTTCCATGTGTTACTGGAATCAAAATTCCCTTACTTTTTCCTGACCAAAGCCAAAATTTACCTGACCACACATTTCATATCAAACACAGACACACATACTTTCCATTGTTAAATAAATAAAACAAACGAACTGAGCATATTTCTCCAATGATAAGATGCCAGGTAACCAAAAGTGTACTGAATTGGAAATACAGCATCATTAATTCATAGGCTACTCCAAAAACTTTGCACTGAAGAAAATTTTAATCATGGTTAAGAAAACAAGCCTAGCCAATGACATTACACAACAAATCAGAGTTTTCCTTGTAATGTCAGAATGAGGCTTTCCCGAAATTTTTAAAAGTGATCTGATTGGCTGATGAGGTGAGATGATGATATATGTCATTGTGCTGAGGACATGATGTCATATTCCGCATAAACATGGCCAGTGTTGCGGACTGATTCATACACACATCAGCATCCAATTACAAAGCGGTATTCAGTGATATCATTTTAAGCCTGCAAAAGGATTTTGACTCGACTGATTGCAGAAAGTAAAGACTTTATAAATTCTGAGATTGGGAGAAATAGCTTTGCAGTTTTGTTTCAACAAAGTTTTACCAATGTGCCTTCTATCGGTGACCGAGATTACTGAAGCATTATACCAAACCCTTGCATGGTGGAAATCTCACAGAACCACCACGCAAGACTCTGACTGAATGAGACTACAATGAAAATCAAATTTATTAAACTGACAAACTTGCTTTTTTGAAAGACTTACCACTCTTTAATGCTTCAAGTAGAAACTGTAATGTTTCAGCAAAAGACCACTGAAAAGGAAAGAATAGTGAAAATAATAAAGTATTAACTCTCCTCTAGGGGATAACAGGAATGGAAACAAAGAAACTTGTGCATAAAACTGATGTTTGCAAAGTCTGCATATGAAGAACAAGTGTTCCACAGAATGGAATGTCTTGCCATGGAACACTGTATTATGATCCAGTTTTCTGCAAGAACTCTTTATTTATCTGTGTACAAACTTTAGATATCCTGTATTTACCATACATGTTTGAGTGGCCTAAATTATTAAAAAATAAAAGTTTTTGTACAAGACATATCAGCCCACTCCCTTGCTTTGTCCAACCACCCCTCAAAATCTGCCCACAGAATCAAGTCACAGAGGGCTAAGAATATACTCAGGGGGCCAATTTTAGTTGCATATCTGAAGTCATCTTTTCAAGCCAAATAAGCATATATATGGTTACAGGGTGAGGATCTCAAAAGGTTCCAAGTTATGAGCTAAATCCCTGGGGCTAGAAAAAAACATGGGGCCAATGTCAGCTACATGTATAAATTTGTCTTTTCATGACCAATAAGTGTATATATGGTTAAGGATGGGTATCTCAACTGTTTCCATATCTGCCATGTCACAGTGTGTCACATAAAAAACATGATTTCTGACTCCAAAACCCTGCAACACAGGTTGTGTTTAATAAACACAATTTCCAATAAATTTTATGAAAAGAGAGAGAGAGAGAGAGACCTTTCTCATCACCGTGGTATAAGTCCTTAATCTGTAGCCTGTAAACAGTAAACAGTCGTAATCTGCATTACTTCATGCTTTATGATCATGGCAAACTATCACCACTGGGCAGATTATACAGTGAATAAGTTATACAGGCAATTAAAATGTAAAGGCAGTCAGAGATAAATAACCACCATTCTACTGACTGACAATAGTTACGGTGATTTGTGTTTGACAGTCATTTGAGACTTGCAATGGGAGAGTCCATTAGGCTAATTTACAAAGGTAAAGTACACGATGTGGAACAATCCAATTTTTTAAGTTAGGTAAATCCGAGATTAATGCTGATGAAAAAAAAGTTATTACACTTCATTGGCTTAAATAAGAATGTTTACGCCATCTTTGTTAAAGATCACTGGCTGGTTCATGATAAGTGGCAACATTTTACTACATACACATAATGTAAAATGTGATTATTTTGGTAGTTTGAATGATAAAGAGCAGCGTGGAGGTGTGATTTATTTTTGAAGGCAAAATGTAGAAACACAGCTGTGATTCAGTGAAGGATGAACCATTTGCAAAGCCCAGAAAAACTAAATTTCAGAACTCCTACTTGACGGAGTTTAACTTTGGGAATGGCAGCAGCAAAGGGAGGCATTTTATACATTCCACATACTGCAAACATCATATCGACACTAGTCATTCTGAAGCATATAAAATCTGTCAATAGCCACTTAGTAATACCACCCTGCATCGGGATAATGCACATCTGCAGAGGTCACTTCCAAAAGTAACTAACATGTTTAAACAATCACTGACAGACTAAGTCATAAGAGCTGAAGTGTTATTCTGCTATTTCATTCCAGAGCACATTCTGGTGTTTGCAGATATGGATCATTTCCAGACCTGTGTAAGGAAATGTTCCTGGAAAGGGATATCACTATACAATTTAGTTGTGAAAGAATTCTTATACTTCCCCAGAGAGACCATTTTCAATATTGAGAACAATTCAACAAGATCTTTGGGGAAGTCTGAACAACTGTATCATCCAGTCTCTAATGAGTGCAAAGATGAATACTAATGATGAATGCATCACCTTCAAACCTCCCAATTAACTGTTGAGAGCAGCAAAAAGTCAGCAACTACAAGTTAATACTGTATTCCCCAGTACAATGGATTATAAAGACAGAAAAGTTGTGGTTTTTTATTTAATTTTGGTGTGGTTGTGATTATGTGAATGTGTGTATATACATATGTATGTGTTTGTGTGGTGATGATATATGACAATGTTAATTCCACTACCAGCTAATGTTTTTTTGTTTGGAAGTATATTAAATGCTTCAAGGAAAACATATATTTTATTTTCTTAATGTACAAATATGAATTTCCAGTCATTTTCATTAAACAAAGAGATAACCTTTTCTTAACTGTACAATGTTGCTTATATTTGTCAACTTTTTCGTAACTGTACAATGTTGCCTATTTTTGTCACATGTACTGACCCCTTTTTCCAACACTGTCTTGAAGGATGGCAGGCACGTATATATATATATATATATATATATATATATATATATATATATATATATATATATATATATATATATATATATATAACTACAGTTGTAGAGGGGGATCTCAATGGTTTCTAAGTTATGACCCAGGAAGCACAAATGTATCCCTACAGGGTATGACCCAGGTGTCTCATTCTAACACCAAACTAACTTGTGTTGATATTTTCATTCAGGACCAGTTACATACAGTATTGTTACAGTATTTAAGTTGAAACCACATGTAGATACATACATCCATTCTGGACAAGCAGCCATAACATAATTTCAAGATAACTGCAATGGCAGCCATTTTAAAGGTCTTATCAGCATGATTTTAATATAGACAACTACGTGTTGCAAGAATTGTTGTGAAAACCCGATGTCAATATGACCATCCATTCAGAAGGAGTATCCATAACAAGATTTACAAGATGGCCAATGCGCTGACCATATCGGCACCATTTTCAATTCAGGGTCATCTACATATCATAAGAAGGCCTTTAAAAAACTCTATGCTGATATGACCATCTATTCAGTAGAAGCATCGATACAATTTTCAAACTGTCTGACATGGTGGCCATGTTTGTAATCAGATCTACACCATTTTCATTTAGTAACATCAACATGTTATAAGAAGTCTTTCAGTGAAAATCTCATGTGAATATGACTGTTCAGGAAGAGCAGCAATAAAAAAATTTTCAAGATGGCCAATGTAATGTCCAAGGACCATGGATGCCTGAAATGACCAAAAAGGCAGAACTTAACCAAGGTGTGATGGATGAATAGACAGGTGGACAAATGTAACAAACACTATATGCCCTCAAACACTGTTGTGGTGGGGCATTCTGAAGAAAATGAGATTTTGTAAGACATCTTTTAGTGAAAACCCAATGTCAATATTATCTGATTGCCATGTTGGATCTCATATCGCCACCATTTTCATTTAGGGCCAACTAAGTCATAAGAAGTCTTTTAATGAAAGCCTATGTCAATATGTCCATCTATTCAGGAGGAGTGGTAGTAAAAAGATTTTCAAGATGGCCACCAGGGTAGCCATGTTGGATATCAGATAGGCACCATTTTCATTTAGGACTATATAAATCTCATAAGTATTTGAATAAAAACCCTAAGTCAATATGACCATCCATCCAGGTGAAGCATTAATAACTATATTTTCAAAAGGGCCATTGCAGTCCAAGAAGAACCATTTTCAGTTAGGACCAACTAGACCTCAGGATAACATTGTGAGCCAACTTTCATGACTTTCCTCCAAGTAGCTTAAGAGGAGTAGAGATAACACACAACTGCTAACTGATGATGAATGCAGGACCATTGCATAAGCCCTTTGACCTGGAGAGAATAAATCCAACTAGAAATGTGTTCTTGGAACATGGAAGACCCACGAAATTGCCTGAAAAGACAAAACACAAATCCTAACCACTGTGTGACAGATGTATAAAGAAGGGTAACACTATATAATCCAACCACCCTCTTGTGCTAGGGCATAAAAAGCATGGACAGAAGCACACAAAAAACCCAGGTGTACACGACAAACAGATGGAAGGATAGACAGACAAGGGTACACTAAATGCCACTTCCACATTTATGGTGGAGCATGAAAACTATAACACTCGAGATAGTAGCAATGCATGTATCACAAAGTTCCCCACTTTATCCAAAATGGAGTTGACAAGACAAGCCATAAAAGTACATCTCTTGAGGCATTATATACATCAAAATGCATCTTAATATGCTGAATAGTTCTTGAGCTATGCTGATTACAAGGATCTGCTCTAGCTGAGATTAATATTGATGGTAAAGGGCAATAACTCCATCAAAATTGGACCTGAAAAGAAGACACATTTAAAAGGCACAACTACATGTATTAGGCAATTTATAAATGGCATGAAACTATGTGTATGGGTTGCAGAATCAAGCTGGTTACAAGCCATAACTCTAGCCAAAATGGAGTTGACAAGATAAAAGAAATAAAAGACACATCTAGTACTCTGAGATATGGAAAACACTAAATTGCATCAGAATATGTTGAATGGTTCCCGAGCAGATGTAATATAGACAGAAACATGGCAATAACTCTGTCAAAATTGGACCTGAAAAAGATGAAACATAAAAAGGCACATCTACATGAAATATGCAAATCACCTACCAAATGTGTTCCAATTAAGTGTAAGGTTTGCAAAACCATGCTGATGATAAGAAGTATAAACAGACAGACAGATGGACTATTGGATGGAAATAGCTATTACTATAAAAATCCTGACTCTCTTATCGGGGCCATAAAAACATTGTACACTGGTAATATCAGTACTAACACAGATGCAACAAAAATCACTTGAAGTGTCATCTGAAGGTAAAGAAAGTCAATTATGTTAATACATAAATAAAGTACAAGTAACAAATGATGCATTAGTTGATTTATTACCTTGTATTAAATGAATGAAAAAATAAGAGTACTGCAAACAGCAAAATATACACATGCACTGTGTTTAATAATCCTCTATGTACATAAATGACATTTATGTGCATACACCATTTTTCTTCTTTCAGTAACAGTGACCTTGATCTTTGACCTTTTGACACCAAAATCAATAGGCTTCTTCATTACCCCAAGTGCAAGCCATTCACTAAGTTTGAAGGTGGAGAACTTGAGCTATTGTGCAAAAACCATTTTTCTTATTTCAGGCACAATGACCTTGACCTTTGAACTTTAGAACCTGAAATCAATAGGGTTCTTCCTTACATCGAGTGCAAGCAATCCACAAAGTTTGGTAACTGTAGATGGTGGACCACATGAGTTACTGTGAAGAAACAAAACTAGTAACAGATGTATGGAGATGGACAAACACACAGAGGAACAGATATCATGACAATACACTGCAACTTATAGCAGGCGTATGAAAAATGCAGTGATTACACTTGATATAATTGAACAATATTATGAAGATTGAGATTCTGACTACTGACAACCTTTGACCTTATCAATAATTTAAAATGTTGTCTCCACTGAAATAGTCTGAAGTTGCGGTGGAGTAGATAGGGATGGGTATCACCAGTGTGGTTTTTTTGTGTGTTTTGCTTGTGAGTCCAGCACACAAACCAGAGCCATCACAGTTCCTGGGCATCGCTAGAATTGTTGTATTGCAATATTCTGCAATACAGGACAGTATATTCCAATACATACTGCAATATATTGCAAAACTCGGTAGAAAGTGCAAATTGTATTAAAGAATGAACTAGAAGTCAAAGCTTCATTTAACTTACAAAATTTCTTTTAAATCTCCTCAAGTGAACAATGATTAGGAAAGCAAATTTTTAGGAAATTATGTTTCTCAAATAATACTTACCTGATCAGGTTAACATTAGGGTTTTATTCTCTGCTACCTCCGAATTGAGCCCTCCCTGATAGATAAAGGAAAAAAAACATCTTTCTGTGTATAGATCAGATAGACAAAGGGAAGCAGCTCTTACAGATTAACTCCCCTTCTAGCCGCTAGGTGATTTGGTGTTGTGGGGTTTAATGCCATTTTTCAGCAAATGATAGGCTATACAGAGCGGCCAGTATATCTGGTGGAGGAAGAACCCGGGAAGACCCACCGACCCACGGGAAGCTACTGGGAAGCTTTCCAACATACCCACGTTGGTCGAGCCAAGACTCGAACTGACACGGACAGAGGTGAGATGAGTGAGTGATCTGTGAAGGCGAGCACCTCAGACCACTCGGCAACCTGGGGCCCACCTGCTAGGTGGTATGGAAAATATGTAACCAGTTTTCACTTAAGCGAAACCTATAATAGGATGCTCACATTGCGAGCAAGGGAGGGATTGATTTTTAGTATGTGATCAAGTATTATCGGAGAAACATAATATACTACAAAATTTGCTTTCTCCATCAAATACATAACCTGATCATATTAACATTAGGAGAATAGGTAGGACGAGGAGGAAATGCTGAGCAGCCTACCTCTATCTGTGTCACCCAGTAGGAGCATGATTGCTCTACGAATAAGATGAACTTCTTCTAATGTTAGATTACCACAGCAAGAGACAATTTGTTTATACACATGCGAGGGAGGTCCCTGTGGGATTCCACACTTGATGATTGTCTCACAATCAAAAGTTTCCAAGGCAAATCCAGCAAAAGTGGTAAATTCATGCATGGATCTAAGGTTGTGCTTTCCACTAGCCCAACGAGATTCCTTTCTCTCCTTAGCAAGACCATATCACGCAAATGAAAGCTAGAGAGGGTAGACTGGGCATGCTAGTCAGCTGACTCTCCTATATCCCAAACTGAGACATTACATTCAAGGCCAGGCTCATGGAAGTCGATCATATTTCATGAGTTGAAACCTTCATTAGTGTTCCTGATCCTGTGAGAGTTCAGAGTATGCAGATTTAATAATTCTCTTTAGCCAAGCGGCCATCGCTTGTAGGGTTATGTCTTGCTTTCCTACCTTCAGGGGTAGGAATAGTCTTTTACAGTTGATGCTAATATTGTCCATGCATCCCAGGTAGCATCCAAGAGCACATACAGGATCCTGCAGCTTTTCATCTCTCAACATATCGATGGAGGAGAGGGAGCGAATAGTTATTTGTTGGTTGACTAGAGACGGCAACCTATTAGAATGAAACCAGGTAGGGTCATTAGAATGACTGAACCTTCAGAACTGCATCTAGTTAGGATCTACGGACATCGTATGTAGCTCACTCCTCTGAATGTTGAAGATAGCGTTATCAACAGTTGCAAGTCTTGTATGATAGCTGCTTTAGTGAGGTGGAAGACAGCGGTTCAAACTTAGGTAAGTTTGACCGTGTCAAAACCCAGAAGAGATTCCATTTGGGAATAATGTGAGCGAAGTGGTCTGGATATATCAAAATTGAACCACAAGTCAGAGATTTCCTTGTTGCGGACAACATCGTCTCATCCATGAAGTCTGAACGTGACTGAGATCATGGAACAGTATCCCTTAATTGTGATGGGGCTAGCTTTTTGTCTTCAAAGAGAAAGAGAAGGAAGTTTTCCATCGAGGAATGAGTGTTGAGAGTGGTGTGACGTCATGGATGTGACACTAGTCATTGATAACACATGATTTCCCTCGTATGTCCTCAAGGTGGATGTTTTGTAGTGTGTCATGAACTCTTAGTTCAGGCCAAGGGCTAAGATTGGGGCCAAATGGAAGGGTGTAGAAATGGTATACTACCCCCCAGTATGCAAAGCAAAGATATTTGCGGACATTTCAAGACTGATCGTGTACTCGTCACCCAGCACTGAAAGATGAAAGGACCTGCCATCTCCATCTTGAAATGGGGCAGAATTAAATTGGTTGAGCCTGCTTAGATCTAATGCAGGTCTCAATTTGCCATTGCACTTTGTAACCAGAAATGTTCTGGAGTAGAAGCCCTGTATATGCGGTTTTCATACTATTTCCACCGCCCTTTACAAGCAAAAACTAGATTTTCCTCTGTAAAACATCCACCTTTATGGGATTGCTTCAGAGTTTGGTCATGCAGGTAAGACGATGAAAGTATCAGGTGCCAAATATGGAGACCCTTTGACATGGCTTGGATCACCCTTTGTTTTCTTGAGAATGGTTGATCCAAATCTGACAAAAAAGGAGTAGTCTGGCGTCCCAGGTGGGTCGCCAGAGGGCGTTGGTGATGGTGTGTCACTGAATCTCTCCCCTACCTGCCTGCCTGGGAAAATAGGGGCATGACCGCCTATAATTCGCTTGGCCACAAGAAAAAAACTACCGCTGTTGAGAATCGCCCCTGTTATTTTTCTGGTGACAATCGTCCCTTCTCTAGAATGTTCCCTGATAGGGTTTTGCAGAGATAGAAGCTTGCACTGAAAGCTACAGGGGCAACTCTTGTGCCTCTTGCTTTCTTCCCGCCTCAATTCGACACCCTAACAGTAGTGGAGAACCAAAGGGAGGGAGCGCATCGAAAAACAGGTATGATCGTTAGCGGCCTTTTTAGCTAGATGGAAAATGTCACATGCGCGAAGTCAAGTAGGGAGGAAGTCTACACAATGTTCCTGACTAACTCTGACGTGGCGTTAAAGATCTGACTGAGCCCTTTTATCAACATCTAGATAAGGTATGTCTGGATAAAATATTTCTGTATGCGACTCTTTTAGCAGTGGGGTGAGAAAGTTGCAGGCAACTGACTCACCATAAAGAAAGCTCTTGCATTACAGGGATCACAAATGCTCCATAAGATGCCCGGTAATTTTTGCAATCTTTAACAACTTTGGAAAGATTCTGAATGATGAACTGTCACCGTCATTTTCTACATCCATAAAGTTATTGACCTTGTAGGTAGACTTGACTAAAGGTGGAGGCTGGTATTCCAACAGAGAAAAAATCCATATAAATTTCCTCTACTGCTGCCTTGAACAAAATTCTGTCAGTTCCACTGTCTGATCGGCATGTTTCAGCATTTCTGTTTCATACCCTTCATCAATGTGGGGGCTGACCACCTCCTGTACACACCGAGTCCAGGGATACAGCCTTCCATATGGTAATGATGATGAAGTAACATCAGTATGCATCAGCATTTTGTCCATTGGATATCACATCGGTAGTGATCGCTTTATAGAATCCTGGTCCAGAATAGCCGGTTCGGCTCAGTTGGACAGCTCCATAAGTAATGCTGGTTCGCTATGAATTTCATAGGAAATGTAAGTCCGGTCAATTGGTCGGCCAGCCAGCTAGCTGTGTGGTCTGTTTGGCACAATACACTGTTGCTGTCGGAAGACATGGATACCGGCCGGCTCACTAGTCAGAGATGACTCCTGATCACTTTAATTATACATAGCTCGTTTGTATGGCTGGACTAGTTTGTTGGCAGTTGGAATAGTGTATGAAAGATCGATATATGCCTTGTGGTCTGGCCAGCCATATTGGTCAAATAGCAAATCTTCACGTCAAACTTATTTATTAATATTTTCATGCATAGACAGGGTTAAATGATACTTGTCCATGCTCATATCACATGGGCAGGGGACAAGTTTGACTGTAAACCCTCATATCTCATAGGCGGGGTGCTATTTGATTGCAACCCCTCATGCCTCATGGCCATGGTCCTACTTGTTTGTGAGCCCTCACGCCTCATTGTGGTGTCCTAGGCTTATCCCCAGTGGGATTGCAATATATAATTGTCATTTATACTAGTCTTATCATATACGATTCCAACAATTGATTGGAAGCAACCGTGGTTTCTACTATATTCATGGATACAGTATATTCTGGTACTGTTTATGCGTCATTAATGGGGGACGGGGGTTGGAGAGGGTTGTATTCGTGGATAGAGAATGTTCTGGCACTGTTCTGCATCTTCATGGCGGGGGGCATCTCAACATCACCAATGAGACTAATCAACAATTCCACTGTATTCATGGATACAGTATGTTCTGGCACTGTTTCTGCATCTTCATTGGGGTGGAGAGGGCATCTCGACATCCCCCAAGACTAATCAATGATTCGAACGTAGGGTGTAGGTTTAAAAGTTCCTGCTTTTGATGTATTGGAGTGTGTTAATTTTTACGGCCCTTAAGCTGCTTTTTCAAGATGTTGGACCAAGTATTTCTGACCAAAGTGCACACTTTTTGCACTTGGTTTTCATCTCTGTCCTGAAGAAGAGAACAAACAAGTGCATACAACAAATATATATAATTGTTATCAAATGAGTTAACAGTGTAATAATTGAAGAGTACAGCACCCACAAAATTTCGACAGTGAAATTGTATGTTACCGATCAATATCACATGTGACAATAACGAACAGTACGTTAGTTGCAAAAATATGAATAAATTCACCGGAATTCACAAAAATGCTGTATGCACTATATAAAACAATTTTTTGACTTATTATATCACCGAAATAAAAAAGTGGATGGTTGAATTCAAATACAGAATAAACTGGATTCCTGGAGGTCCATGCTTACAGCATTAAGTGAAAGTGAAAACTGATTACATGTGGGCACAACAGTAGCCACCTAGCTGGTAGAAAGGGGAGTTAACCTGTAAGAGCTGCTTCCCTTTGTCTATGTGATATACAGATGGAAAGACGTATTTTTGTTTTTTAGTGAGGTCTGGATTCATAGGTAGCAGAGAGTAATCTCCAAACGGTAATGTGATCATGTAATGTATTTGATGGAGAAACATTCTTACATGTGGATGAGTGCAAGCTGCATGAGATAGGCTCCTGCCTTCTAAACTCTGGCCACAATGGCAACTAGAGTATGCACACGATGAGCTAATACCACCAGTGTTATACTAGCATTTTTGCTATTTTTATTGAAAACCATAATTGCAGCTTGGAAACTAACTGTACAAACCTTAAATCTGAGTATTTTCCAATATAATGACCACAATGAGAGATAATATGCATAATTTGAACAAGTCCATCCTGGGAAATGGCTAGGGTATACAAAGATTTACCATGGATTCTGGCACAAAAATGGTGGCCAGTTAAGAGACTTGCGGGGATTGTACCAGCAGTTCGCAAGACCAACAACATGTCATAGTGCATGCAGTGCAATCAGAACACCTTATGTAGTCGAACATGGATGCAATATGTCATTACAGTTTTTCTCATCTACTATAAAAAATGAGCTTTTCCAAGTCATTAATTTGCAAACTGATTGAATAGTTGATGTTATTCATGCACGTTGTATTTATTATTTTAAATAAAATAGCTCATATCCACAATTATCATAGAAAAACACTGGTATTAGCTAATCTAGAGTTTACTACAGGATGCGATGTCAGCATATAAGATCATCATCCTACCTATGAATTTCACCTCCACATTACATTCCTGCTACTTACAAATACTCTATCCCCCACTGTGTTCTCGAGGTGAAGCTGTCGAGTAATTTCTTTCAGTGCGATCTTGTCATCTGTTTGCAAGAGGCCTAAATTTTGATAAAAGTAAAAATGAATCATTTGTAAACAGAACAATCTCTTATATAATCCAAGGTTTTGGTAAAAAAATATCCATGTCCAAATAGTTAACAAATGTGTAAAAACAATTGAAGAGTACCATCAATGGCACATTATACACTCGCCCCATGTTTAACAGTCCTCTGTGTAGGTAACTAAGTGTGCATAAACCACTTTTCTTCTTTCAGTCACAAGTGAACCTGACATTTGACCTTCTGACTCCAAAATCAGTAAGTTTCTTCCTTGCTCCAAGTGCAAAGCATCCACAAAGTTTGGTCCATGTATGTGATATAGAATTAATGTTATTTTGTGGAAACCATTTTTTTCTTTCAGCCACAGTGACCTTGACCTTTGACTTTTTGATCCCAAAATTGATAGCGTTTTTACTTGCTGCAAGTGCAAAAAATGCACAAAGTTTGGTAACTGTAGCGAGTGGAAAGCTCGAGTCATTGTGTTAAAATCATTTTTCTTCCTTCATTCACAGTGACCTTGACCTTGGACCTCAATATCAATAGCCTTCTTCTTTGCCCCAAGTGCAAGTCATTCACAAAGTATGGTAACTGCAGATGATGGAAAACTCAAGTTATTGTGCAGAAACTATTTTCTTCTTTCAGTCACAGTGTCCTTAACTTTTGAGCTTTTGACCACAAAATCAAAATAGGGTTCTTTTTTTCCCCCAAGTATAAGCCATCCACAAAGTTTGGTAACTGTAGATGGTGGAAAATGCAATTTATGGTGCAGAAACAAAATTGGCAACATCCAGACAGATGTATAGAGAGCATCACAACATAATGCATTCTGCCTTATGGTGTGCAAACAAAAATTGCTGAAATGACTCGAAAATCTAATTACATACACAAACAGATAAGCCAAATTTTTGGGGATGGACAGATGGGATCAAATCAAGATGCCCCATTTCAAGCACTGGGGGATATTAAAAGGAGGTTCCCAGGATTTAAATTAAGTCCTGACATACACATTTTCCTTGTGTTAGAAATGAATTCTAAGGTAAAAAGGTGTCTTGTAGCTGGTCTCTGTACACAGGTAGTTATAGTATTCACACACCCTCCCCTTTGTTTGTACCCCCCCTACTGATTGTAAAACAAAAAGCATCAAGGATATAAAAAATGCACAAAACTTGGGTCATTTCATTCACCAATTTATAATTTGTAACCCGTTGTCGCCAGTGGGTCCCTAACACTGTCAACTTGTTGGCGTTTCAAATCAAACAGAAGTTTCTTTAGTAAAACGGTCGCCATATTTGCATGGGCGAGTCTATGTTTTCAAGCAATAGATGCGATGTAGCTCAGTCTTTAATGATCTCAATAATTCCGTGAATTTAGGAGTTACATCTCTCTGAACACATGTATACAAGAGTTCCTCCTTTTTATTTGTTCAATTGTTTTTAGAAATATTAAAACTAGACATTGCAAATATTGGACACAGACGACATAGCTTTTACTGAAATGAACTGTTCTAGAAACCAGAAATGGACAGCGAGCAGTCTGTCTGCTTGTTTACATTGAGAGCTTCCGTTTGGTTTGAAACGCCAATAAGTTGACAGTGTTAGGGACCGTCTAACGACGATCAGGTTTGAAATTATAAATTGATGAATGAAATGACTAAGTTTTGAGCATTATTTATATCCTTAATGCGTTTTGTTTTTAAAATCAGTATGGGGGTACAAAGAAATGGGAGGGTGTGCGAATACTAAAGTACATAAAAATAGCTGCAATAGGGTTATATTCAACCAACTATTGGGGCTCCGGGTGGCCGAGTGGTCTAAGGCGCTCGGCTTTACCGATCCCTGCCATCTCACTTCTGTCTGCGTGGGTTCGAGTCATGGGTTCGGCCAATTTGGATATGTGAGAATGCTTGCCAGTAGCTTCCCGTGGGCCTGTGGTTCTTCCGAAGTTTTCCCGGGTTCTTCCTCCACCAGATAAAACTGGCCGCCATGTATAGCCTATCATGTGCTGAAAAATGGCGTTAAACTAACAACAACAACAACCAACCATTCAAATGAACTTGCAACAGGTTCTGATGTATCTCTTCCTCTTCTCCAAGCTCTACAAGTACCCTCTGGATAATCTAAAAATAAAACAAGCAATATAATAATTCAAATTCCAAAAACGGAATTATATATTGACCAAATTTACGTATTAAACTGACAATGAAACCGACCTCTAGATAGGAAGTTTTTTTTGCATATTTTACACAAGCTCACTGAAAATGCAAAAATATATTTTTAATGTGTTAAAATTACGCAAAACAATTTAATTTTAAGCATTTAGTCCAAAGCTATTACCTTGCTGCTCCTGCTGTTAAGCAGTCCTCGTTTTATTATGCCACATTTGATCAATATAAACTATGCTATGTGGATGTTTCATGCACATTTGAAATAAGAGTACTTGATGACTGTCGAACAGAACTATATAATTGAGTACACTCTGAATCAGTCTTGGTCACTAAACCATTTTAGGCATTCTAAAAGGTATGATTAACATCTTAATGATTAAGACCCCCTTTGTGTCTTAAGTTTGTGTTATGTGGTTTTCGCAAAATAACCCTCAAATTTAAATAAATGCAATCAGGTCCAAACCAAGGAATAAAATGTCAATGATTCTCCCATCCATACTGACCTTTGCCCCATTACTCTGACTTGTCTATTGACTACTTCATCATTTTAAACCTGCTATGTCTTCTGGTGAACTGATAATAACTTTAATATTAACATTTCACTAATACAAATAGAAACGAAGATGGGATGGAAAAATCACTTGTCCAGTAGTTTCAGAAAAGTTAAACATTTTCCTGGGCAAGTAACATTTTCTGTTACTTTTGATCAGTATTTTGAAAATAATATTAAAGAAAAATCCAGGTTTGGTACAATTTTAAGACAATCTTTATTCGGAGGCAACTAGAACATTTTCAGATTTTCCACCCCTGATGAAGCTATTTTAATTCAAAGCTCACAAAAGCAAATCAGAAAGTGGTCACATATCAACCGTTGAGGTACTTAATATCGGGTAAAAACAAGTTCAACTCGAGTACTGTACACTCTTGATATCAACATGCCTCATATAAGACTGCATTGATCATAATGACAAATTACCTCAAAAATCTACCTTTTTTTATTTATCGTTTATTAATAGTATATATATGATTATTTAATTAAAAATAATACCGCAGATTTCCAACTTCTTCTAGGTCCAATAATTAGTACAGAGTTACTTTCTCCAAACACTCCAGTTCGTCGGATTAGGTCTAATATTAATGAGGTGATCATGCACCTGATGGGCTGGGCTTGTTAATACTACAGCATCTCTATTTCTGATCAGATTGGGATAAAAGTTGCTAAATAGTCTTATATCATCAAGTTGTTGGATGGGTTTTATTATTATCAAGATATATGCGTATTTATGAGGTACTGTTCAATCTAATTGACAATTTGTTCCCACTCTGAAAACCGAAATTCGATCAGATTTTGCTTAAACTTCTAGTAAAGAAGATTATATCATCATGGTTTTTAGAAGGTTAATAGTAAGTGAGATGCGCAAATTATTCAGGTGCATGTTCATCGCATTGGCTGAGGTGGTTGCTTTCTTATAGACTCTATTTCTCATCCTATTCGATAAACTTGATAATATGTCTATATTATTGGTAAATAGGTATATATTATCAAGATGTTGGTTTAGGTTGATTATGAACAAGAGTTGAGCTTATTAACTATACTTCTATATTTGGAAAGAATTTGTAACCGGTATAGTAAATTAGGTACAATAGACTTGATACAATGTTTGGAAAATAGTTTACACATACAAGAAGAGTTGGACCACTCATACTTTTCTGGTTTGTACATCTCGTGTAGTAGGTTTGGGCGTGGGGGGAGTCCCTTTATGGTGCCATAGTCAACAGCATTTGATGCTTAGTTCTTGGTTCTGCTAGATATTTGATGAAAATCTCAAACTGCGAAGAATTGAATAAATTCTTATTTCAAGCAGTTCTGTATCTCATATCTATGATTTTTTATTAATAATTTAAATCAATTAACTATGGTGAATCATTACCTGGCATAACATTATATCATCGCCTATGCAGTTCACTCCATCCAAAAGCGGACTTGTAGTTCATATTTTTCAAAATTACAGTGGGTTTTTTTTCCTATCCTAATTCAGTCAACATTTTCCCATATTTTGTGTTCTTATATAAAATTAGTTTGCTTATTGAGGTCGACATTCAAAGTACTGTTTTTAAAACAATGTCAATGAATAAGAACTTTACTTCAGCGTGAATAACTATTCCTATGAAAATCCTTACATGTTTAACCAAAATCTTTTAAAAAAAAGTATTCCCCTTATTTATTCAAATAAATCCTTTGTATGCTAGAGTAATATTCGTTCAAAGACATGAACAACTGTAGAAACGATTATTTTAACTTCGACAATATGCAAATCTCAATCGAATATAGGGAGCAGCAAGTTCGTTTCTTAACCCAAATCTTGTCACACATTTCAACATTTTATGAATACATTCGACTTCATTCATGATTTGAGATTAGAAAAGAATTTTAATTATAATTTTATCACTTATCTGCTTATGCGATAATGAAGAGCTATGTTTGTGCCGTCCATATATGATGTCATATGTGAGCGTAGACTAATTAAGATTCGAGTTTTGGGATTGATTTATGTGCTTAATTATCATGAAACAATTGGTTAAGTAAATAGTAGCTGGTTTATAAAGTATGCTTTAACTATTTAAAGGTAAGCAATGTACAATAAATGCATCGAAGACGATTCTTTTTAAACATCCCTGTTTCTCTCTGTTTATACTATTTGAAAGTCTAGATGACGACCTGGTATCCTCTTTATTATAAATACAATCCTACCGCGTCATCACCAAATCCTACAACAGAGATATGACAACATTGAAATCACAACGTAAATTTGGTAGATCAGGAAGACGTGGCAGTGTTTTGAAAATCAAAATCAAAAACCATTAAGCCACTCTTATTTTTCTGTATCATGATATTGTATGCGGATGCGACACTTAAAATCAAGATTAAAGACTGGAGTACATTTAATAAAATGTCTACTTGGATTTTACAGGGAAATAAATGTTACATAGGGAACAGTGAGCGTGTCATAAAGCATAGGAAAACAAAAGTGAAAGAACTGTTTTGAAACTCGCAGAGGTGAAAAATCATACATTTATATAAAATACTTTAAAAATTGTGTATTAGAAAAATCAGAAGAGATAAGAGGTGAACGACGTTCACCATTTCGGCGAAACTTTACAATCAACGATAACGTATATGTGCTCAAAAACTATGATGTATATGTGCACAATACAGATGACGTACATGTACACAAATGATAGCAAAACATTTCTATACATGCAACATAGCTAAACATATTTTGAAATAAGTATAGTTAAATACATCAAAATAGTTAAATATGTATTGAAATAATGTTAGTTAAATAAATAGAAATAACACTTAAATGCTTGATATACCACAGCATTAACAAATTTTAAAAAGATTGCAACCACCTTTAATGTGTCTTCAAAAGAATTAAAGCGTATAAATAAACAGAATTTCAACTGGATTAGCACAAAAATAGTTGAGTATAAAATTATTATCTAGATATATTGCTTTACCACAGAGCGAAAAGCCTCTAAATATATTTAGTAGAGACAATTTGTATAATGTCATTTAGTATTTATTCGACATTATATACATCACACTCGGACAGGAACCAAGCGAGATTGCTAGCGGGATGTTTGATACAATAGAATATTTTACATCGCATATAGGTATCGGCCTCTCAGAGGAAGCTCATAAAGCGATTTGCCTAATGGGTATAACAAACAACAACAACAATTAAAAGCTTGCATTCATGGGAAAAATAAAGACGATAACGCTTTCTTTTGTTTTCTTGAAGATGTGTTAAATACACCAAGAAATCATTTAGATAAATCATCAAAATGCAATTTAGATCAAATGAAATCATTGGTTTGATAGATGTTTGGTTAGAATAGAGGATATTAGGAAAATTGAACATGAATTTGCTATAAATGTAAATGTGTATGAACTATTTGAATTGGGAGACATGAAATAAAGAGAGAAATACATGTTGACATGCTAATTATATTTCAGTATGGTATCCATCATGAGTATAACGATGGAAGTTACCATTATGTTGAAATGGAAAGTTGTTCAACTTTGGTGTTATCACAGATGCATTGGGATCACGGACAGAAATACATACGTATAAATGCTTGATTATGTTTCTCTACACCAGAATAATTATTTGAACACAAAAGACTATATTACAATGTATGTAAATTCAATAGATATGATGCCTAAAGAGAGTTATGCTGTAAAAGTTAAAAACATATCAGCATCATCTAAACGTTTTATATGTAAATGATTTCGAAAATATAGTCGTGCCAGAGGTGCAAAGCATGGACTCAGAGTGTCAAGAACCAAGTGTTATTCAAAAATCTGACATATTTTCAACAATAAAAAAGAGCCACAAACGTAGTCCAGCAGATTTGTTTCTTCTTCTTCTTTTTTTTTTTTTTAAATCTCCTCATAATCAAGACAAATAGTTTACAGACGAACATATTTGTATTAAAGTATCTTACGATGCACGAAGTAAGATCGTAAAATTAGTATATGGAGAATTAAGACCAAAACATGCAAAACCTGTGGTGTTCACAGAAGAGGATGAAAGACATTTTAGCTCAACATAAAATGTTACCTTTGTCGAAGAATTTTTTTTTAAAAATCAAAATTTGCGTGACAATGACTATTTAGCATGCAAGTATAGATGTCAAGGACATAACGAATGCAATTTCAATTTTAAATATCCAAAACAGATATCACTATTCATTCATAGCTTGTCTGGCAATGACAACCAATTATTCGTCAGGACATTTGTCCCCCACCCACTCCCCAAAAACCAAAAAAATTCAGATGAAGAGGTACAAATTTTACTGATCAATGACTATAAATATATTTCATTTATCAAGAATATATTTCATATATTCCATCGCAGTCTTGGTGTTAATGAAGGAAAAGCGGAAACAGCGGTTGAAAACATTTGGATTTATAGATAGATTTAGATTCATGGGACAATCGATAGACCTGCTAGCAAAAAGCCTAACGATGACAAATTTGCAGAAACTAAACAGTTTATAAGTATGCAGTCTAAAATATTTAGGAAAGACATTTATCCATAAAAATACATGGTTAGCTTTGAAAGGTTTAATGAAACAGCTATAGCAGTATAAAAGGTTTACGGATGATTATTATCAATGTGTACAGGATATCTTATAGCATTTTAACCTGCAGATACTTGGAGATCTACATCGCATCATGTCATGAAGAGTACTTTGATGCTATCCTATGTTACATTTTGTTTAGTAATTTGGAAATGTCTGTGCGAAAAGTTATACATTTGACATTGCTCACCATTATAGTGTACCAAGACTAGCTATTGATTCGAGTATACATCTATCTGGTATAGTACTTTAACGTTTTATTTTACTGATTGAGAGTGGAATAAGAAGTGGAATTAGAATGAGAGTGCATCGAAGCCACGAACACTACTTAGACAAAGACGGAGATACAAAATCTGAGGGCGAGTTCGAAACGTCAAGATCAAGTCAATTCGTTATGTACTAGTTCCTAACAACCACTATTTGTGGACCACGAGTAAATAAATAAAGAAGTATATAAAACTGTTGAGCAAAGTAGATGGGTAGAATAACACCTGTTCGACGAACCAGATTACTATGATACTGGTTGCATCTTCGAAATAGATTTGGAGATTTCATTACATTTGCGTAACTATTTCAGTGACTACCCATTGGCTCCAGCGAAATTAATTCCAAATGAAAATGATTTATCTCCATTGCAGAAGAGGTTTATAGATTATTTAAAGTGTACGAAACTAACTGTAGCAAAACTGTTACATTCATTAAAAATGTGTACTTGTCTACAGACTCGTAACGTTTTACATACAATGGACGTGAAGACTGAGAAAAGATACACAGAAATTTTTTGTTTCATCAACAACCATGGTTAAATCTTACATTGAACTGAATACAAATTTACGATAAAAAGCAATAAACGACACTGAGAAAGACTTGTTCTGAATGATGAATAATGCAGCATTCGGTAAACATATGGAGAATTTGAGGAGAAGAACAACAGTTAATATATTTACAAAACAAAACATATTTTATTTCAAGTGTCGGGAAGATCTATCATATGCCACGAGAACAACTTTTGACAATTACATGGTATTAGAAAATTAAATTATATAACCATTTTTACGATGGATTGACTGCTTTAGAATTATGCAAATGGTTGATTATGGATTTTATTACAGCGAGCTGAAAAACAAATACGGTGATATAATGAAACTAATCATGACATTGTGTAATGATGCTGGGACAGAAATTTGGACAGTGATATGAATGACAAAATAAAGTTATATGAAACTATTTTTCGTTTACCACAAATGAATAAGAAAGTTTCTGGACTTTGAATGATGAGTTGAACGGTGTACCAATAAGAGAATTTTGTTTGTTAACTTAAACTCCATTCATTCCAGACAGAAAAACACGAAGACAAAAATGTAAAGACATAAAGAAAATGTTTAATTCAAAAGAATTTGAAATTTTGCAATTCGAAATGTAATCACGATGAATAGGAATTGTTGCGACTCTGTGGTCTAAAAAAAATGTAACAGAAAGAACGTGAAACCAACAAATCAAGTAAAAATCAACAAGCAATTTATTTCTAGACAACTAAAGTGAACATTCAAAAGGCAATCACCATAACGTGAATTAAAATCCACAAAATCCAATTATTCTAAATATAGAATGTTCCGAGTAAATTACTGTATTCTTGAATTTGCTGATGTGCCAACAGTATTTGATGTCCTGATGTGCCTATAGTCTTTAATGTACTGATGTACACAAATGAAATACTACATAATATCTTATAACTATTACTAATCAGGCAGTAACTTTGAACTATTCGGTGTTCGTTCTTTACAGTTGTTGACTTGATGGTTACAATTCTTTAATTTATCCAGGAATGAAAATAGTCACATAGAGTATTTTTAATACAGTCTGCTTCGCGCTGATTTATATAATCCGGAGATTCAGAGAAGATTGTTTATTTGCGGAAGTTTATGAAACATTGATGCCAAATATAACATTTCTGAAAGTAACAAAATGATATTGAACAATGAGATAGAAATATTTAACATTTTAACTAACGAATTTGAAGATAAATATAATAACAATAAAATATAAAACTATTATACAATTATGTAATCAAATATATCGTTATACTCGTTAAACGTTTCTTTTATTTCATTTCTTTGAATGATTCTTCAAGTTCTCCTTTCCTATCATATAGTATTAAGTGCTTTTTGAGAGAGAGAGATAAAGTAGAAGAGGGCAAAGATGTAATTCATTCAAATAAGGATCATCTAGCTCCCGTGCGCCAGTGCCCTTACCTACTCGGTCATACGTATTCTTCCATGCACGGGAACCCATTCACAAGGCAAGGGAAAAGTAGATATGTGTCCATACGACACACTTTCCCTGCTCCTCTCTGTTTGAATGGATGGTGATGAAAACGAGAGCTACAACTGTTGTATAAAATAGCATGTCTGTACGAATATGTACAAGAATGTTCACAATGGATACACAAAGAATGAAATGGGCTTTATTCTCGCCAAAGAAAAAACACCAGAGTATGAGGACAAAAGGATATGCACATCTTCACTTGATGTCTGCTACTTTTCAGGGAAATTCAACAAAAGATCGTAGACTAGTTACACACACACAAGAATCAATCAATCAATACATACATACATACATACGTACATACAGGGCAGTCGTAAAGGGTGGGTGGGTGCGTGTATGGGGGCGGGGGCGGCATTTCGCGGTGTTTACGGTATTTTTTCCAAGTGTGTGGTGCCGAAGGCGACTCTCGCCCGAGTCACCGTTTCGTCCAGCGCAGACTTGGTCAAAGCTAGTGATGTTACAAAACAACATCCAAGAGAAGAAAATGTTGAGTGGTACATTTTGAACATCAAAAAAAGAGATCCTGCAATGTTTTATAAAAGATGAGGATACACATTTTACACCGAATAACGATGAAATAGAGATATACATGCATTTATCCCGATAACAACTTTGAGGAAGGAATAAATTAGATATGTGATTTGAGTAAACACACATTTTGTATTCGGAAAATATTTACAGTACAAATCAAACATCTCGTACACTTTACGACGTCAATCTTTACCGATTCGACAAAATAGAGATATAATTCATAGAAGACAAAATTCGGTTAGAAACAGTACATGGTGAATCATTATATAGCTGCTTTAGAAACAATTATTGGAATGGCAAACATTCACATAAATCTGAAATACATTACATTGAAAGAATGGTTATCTAGAAAACTCTTTCCCTACAGACGGGTCTATGTAAGTCACGTACATAATCAGGAGCAAGCAAACAATTTAGATGTGCAAACACATAACAAATACAACGATGGTATAACAACACAAGAACGTCCATAAAATGTTGAAGAGATACCAAATTATTTGTTCAAGGAGACTGAACGCTACAAGAGTATGATAAGGAAATACAAAATAGCAAACAATGTTTTGAATTGGTTGAAAGAAGGTATGGAAACAGGTTTGAAGCAGGTATGAAAACAGGTTTGAAGCAGGTATGAAAATAGGTTGGAAGCAGGAATGGAAACAGGTTCAGCTGCTGTCTGTGTTTCAGCAGTTGGATTGTGTTTATCAGCAATTGCTACTGATAAAGTTGTTCCGCTAATCCTTACTAGAGTTAGCAAACCAGTTAAAGAAATTGTTCCACAAACTTTGATTGAAAAGATAAATCTTAAAAAGGCTATTTAAACGTGATGAAACAGTAACATCTGCTATAACAAAGTTGGAAAATTCTTATCATTGTTTGCATAATGTTTTGAGTGATCCATTTCGCTAAAAATATATTGGAATTACCTAATATTAATAACTTCTGAAAGCTCAGCTTTTAAAGCTCCCAGTATGGCTTTGACTCCGAAGCAGGTCAAAACATAACCAAGTCAAAACGCACACAAGCAAAAAAGTACCCAAGTCAAAACGTACCTAAACCAAAACGTAACCAGCTAACAGTCAAAACACACCTAAGTAAAAAAAATACAAAAATTAAAGCAAGTCTCAACACGTTGAGGTTCGTATCTTGCAACTTTCGTATATCAGATACTACTTCTTCATAAGATGTGAATGGGCATGGCTGGGTTTAAATTGATTTTATTTGATTTGTGTACAACAGATACCAGAAACCTGAAATATTGGCTCATTTTGTATGAAAATATGTGAAGGATTCAATACCGGCAGAATATAATACAAGAGAAAAGAAAAGATTAAAAGCTCAGGAAAAGTGAAATAAAAAGTTTAAAGCTAACCTTTTCTACGGCATGAGTTGTCCGTGGTAAGAAAAAAGGCCACATAAGCCTAGTCTAATTGAATCTTTCTCTATAATTTTACATGTACATATAATGGATTTCACATATGAAACAAATGTATGTAGTGAGTGAGCTGTTTACTTTGCATATATTGGCAGTAATTGCTGCTTGACTTGGCAATACAGACTGAAATGGTGTATTGAGGTATTCGAAATCAAAACTTCAAAAAAATGACAGTGTTTTGTATGCCAGTATGCAATTTATGTATCCTCTACCAAGATACCGCGCAAACACTTGCAAGAGCTCCTATTGCACAACGATTGACGATCATTGTTATGATCAATAGCTTTCCCGAAAAGATCACAACAATACACTTGGAGAAGTTATGATAATGACAACATCATGTATACTCGGCTCGGTTACTGTGACAATTAAAATTTGTATTAATAATAATTTTTAAAAAATAGTGCCGAAATGACAGAGAACAGAGAGAGAGCTACAAGTTAAATTGGACTTAGGCCGATTTTTGCAGGTGTGTTATTATATTTCGCCAGTTCACTTGTCGCTAAGCGCTGAATCTGATTAATTTGAAGGGCTAATGTGCAAAGAGCTGCAAGAGCTCCAATCACAAGAAACATTGTCGGACAGTTCGCTTTTTTTAAATGATAATTAGCCTTCCCAAAAATTACATCAATGAACGGGGAGATGTTTAGATATTGACAACAGTATGTAACCGATGTTCATTTATTATGATAATTAAGTGCTCACGATCAAAAGTTGCGGAAAAGAGTATGAACAGAGAAAGCGCTGCAAGTTATTTTGGATTATAGTGGATCTGATTAATGTAATAATTTCTTTTTGTAGGAATAAGTTGATTTTAATGTAGCTAAATATTCTATTTTACTCCTTAAATTCGCTAGTATTTTTCAAAAAGGGACTCAGAAGAAAATTATCACTGATGATTCAAGCTGATCAGCTGCATATATCATTGGGCCAAAGCTGCATGGGCCCAAATTATCATGGCTTACTTTATGACTGTGATAATATACATTTCTTTTTTAACTTGGTGGATGAACTGCAAAATATTATGTTATACTTTATTTTGTAATAAATAGCAGAAATAGCGTACGCTTTGGTATGGTAACGTTTTGACCTCATTAATACATTTTGACTGTCTACGTTTAACCATTCTTGGGTACTTTTGACTTGGGTACGTTTTGACTCGAGTGCGTTTTGACTTAAGTATATTTCGGTCAAGGTACGTTTTGCCTTGAGTACGTTTTGACTGTAAATGATTTGACCCTGAACCCCAGAATCCAGCCGGTTTCATTAGCACCCACTGTTCAAAACCCTAAATACGTGACTGTTTCTGACAGCCATATATTGATTGTTACAAGGAAACCACATTGCATTAGTAGCGTCATACCAAACGCGCATGTGTCTGACTAGAGAGGAAATCCAATCCGTGCACTGATATATCACGATACCGGGATTTCCATCGCAATAGAAATCCAATAACGCTGAACCATGACATGACATACAAAAATCTCACCTTAAAATTATCTGACACCAACTCAAGATGAAAATGTATACCCGGCATACTACTTCCACCCAATGTCACTTTTTTGTTCTAATTAAAAGTTTGTTTTTTTTTGTTCTCTTTTCAAAGCAAACAATGAGTTGAATATACAGTAAGCCCCTTGCTTTTTGGAACGCTAATACTTGTGTAAATTATCAACGCCGTGCGGCAACACGATTTGCCACAATCTACCACAATCCACTATGAAAATGCCACAAGCTTCCACAATCGACCTTACAATACAGCATATAATGTATGCATCTACTGTGTTTTAAATTCCCTGTTAGCTTATTTTAGTAGCCTATCAGATAAATCTACAACAATCTGCTCTAATCAGGCGTAAAAATACTACAATCGACCAGCATATATTTAATGCTTTATAGATAAGTTATAAGGATATTTAGTATTATTTTTATATTTAAAATGTTTTCTAACTCACATAAATAGTTTTAATTCCGAGTACATTAAACATGACGCAAACGAATTTATAACAATCTACCAAAATCAACTATAATCTGCCACAATCTACATATATCCACTACGATCTATCACAATCTACCACAATTGACTTTGAAAATACAACATTCTTCCACACTTTTTGTTAAAATACCATATATATATATATATATATATATATATATATATATATATATATATATATATATATATATAGAATGATAGATATAGATATATATATATATAGATATATATATTCTGTGTTTTGTGAGGATTTTTGAATTCCATGTGAGCTTACTTTTAGTAGCATATTAGATAACTCTATATCAATGTTCTACAATCAGAGAAAAAATACCACAATTGACCAGTATGTATTTTATTTTTGTTTTATAAATAAGTTATAATTATAATATTATTATATATAAAATGTTTTCTAATTCGGATAAATAGCTTTATTCGCGAGCACAGTATTCATGATGCAAACGAGTTTATAACAATCTACCACAATCCACTATAATTACTCATAATGTATTGACGATTTTAGCGTTCTGATATGGACAAGGATACAAAAATGCCACGAATAGACCATTCAGCGACAAAAGCAAAACTAAAAAAAGTACAACAAACATGCATAATGAACGTATAGGGCGTTTATGAGATTCCAAGACGGTATTAGGTCGCAAAAAATGTCCAACAGACGTAAAATTTATGTAATGCAACTATGCCGTTTTAAAGCTGAAGTGCTGTAGTTGCTGATGAAACAGGCAGAAAATACAATAACTGCAAACTTTTGATTCATATGCATGTGGAAAAGATACATAAATTATACTTTTTATTGTATTTAAAAACATATATACATATATATATATATGCATACATATATATATATATATATATATATATATATATATATATATATATATATATATATAAATATATATATATATATATATATATATATATATATATAATAACTTTCATTTAAAAGTTCTGTGCAAACGACGGAATAAAACCTTAGTTACTACATATGTACTTCCATAGATTTCTTTTCGATATATATTTTTTGTTTCTTATATATATTAGAACGTCCAAGGTAACTGGCAGATGTGACATACAGGTAAGTAATATCCTGTGTAATTTAAAGATGTGAAATCCCGGTTCCAAACCACAACGTGTCAGAGGTTATGTTGCTTTGCCAGGCGTCAGCAGTGTGCAATGCCTGGTCCTGCTGTTTTAATTGGGGTCAGCAGAATGCAATACTCAGGTCCTGCTGTTTTAAATGGGGTCAGCAGGATGCAATACTTTGGTCCTGCTGTTTTAAATAGGGTCAGCAGGATGCAATACTCAGTCATGTTGTTTTAGTTTGAGTCACACTTCTTCTTATCAATTTAAGCATTCAGCCCCTCAACATACACATGCTGACTTTCGAATGACTGCGAAGCACAGGGACCCGGAATTTGTGTCGGCGGGTCTGGTTTTACGTGCATGTTGTGTCTAAACCAATATACGTGGCATTCATTTGATTTCTTATTGTATATTTCCTGTTTTCAGTGAGTTCGTTTCTTAAAATAAAGTATAACAATTTCAAATCATTTTGAAATGTCGCATTGCAAACACTTATCTTAATAATTTTTTGGGGTGTTTGCCTTTTGGTTTAAATAATTTCGTTCACTATTTGTTTATTCCTATATTAAGTACATTTTTGCAATGAAGTATGAATCTTAAAATATTTTTTAAATGTCGCATCTCTTAATGCTTTCAGGATAAGTATAATAAGGTAGATCATATCGTATGCCTTTGATAGAATTTGTATCTCTTTTGCATGACTTGATAGACGGAGAGTTCAAAGACTTGAGAAGTGCATTACTAGGGAATAGTGCTTACCGACTCACTGACAGTCACAGACAGTTTCAACTTCCGAAACCAGAATAGGTGACACAAATGAACTAATGTACAAAGACAGAGACTGTACAACAAGTTCAGAAGATGCATTCTGAAAGAGAGTAAATACATGACATCAACAGACGAACAGTCAGAAATCGTGGCATTTTGGACACAGGTAGAAAAAACCCAGAGATACGGACGGTGAGAAAAACGGAGACTAAGACAAATAGATTATATTATCCTTGAAACACATACGCCCCAAATCAGCTATTGTATTACAGTAATGTGTTATTTAATTGGTATATTTCAATGAACATATTTCTCTTCACATGATTATTTATGTGATGCAGTGTATATTAGCAATCTGTCTGAATCAGGATGCACCCGCGAGAATAAATGGCTTGTGGAAATATTCACTGTTAAATTAATTTTAAAGTTCGTTTGCCGCAATAATTAAACATTAAGTAAAGTGATAAATTGGATGTGTTATTTATTCATAGTTAAATCATGAGAAGAAAATAAAATTCAATTCACATCTTTCATTGATTTTCTTAATTCTTACATCTTTTTAACATTTTTGTATAGACTTCCGTCAGCTCTGGAGAATGGGAAGCCCAGAATCCTGCTTAATGCAGCGAAATTAGAGGAGAAACTTCTACGTACCCACAAAGTCGGGTTTATCGAACAGCGAGGCACCAGTGGCAGTGAACCTGAGTGCAGCAATAAACATTTTTTTAATATCTGTATATTCTGTTTATTGCAATATATAAATTAAGCACATACGCATTTATGTGTTGCACATATTTTACAACTATGAAATGATTAAATTTTGAAATATGTTCAAAAAGTTGTCTTTGTGTATGACACCGATTTCTCCAACTGTCCGGTATCCCATATCATTCCTCAAATAAGAGACTTGTCTCCGATTTTTACAGCACACAAGGTTTAAAAAATGGCTAACGACAGACTGTCGATACGCTTAAAAGCCATCATACATCAGCATCCAGCGTGTGCATCCTGCCACGGACATAGATTCCTCCGTCAACAGTGTATGGACAATGTAACTGCTCTTAAGCATGCGTAAACAATTTATGTTGTGTGGTAAATACGTGCACGTGCATACATATGAATCCACAGTATTTATCTTACCTTAAGCTTTAAGACTTTTATTTTTTTTAATTTATTGAATTATTTGAATTACTTACGTCACTTTGCATTTTGAATGTACTTATTAGTATCTGTCCGTTTGGAGCACGATAAATATAATAAAACAGCTTTCAACTGGTCTGTCTCGTTCTTAAGTATTTTTGCGTGTGTGCAAAGGAATGTCCGGTATTCTTGAGGTCCGTCAGTATATATAATGTACATGTGGTATTTTAAGGTCGATTGTGGAAGATTGTGGAAATTTCGTAGTTTATTGTAGTAGATTGTAGTGGATTGTGGCATTTTGTGGCATTTTTATAGTGGATTGCGATCGATTGTAGTGGTTTGTGGTACTGTATATGTGGTATTTTAAGGTCGATTGTGGAAGATTACATCATGTTCATAGTGGATTTGATAGATTGTGGTAGATTGTAGTGGGTTGTGGTAGATTGTAACATTTTCATAGTGGTTTGTGGTAGATTGTGATTGATTTAGTAGATTGTGTTAAATCATGACACCCAGAAAAAAGACTGTAAGAAAGGTGGTTGATTAACAAAGATAACCTATTAAGGCAGGACTGACCTTATATCCATCCATACATACGTAAATATATTCTTGCTGATATTTAGCAGAGTATTTTGTATTATGCCATTTGGCGTAAAAACTCTCCCATTTAGAAATTGCATTCTAAGAAATCTTTTCAGACATAACGTTTAGCTTTATTTCTTTCTTACAGTGAACCATATTCGGTGATTCACAAGTAAATATATATTTGTAAATGTAAAGGGTTAATAGCAACATAAATAAATTCATAACTGCATTAGCTAGTCTCCATATTTGCTATATCAAAAAGAATTTTTTTCTTTGAAATGGAAAAATCATGGAGATGTTTGGATTCGATCTTTTGTCATTTATTAGAATAATTAAGGATCACTTTTACTGTTTCAACAGAATTATTACACAAAAAACAAATTATTTTGAATTTTACCAATTTTACTGAAAAAGATATTTGTTGGTAAAAGTCTATGCAACATTTTAGTTTCAAACCACCAAAATTGGGGCACTTAATCTCCACCTGTGGCAGGGAAACTAATTACTCCATTCATTCTCCTCTAAATCATTAAATTCCACCTTTAAATATTTTTTGAAGATGGGTCGCATTTGATGACATTTATTTTTATACATTCTTTTACATCTCCTAGAAGTAAAATCGATGTGTACAAAAATCGGGCTTGAATGTTTGAGTTAATTTTTAAATCGACTTTATTACTGTAGTTTTTTAATAGCATTTAGTAACCCCCACATTCTACAAGTTTCTATAGAGTCTAAGTTTATTGATAGAGCTTCCCTTTTCAATCTATGAACCATTTTATTTACCATATAATTTATATATAGCATTCCTTTTTCAACCGAATATTCATATATTACACGAGAATTCCAATTAAAATATTGGGATTCATGCATCTTTCTGTATGTACCAATTCCTCTTTTATTTTGTAGTGAACAATTATCATTTACTTCAATATACGCTGAAAGAAAACATATATCAAACATTTATTTTCCATATGAATTTCTTGAAAAACATCTATTCCAGGCCTAAACAAATTGTCTACATGTAAAGCAAAAGCAGCTAAAATGTGTTTTTCCAATTCGGATCAGAAGTCATTATTCTTTTTTACTGATGTAATTCATATTTTCCAAATTACAGAAATATTTTGTTCCCTGTTTTCCCTCATCAATCCTTTTTACTAGTGATCTAATTCTCACGCCTTCCATTTATTTCCTGCAAATTTCTTCTAACTTGTTCTTGTTCTTCTCTGAAGTCTGCAATTGATCAGCTTGATGTCTTTGTTCCAAAAGATTAGCTTTATTGATACGTTGTTTCTCCATTTAATATTGGCTTCGATTTTATAAATGAAGAAATGACATTGTTTTCCCTCTTGTTTCTGAAATAAAGATTTAGACCAAATGGTGATTATTTATGAAAAAAATTCATATAAAAAGCTGGAGTTTGCTCAAAATTTAAATATTTGCTTAGGGTCAATATGTTGACTTTTCCATTGATGCATTGCTTATTTCACATTTTAATGTATAATCAATATCCCGTAACAATAAATTATGAAATTTTCAAAGTGTTTTAAACTTTTCAGTTTTTCTAAAAGATAGAATATGTTTGCAAGGCAATAACAGTTCGAAAAACAAGTTATATAACTTCTTCTTCCATCATAATGAACAGATTTTCAGAAATAGAAAAAGAAGTCTAGTCTTGCTTCCTTAATTGGATTGTTTTGTTTCTATGGTAAATCTTCAATTGCCAATATTTATATCTCCCCATAAGTCAGTTAAATTACATTGCACACACATATTAAGAACTACATTTCTCGCCCTGTGATTAATTATAACGATTATTAGTATCGAAATAAGTGTTCATTTACTTACTTGAAGTCACTGCCAAGAATTGCATACTCATTACTAAAGTTCGTAATATCATTGCTTTCTTCAGTATACAAACTACGATTATCTCGTTTTGGACTATAAATATCAACAATGGTGAACCTATAGGTTTGTGTTGACAAATAGAGGATAAGTCTATTACCAATATATCATTATCACTTTTAGTTGTATGTATTGTGAATTGAAGGTTATTATTGAATGAAACAGCTATCATTTTGAATTTTAGATGACAAATTGGTCCAACACCGTAAAGTTCCAAAGTCATAGCTACTGATTAAACAAATCATTGAACAGAGGCGCTACACACAAATAACGTTTATCTACGCCTTCTTGGCTAGAGATTTTAGAAATTAAGATTTTAGTTCGGACAATTAATATACTTATTTTTGTTCTAAAAGTTGTAAGAGTCCAATATATGTTCAGTCTTTAGCTTCTTATTGTCGCCTAGATGCTCAACAGGCACTGAACATAATATGAATCATCTAAATCTCTATGACGTCCAGCAGTACTATTGTAGTTTGAAAATCGACATTCAGAAGGTACATCTGATCAGCCAGTCCGCATGATAGTCATACATCTAAAAATAGACTGTTAAGTCTGGAAATTCCCATCAAGTTTTATTTCTGCCGGAGTTACCCTTCTTTTTTATGCACACATGGTGAGGAAAGAGAGCGAGGGAGAGAGAGAGAGAGAGATTAAGACTTTTAATATTAGTCGTCTGTTGCTTGGTTTGTATGTTGGACGACAATTTGCATTAAGCCATTTCTAGGGAAATTGCGCGCGAACACTTGGAATTCCAAATTGTGGTACTCATTCTCGAGAAGTTTAATGGTGTGGTTTTAGGCTTGTTTCAAAGTCAAACTTTGTCAGAGAATTTCTCAAGAGATTTCCACCAGCATTAACGTATACTTTATGCCTTGCACGATATAAATTTGTTACATTAGACACATGAAAATGTTTACATTGTGACTATTTCACGCGAATTTATAAGGCATGTCGACGGCAATCGTTTGTCCCTTTGGAAGGAGACATCTGGCCTTTTGCAGTGCCAATGATTTGGAGAGAGCCAACAGATCATGTCAGCAATTGTTACTTCTGCATGGTGCCTCCAGTTGGGAAAGGTGGGTCAAAGAAGAAAAAGTGGACTGTGCCTTATCCAAACATTCCGTCATCTATACGCCCAGTACCCCACGGAGAAGGACTTCGGTTCCTGATGCACCAGAATCATTCTCACTTGAGTCAGACGAGGAAGAGGAAGAGGAAGAGGATGAAACTTCTAGTCCTGAACCATCAATGTCACATGACCCATATTTACTCTCATCCTCCTCCACTGAACCAAACCTCATAACACAAGGTGAACTGAATGACCTTGTCAGGGATTTGGAACTACCCAAGAGTAAGGCAGAGCTGTTGGGCTCCAGACTACAGCAGTGGAATTTCCTGGCAGTTGATGTTAGGGTATCCATGTTCTGTGAGCGTCAAAAGGATTTTGTCCCATTCTTCTTCATGGAAGGTGATCTTGTAGCCTGCAACAACAACGATGGTGTGATGGCAGACCTCAACATCGTTCTTGATCCAGATGAGTGGAGACTGTTCATTGATTCATCGAAGACGAGTCTTAAAGCTGTTTTGCTGCATAATGGCAGTGTTTTGCCATCAATTCAAGTTGGTCATGCAGTCCATAGGAAGGAAATATATGAAAATATGAAACAACTTTTGAGGTGCATAAACTATGACCAACATCAGTGACAGCTTTGTGGCGATTTCAAGGTCCTTGCTGTCCTGCTTGGTCTGCAGACTGGATACACAAAGTACTGCTGTTTTCTTTTCGAGTGGGATAGTCGTGCGAGAGATTTCAACTACATCAAGAGAGATTGGCCACTCCGACAGTCATTGGAGCCTGGGATGAAAACTGTTCAGCATCCACCACTTGTTGAATCAAGGAAGATTTTGTTACCACCCTTGCACATCAAGCTGGGTCTGATGAAGAACTTTGTCAAGGCCATGGACAAAACACAAGCAGCTTTCAAGTACCTCCGTGGAAAATTTCCAAGGTTAAGTGAAGCTAAGATAAATGAAGATGTCTTTGTAGGTCCTCAGATTCGTGAACTTCTTCGAGATGATGCATTTCACGGTGCACTGCGTGTCAAGGAAAAGACGGCATGGAAAGCCTTCCAGTTAGTGGCAACACAATTTCTCGGAAACAGCAAGGCAGACAACTACAGGGAGTTGGTGGGAAACCTCGTCAAGGCATTCAAAAGCCTTGGTTGCAACATTTCACTAAAGATACATTTTCTGCACTCTCATCTAGCTTTTGTCGACCGAACTGCAGAGCAGTGAGCGACGAGCACGGCGAGCGATTTCACCATGACATTGCAACAATGGAGAAACGCTATCATGGCAAATGGAGCCCATCAATGCTTGCAGACTATTGCTGGACAGTGACAAGAGATGCTCCATTTAATGAATACAAGATACAAGTCAAGAAGCGCCGAGTAGACAATGTACTTATATATACATACTAGTTTTTTTACCTTTGTTTTAATATATTTTTTATTTATATAACCCTTTTGCTTTTTTTAAAGTGTTACATAAACAGGACAGGTGAAATATTATCATGTAAAGCAACCATAAACACATGAAAAGACCCTGGTCTAAAATTTATGATTAAAACTCTAAAGTGTACACCATATAAATAGACGTAAAATGTAATAACTTAAATATCTTGGAAACAGTATCCAATGAGTTGTCTTAATTGTCATATTTGAATTCAGCACATCGAAATCCCGAATAAATTGCACATTTTATCTCTGAAGCAGACGACTTCGAAAAAATTGTAGACCAGTGTTATACTACCGATATTGACAGGTAATGAATCTGGTGTTATTTTCATTTAATACAAACAAATAGTTGGCAATATTGTGCATACCTCTTTTTAATTTATCAACGAAAGCATCTGTACTGCCTTTATCGCTACTACCAACAGCAGTTGCTTCTCAACTTTCTGCTGTTAAACCTTTTACACAATTTGCTATGCTCATTCCAAGTATTGTTGCTTTCATATCTATAGCTGTAAAAATAGCAATAATTGTTACACATTTTAAACAATTTGCTTCAGTCTTTCAGCTAATAGTAATTTCTGTTTAACTTTCAAATCAATGTTAATATTATTTTCTCGAAATTGTTTTTTTTTTTTTAAATCTGCTAATATAAACTATTTGTGCCCATTTGCTTTCATAAATTTGCAATATTTCCTACAATTTATTTGTCATTTATTTATCAGCTGATTTCTTTGGCTACGGCATATGCAAAAACCTTTTAATTATATGTGTTCTTATGGACTGTAAAATATGTTATCATTTCCTTCTTGATAGTAACCGTTTTCTAAATATCTTTTTAGTTTATCAATTTCGTTCTTAAAATCAATATTTCCGTTTCTAAAATCAACATGTAATTCTCTTACATCATTAACATCTCTTCATACCAAAAACTTTCGAGTTAGGAGCTAAGATTTTATTTTGACTTCTCTGTATAATTCATAGCAATACAATGTCCTGCATCTGATTCATAAATGAGTGTTAATTAATTTATATTGATCCTGATCTATGTTTAAATCGTTTGCAATGTTCTTTGTTCTCATCAACTGTATTCAGAGATGTCTGTTGAGGAGGTTGCAACCCCTCATTAGACAAAATATGCGTAAAAGGTTCATCATATTTACCTTTTTATCCTAAAGGTCATCAAAATCATCTGGATCGTAAAGAGGATTATCAAATTCTCCTCCAGCAACTTTTGGCATTTTACATGATTTAAATTGATAAAAAACATCTTGAAAAAAATTGGGGTTTTATTGAAGATGCAAGTAACAGAGACAGAAGCAAAGCTGTCACTAACATTAGCTATACAACGTACAGTTATGAAGAAGTAAAATAAAAGCAGGAATTAAAATTAGTATAGCCAATGGATCAGACAAGGAAATAACTGGAAAGACTCTAACCTACAATCAGTTTTTAAAGATGGACAGCAAACCAAGAAAGAAAAAAACCAAAAACGCTCGAAATGTTAGAAAATTCTTGATCAGATAAAATATCAAAGTCATTGTCAAATGTAGTAATACTAGCAGAGAATATTTATTCCAATTGATAATTTAAACACATTACAGACAGAATGAAAAAGGAGATTACAATACAACACATGGAATAAGATGCTTTACAATGTTTCTCTTATTTAATTTTGGATTACTTCTTTCTGCATTGAGTGCAAGTTTAAAAACATTTAAACATATGCATTAAAACAGTAGGTGAGAGTGAGAGAAACGTGAGGAGACAGGGAAGCGACAAGTTGCAGGGAAGTTTCAAGTTTCAAGTTCATGAAAACAGAAAAATAAACATGAAAACAAAAACATAAAAATTAATGTTAAGTAAATGTGTAATGGATGTTTTTAATTGATGTATGTGTTACTTTAACAGTTGGTATAAAACTGTTGCATTATCTATTATATATGTTTGCCACATAGTTAAACATTAAAAACAATTATATAAAAATGATGCAAAAGAGGATAAGTGAGAGAATCGAATAAGTTTGCAGCATACAAATGAATCAATTATGGAGTTAGCAGCTGTAACAGATCTCCTTTTCCATTGTGTTCTTCTATTTCTTTCTTCTGATGGCATTTTATCATTGTTGGACCTGTTTTAGCTCTCACGTATCCTGTATTTGACCAGTGACAACTTTTGTCTTCTGCACTGGATCATAAAAAAATCAAAAGATGCACAAGGAACAACATGATCTATGTCGAGAGCTTTTATATAAGCAACGTCAGGCTTTGTAAAATGCAGCCAAACATGCTCAAATTTAATTGATGGAACACCAAGCATTTTTTAATATTGTACTAGATTTGATGTTTGCACTTAAAATGTTAACTCGACCCCAAGTGGGATATTTTGCGTTTTTCATTGTTGCGATACCTTCTATTCGTACATTCTTTAGCATGTTTTCTATTCTTGTCTCCAATTTATAAAATAATTTTTAATATTTTATCTGCAATGTTTTATATATAACCTATAGCAAGGCTTATAATAACTGTTTTGCTGAACTCTGGAATGACTTTTTTTTGTTGCATTTTGGACATATATTGGACTCAAATTATTTTACACTATCTTTTTGTAATGAAATATTACTAACATTGTACTACTCTCTACTTTCAGCATGTTCTTAAAATGGGCCTAAGTTCTTTAAAATAGACTTGTTAAAAGATATTGAAACATCTGCACCTGGCTTAAAAATTAAAGTTTACGTTAACTACTGATTTTGCTGCAAAATAAAAGTTAGTGAGAACAGAAGTGAAGGCATTTCTAAGGTTGTAGAACAATCTGAGATGGAAGCTTCACCAAAGAAGAAAGACACACGTAGAGATGAACTTGCAAAAAAACTTGGAACACGTTCACAAGAATTTAAAAGACCAAATTGAAAAGAAAAAAAAAAAGAGCAAATAAAACTAAGATTAAAACTGAAAGAAGTCATTATGAAGCAAGTACCCCCAAAATAACGTAATACATGGTAGGTGGTGTTGTTATTGCCTTAGTTTAGGAACTATGTATTCAAAAGCATACCCAACGAGATCTGTTTTTAAAACTTCAATACCTGATACTCAACCTCAGAGCAAAGAATAACCAGTTAAAATATGTATGCCAAACGATCAGAGATATCCATTTCATGAAATGCTTTAATTTATATATAATTTTCAGCAAATAAATAGTAAGAGAGAGAAACATCATAATTAACTCTAATTACCATGCAGCATATACAGATCAGCTCTCAGCTCTTACCTTTAGTTACAGCAATCTTTTAAAGAAGACGATTAAGCTGTCAACATAGTCACAAACAAAAATAGATATTGAAGAAGTCATATGGTTAATTATTCCGATTTCATTATATCAGTTTACAACTGATTATTTAATAGCAGAATGGATACTACTGGACAAAATAATAAGGTAAGCACATGAGTACTAGTAGACCCGAAAAGGATAAATATATTTCGATGTTAAAATCCAGGCCAAAGAAAACAAAGCGAAAATAAGCCTGAAACAATCCAACTGTAATTCATAAATCTAACGTTTGAGTATAAAAAGTGGAGCAAAGACAAAAACGGAGGCAATTTATTTCTTACATCTAAATGGGAAAGGAAATAGCAAGTGCATGACTATTGTATTCAAGATTACTACCGACATACAACGGAATTTATTTGAGGCTGCTTATAGAGGTGTTAGCGGAAAGTACAAAAGAAGCATACAGGTGTTTCAACTGGGTAGCGGTTAACATGACAACTGGTGTTGCATCTGCTGGCATAGGGGTTGCAGGAATAGCAAAATCATTTATTATCTCTTTAGCTTTTAGTGGGTTCGGTGCATCTTCATTTGGGTTTGCTGCAAAAGTTATTAAAGACAATCTAGTAGTAAGGATTTAAAACACGATGAGATTGTAACCTTTACTGTAAGTTAAACAGTATTAATGATATGGTGAGTAAAGCAATAAGCAATAATGAAAGAAGTCAGAGGAAATTTAATATGATAGTTACAAAGTACAACAGATACAAAGAGATAAAAAAAATGCAAATAAGAAAAAGTTATTAATACAGAAATATAAAAAAATTAAGAGTTAGAAAAATACATTTTTTTTTAAGAAAGCAAGAAAAAAATAAAGAAATAGTTTTCAGAGAAGCCTACAACATCGAGAGGTATGCCAAAAGATACAGCGTAAACCATGAATCTGTAATTGACGAAGTTATACGATGTAATTTTTTAACTATTGTTTGCTTGAATGTTAACTGTTTTAATTTAAGCTACTTTAATGGAAATGTCATCACTATATAAGTTCAATGATATATATTTTTCAAATCAAATTGATAGCACAGATGGTACATTATCAACTGCATTACAGAGAATATATTAAGTAGTCCGTTATAATTCAAATTAACTAAACTTCAGTATATTATATTATATTTCGCATAAGAATGAAGCGAAAGCTGTTTTAAATCACGATGAATGTTATCGCTTTGAAATATATATGAACAAAGTCAAAGTGGGAATGACTGGTAAATAACGATAATAAAGAAAGTATCGATAGTGAGTGCTTGAAGTTCAATTCACAAGTTATAGTGAGTCCTAGCAAGAGTTACACGGCATACCTAACCATCTGCAACTCTAGATTACTATAATGCATTAACCAGAAATCTACACAGACATCTATTGAATATTGTACCGTTTGTGGGTTTTTGAAACCTAAACATTTATACATTTTCTAATAATAGTCCCCGTATTCATGAAACACCTTAACTTGAGTGCACACTCAGTCTCAAATTAATATAGCTCACACACACATAATACAAACGCAAAATGTTTCAGAGTTGTAATACATTTAGATACATATGTCTGTAAATTTGGACTGTTTCATATGTAACAAGTTAGAAGATATAAGTCTCATAAAAAATGTAATTTCGAGTTTGAGTGAGCAGTCAAATTGAGGAGTTTTGTGAATACAGGTCCAGAAAACCACCAAATATTTATTTAACGGCAGCAGAGATTGATATTTGCTAGAGTCATTGCCTGTTAAAAATGTTTTTCGTCGTGATTTCATTTTCTCTGTTGTAAATAGCCATTAGAAACTTTTGCAAAGACAAAGAATGGAAAGTGATAGATTTTCACGGTCTGACTCTAACGTATGCATCAAACATAACTGAGACAACAAATGTATATTATAACGTTAAAGTAAACGCGCAATCATCACTCGAACATTGCACTTAACGTTGATTCAGATAATAATGCCTTATAAGAAAAAAAAACTCCAACTTTAGGCGAAATATGTAGTCATCTAAACGTCAATACGAACTACTCGTATTGTAAGTGTGGCAAATCCTGTAAAAGCAATGGTATTCTACTAATAGAGCATATGTATACAAATATGTAAGGCCTTTGATGAGAGCAATCAAATATATATCAAAATATGGAGAGAAAAGGTAGATCATAAATGGACAACTACCCTCAAAGCTCAAATGATAAAAACAAACAAGTCTAAGAGCAACATAAAAAAATAGACAGCAACAAGAAAGTTTCAGATGCTCAAGATGCATTTACCAGGCGATTAAATACTATATCAAATGATTTGTAAGTTTTTGTAAACTGTTAAAGAGAGACATGTAAAACATAAAACATACCAGAACATTTGCAAGCCATTGAACAAGAGATAAACAGTGAAATATCTTCCTCAGAGAATGCCATGGAGAAAATGAAACAGTCCCTGGAAAAGTACAATACTTTACAATCTCAACTGCAGCAATTAAAGAAGGAATTAATCAATGAAAAAAATAGAACGCTGACGTAATTAAAAAGTTAGTTTATGACTATACAGCTTCTGTAATAAAGTTAGAAGATAAACGTGCTGTGTCACAGTTGCCAACAAAAAATGATTTCTCATAAATAAGCAAAAACATAGATAAAATGAACAACAAAATAACTATGAGTGAAAGTATGATCAGATTTATATATTATATACATAAGTAACAGGACTAAAGCACTAAAAGGTCAGGATTTACTAACTCTGAAACAAAACGCATTGCTAAAACTGAAGAATAAACAACAGATACCAACAGATACGTTAGTCTAATGATAGTTAATAGTATCGGTGTGGTACAAGGAAGAAATGACGAATTTGATAAACGAGTAAAACATTAAACAAAAATTTAAATGACATGGAACAAAACAGGTCATTTAAAGAAACATCTTGCAACTAGTACCAGTATTGATAAAAAGACTTTAGCATTAAGTGAAAGAATTGATATTGTTAAATCAGAACTAAAGAAACACATGGGTATCAAGAGTATTGTAATAAATACTATGAAATTAAAAACAGGTTGAATGTATTGTACCTCCTTGGAAGTATATAGTTATATGATTTTTGCAATAGAATAAATAATTCAGTAAAAGTTAAAATAGTAAAGTGTTATATATTTATAATAGATTGTATGGGGGTAATAAAATGGTATCAGATATATACGGTTGTCAGGCTTATTCTATAGTTTTAGAACACCACAAACAATAGCTACTACTTATGGATTTAATTCTGCTACATCAAGTTTTACTAAATACAGGTCATACCCAATATGCAAATCAGTGTTATGTCATTCAAAAAAAGAAATCAGGATTGTATTTAATTTTGTTCAACAACAGTTTTGAACTTATTTGTTATTAGATTTGTGGTAAATAATATTAATATTGCTTATTCAGTATATGATAAACATTCAGATGAAAATACATAAATATTTAAAATAAAAGAATCATGAACATATTCTTTAGAAGAGGACATTATTTTAACATTTTTACTTACAAAAGTCGATAATTAAAAACAAATTTATCTCAACGTTTGATATCAGAGAGAGTTAAAAAGGATTACCATTAAATAGCATAATTGTGGCAACGACATGAAGTGTGTTTGGGGAACTATTGTTAATGCCTTAGCATTCAATGGAAGTAATTTTATATTTGACATCTTTGATCCAAATGGAAAAAATGATATAATGTAAAGAAGAAAAAAAAGTACAAAATATCAACAATAACTTGATTCACCCTAAATATCTAGTAAGAAGTCTACAAAACAACCAATGTCCTTATAAAATAAATAATTATAATGCAGATGCAATTAAAAGAGATTATATAACAAAATTTAACTTCGACTAGATTTCTAACATTTTAAAAGATAATTATATCATACAGGACTATAAACTTGTGTAAAAATATGTTAATATGGTTGTGGATATATTTAGGGTATTTGCTAATTTTGTTCACCATGAATCTAGTGAACAAACTCTAAATTACCCATTAAGTACAGAGATAAAACCATCTAACACAAAAAACATAAAATTAACCAAAACTAACTAACGCAAGAAAGATTCTTCATTGCATCCAGAAAAAAAGAGAGCAAAGCGAACACGTTCTTAACTCTGATATCTCCTTAACAATGTCAAGAACAATAAACACTTTTTTTTATACTCTTGTAGAGTTTTGATGTAACATTTAAATAACCTGAGCTATATATTCGAAAGAACCTCATAAGATGATTAGTATATAGTGTTAACAATCGGGGAAAGACAAAGTTTGCACTAGATTTGTTTGAAACGGAATATTAGAACCTTTTTATGTTATTATTATTGTCTGTCCATCTTTTATGTATAATAAGACCCACAACAGAAAATGGCTTTTTAGAGACAATTATGTAATTATAATATATCCTGGTGATAAATCAGATCCAAGATTAACCTTACTTATTGGACTGTTTCATTTTCTCCATGGCATCCTCTGAGGAAGATATTTCACTGTTTATCTCTTGTTCAATGGCTTACAAATGTTCTGGTATGTTTGACTTCTCCAGGTCTCTCTTTAACAGTTTAAAAAAACTTACAAAGCATTTGATATACTATTTAATCGCCTGGTAAATACATCTTGAGCATCTGAAACTTTCCTGTTGCTGTCTATTTTTTTATGTTGTTCTTAGATTTTTTGTTTTTCTCATTTGAGCTTTGAGGGTAGTTGTCCATTTATGATATACCTTTTCTCTCCATATTTTGATATATTTAAGATTGCTCTCATCAAAGGCCTTACGTGTTTGTATACATAAGCTCAATTAGTAGCATACCATTGTTTTTACCGAATTTGGCACACTTACGAAACGAGTAGTTCGTGTTGACGTTTAGATGACTACATATTTTGTCTAAAGTTGTAGTTTTTTTCTCTTCTAAGGGATCATTATCAGAATCAACTTTACGTGCAATGTTCGAATGATGATTACGCGTTTACTTTAACATTAGAATATACATTTGTTGTCTCAGTTATGTTTGATACATACGTTAGAGTCAGACTGTGAAAATCTATCACTTTCCTTTCTTCGTCTTTGCAAAAGTTTGTATGGGTTATTTACAACAGAGAAAATGAAATCACGACGAAAAACATTTTTAACAGGCAATGACTCTAGCAAATATCAATCTCTGCTGCCGTTAAATTAATATTTGGTGGTTTTCTGGACCCGTATTAACAAAACTACTCAATTTGACTGCTAACTCAAACCCAAATTACATTTATTATGAGACTTATATCTTCTAACTTGTTACATATTAAACTGTCCATACTTAACATACATATGTATCTAAATGTATTACTACTCTGAAACATTTTGCGTTTGAATTATGTGTGTGTGAGCTATATTAATTTGAGTTTGAGTGTGCACTCAAGTTAAGGTGTTTCGTGAATACGGGGCCTAGTATAAGAAAAAGTATAAATGTTCAAGTTTCAAAAACCCACAAACGGTACAATATTCAATAGATGTCTGTGTAGATTTATTGTTAATGCATTCTGGTAATCTAGAGTTGCAGATGGTTATTGTGCCGTGTAACTATTGCTAGGACTCACTATAACTTGTGAATTGAACTTCAAGCACTCACAATTAATACTTTCGTTATTATCGTTATTTACCAGTCATTCCAACTTTAACTGTGTTCATATATATTTCAATGCGATAACATTCATATTGATTTAAAACAGCTTTCGCTGTATTCTTATCGTCGATGTAATATAATATATTGAAGTTTAGTTAATTTGAAATATAACGGACTACTTAATATATTCTCTGTAATACAATTGATAATTTACCATCTGTGCTATCAATTTGATTTGAAAAATATATTTCATTAAACTTCTATGGTGATGAAATTTCCATTAAAGTAGCTTAAATTAAAACAGTTAACATTCAAGCAACCAATAGTTAAAAGTTTACATCGTATAACTTCGTCAATTACAATTTCACGGTTTACGCTGTATCTTTTGGCATGCCTCTCTATGTAGTAGGCTTCTCTGAAACTATTTCTCTTTTTGTTTTCTTGCCTCCGTTAAAAACATTTTTTTTCTAATTCTTAATCTTTTTTATTTATTTCTGTATTAATAACTTTTTCCTAATTGCATTTTTTTCATTTCTTTGTATCTGTTGTACTTTGTAACTATCATATTAAATTTCCTCTGACTTCTTTCATTATTGCTTATTGCTTTACTCACCATATCATTAATACTGTTTAACTTACAGTAAACGTTATAATCTCATCGTGTTTTAAATCCTTACTACTAGATTGTCTTTAATAACGTTTGCAACAAACCCAAATGAAGATGCACCGAACCCACTAAAAGCTAAAGCGATAATAAATGCTTTTGCTATTCCTGCAACCCCTACTCCAGCAGATGAAACACCAGTTGCCATACTAACCGCTACAAAGTGTACACACTTGTATGCTTCTTTTGTATTTTCTTCTAATACCTCTATAACGTTTATCTCTTTAACCAGATCATTGTTTTCATGTCGTTGATCTTTGTCAGCCTCAGATAAATTCCTTTGTATGTCGGTAGTGATCTTGAATACAATAGTCGTGCACTTGCTATTTCCTCTCCCATTTAATTGTAGTAAATAAATTCACTCTGTTTTTGTCTTTGCTCCAATTTCTATACTCAAACTTTAGATTTATGAATTACAGAAGGATTATTTCAGGCTTATGTTCTAAAATTGCTCGCTTTGTTTTCTTTGGCCTGGATTTTAACATCGAAATATATTTATCCTCTTCGGGTCTACTAGTACTCATGTGCTTACTTAATTATTTTGTCTACTAGTATCCATTCTGCTATTAAATAATCAGTTGTATACTGAGATAATAAAATCGGAATAATGAATCAAATGACTTCTTCAATATCTATTGTTGTTTGTGACTCTGTTGACATCTTAAACGTCTTCTTTAAAAGATTGTTGTAACAAAAAGTAAGAGCTGAGAGCTGATTTGATGCTGCATGGTAAATATAGTTAATTATGATGTTTTTCTCTCTTACTATTTATTTGCTAAAAATTATATATAAATTAAAGCATTTTATGAAATCGATATCACTGATCGTTTGGCTTACATATTTTAACTCTTAATTCTATGCTCCCAAGTATTGAAGTTTTTAAAACAGATCTTGTTGGGTATGCTTTTGAATACATAGTGCCTAAACAAAAAACTATAACACCACCTACCATGAAATACATTATTTTTGGGGTACTTGCTTCATATTGACTTCTTTCAGTTTTAATCTTAGTTTTATTTTGCTCTTGTTTTTTATTTTTTATTTTCAGTTAGATCCTTTTAAATTCTTGTGAACGTGTTCCAAGTTTTTTTGCAAGTTCATCTCTACGTGCATCTTTCTTCTTTGGTGAAGTTTCCATTTCAGATTGTTCTAAATCCTTAAAAATGCCTTCACTTCTGTTCTCACTACCTTCTATTTTGCAGCAAAATCAGTAGTTAACGTAAACTTGAATTTTTAAGCCAGGTGCAAATTTGTCAACATCTTTTAACAAAGCTATTTTAAAGAATGTTATGCTTTGATATCTACTTGGGTCCATTTTAAGAACATGCTGAAAGGAGAGAGTAGTACAATGTTAGTAATATTTCATTACAAAAAGATAGTGTAAAATAATTTGAGTCCAATATATGTCCAAAATGCAACAAAAAAAAGTCATTCCAGAGTTCAGCAAAACAGTTATTATAAGCCTTGCTATAGGTTATATCTAAAACATTGCAGACAAAATACTAAAAATTATTGTATAGATTGGAGACAAAACATGCACATAAATGCACGAATAGAAGCTATCGCAACAATGAAAAACGCAAAATATCCCATTTGGGATCGAGTTAACATTTTAAGTGCAAACATCAAATCTGGTACAACATTAAAAAAATGCTTGGTGTTCCATCAACTAAATTTGAGCAAGTTTGGCTGCATTTTACAAAGCCTGACGGTGCTGATATAAAAGCTCTAGACATAGATCATGTTGTTCCTTATGCATCTTTTGATCGAGTGCAGAAGAGAAAAGTTGTCACTGGTCAAATACAGGATACCTGAGAACTAATGAAAACAGGTCCAACAATGGTAAAATGCCATCACAAGAAAGAAATAGAAGAACACAATAGAAAAGGAGAAACTTTTACAACTGCTAACTCCAAAATTGATTCATTTGTATGTTACAAACTTCTTCGATTATCTCACTTATTTTCTTTTGCATCATTTTTATATAATTTTTTTAAATGTTTAACTATGTGGCAAACATATATAATAGATAAATCAACATTTTTATACCAACTTTAAAAGGAACACATAAATCAATTACATAACATCCATTACACATTTACTTAACATTAGATTTTATGTTTTGTGTTCATATTGTTTTCTGTTTTCATGAACTTGAAACCTTAAACTTCCCTGCAACGTGTTCGCTTCCTTGTCTGCTCACGTTTCTCTCACTCTCATCTACTGTTTTTAATGCATATGTTTAAATGTTGTTAAACTTGCACTGAATGCAGAAAGAAGTAATCCAAAATTAAATAAGAGAAATCTTGTAAAGCATCTTATTCCATTTATTGTATTGTAATCTCCTTTTTCATTCTGTCTGTGATTTGTTAAATTATCAATTGGAAGAAATATTCTATGCTAGTATTACTACATTTGACAATGACATTGATATTTTAGCTGATCAAGAATTTACAAACGTTTCGTACGATTTTGGTTTTTTTCTTTCTTGGTTTGCTGTCCATTTATTAAAACTGATTGTAGGTTAGAGTCTTTCCAGTTATTTCCTTGTCTGATCCATTGGCTATACTTACTTTAATTCCTGCTTTTATTTTTCTTCTTCATAGCAGTACGTTGCATAGCTAATGTTAGTGACAGCTTTGCTTCTGTCTCTGTTACTTGCATCTTCAATAAAACCCCAATTTTTTCAAGTTGTTTTTGGTCCATTTAAATAATGTAAAATGGTAACAGTTTCTGGAGGAGAATTTGATAATCCTCTTTACGATCCAGATGATTTTGATGACCTTTAGAATAAAAACGTAAATATGATGAACCTTTTACGCATATTTTGTCTAATGAGGGGTTCCAAACTCCTCAACATACATCTCTGAGTACAGTTGATGAGTACAAAAAACATTGCAAACGATTTAAACATAGATGATGATCAAAATAAATTAATTAAGACTCATTTATGAATCATAGGTAGAACATTGCATTACTATGAATTAGACAGAGAAGTCGAAATAGAATCTTAGCTCCTAACTCGAAAGTTTTTGGCATGAAGAGTTGTTAATGATGTAAGAGAATTACATGTTGATTTTAGAAATGGAAATATTTATTTTAAGAACGAAAGTGATAAACTAAAAAGATATTTAGAAAACTGTTATTATCAAGAAGGAAATGTTAAAATTGTATTCAGTCCATAAGAACACATATAATTAACACCTTTTTGCAGATGCCGTAGCCAAAGATATCAGCTGATAAATGTATGAGAAACAAATTGTAGGAAATATTGCAAATTTATGAAAGAAAATGGGGACAAATTGTTGCTATTAGCAAATTTACAAAAAAAAAAAAAAAAAAAAACGTTCGAGAAAATAATAATGACATTGATTTGAAAGTTCAACAGTAATTACTATTAGCAGAAAGACTGAAGCAAATTGTTTAAAAATGTGTAGCAATTGTTGCTATTTTTGCAGCTACAGATATGAAAGCAGCAATACTTGGAATGAGCATAGCAAATTTTGTAAAAGGTTTAACAGCAGAAAGTTGAGGAGCAACTGCTGTGTTGGTAGTAGCGATAAAGGTAGTACAGATACTTTCGCTGATAAATTAAAAAGAGGTATGCACAATATTGCCAACTATTTGTTTGTATTAAATGAAAATAGCACCAGATTCATTACTTGTCATTATCGGTAGTATAATAAGCTGGTCTTTTACATTTGCTAGGCTAGTTATTTCTTTATTAAATGATAATGTCATTTTGTTAATTATTGCGTTAATTAGCTTCTTCGTCAAAATTTTTGAAAAAGGTTTCTATTTGGTAACAAAAAAGAATAAAAAGTCAAAAGGCTCCTAGACAAGGATCAAGAAGTCTACGTAAAAATTAAATTTCACCACCTCCAGCAATCATTATCATAATTACAAACGGTTTTTATCTGTCTGATGAGTTGTATATTTTAAATCATGAGCTTTAGGTCATGCCTTCCTGATTACAAGACTTTCTCCATTTGTATCATTCCTGTCCACATAATTCTTACTCATGTTCTCTTCTTTTATATCAGTTACTTCGTAATCTATCACCGAAAGTCTTTTTGCAGACTGCTTATCAGCTGCTGAAATTTCATGTTTTTTATCACATCGGTGTTTGTAGCAGTATTTATAGGTAGACTAAATGTATCTGATGTCTTTTGTAAACTGTTATTGTAACATACTGTGTTATCTATTTTCATCACCATATCACTAGGTAACAAATATGTACAAAGAGCATATTTTTTGCATAACTTTTGAATCTGAAATATGTTGCTGAAATCATAGCCTTGTTTACCTAAAATTAAATTTTTAATTCACCTTTTCACAGTGTCTTGAACAGTGGAAATAGACTGTGCAATAGATGTTCTACTCTTTAATTGGTCACCAAACATACATATCACATAAGACAATATCATTTGATTTAGTCTAAATATTAGTTATTCTGTTAGTCCTTTGCTATCTTGTAGGAAATGTGAGTGCATCATGTTTTTTATTAGTCTTTAGAATTTTATTAATTTCTTCAGCAGACATATTTTCTCCGGTATTAAAATCTGCCAGCTCCTTTATTATACTCGTATTTGTAAGCATTTAGCACATAACTGGTGTAGATTCTGCAAATCCCCGATGTATAGCATCCTGTTCTTTAGGACCATTATCAATCTAATATTTATTTTTTTTCCATTTATATTTCTCAAGTCATTATTTGGAGAAATATTAAAATTATTGCAGATTATGTTACATGTTTTTAGGTCTATACTATTGTTGGTTGGATTAAAAACTTGTTCAACAGCTAATGGTATTTTACCTTATAACAAATGTTTTCGTATCTGAAAGTAGATGTTAAGCCTACATGCTGAGTTTAGTAACTTTGATATACTTGTATATGATAAATGAAAATAAGATATTTTATATCCGGATATTGCCATCCATAATGCCCAATTTAATTGATTTTGTCAGAATTTCATATCACACTGCCCTCCGTACATAATCATCGTATCGTTGTAACATGATTAAGCCGGGTTGGGATTGGATTTAGCGAAGACACTGAAAGCATTTCGTGAATCAGATGTTTATTTATAATGTAATTGAACGATGAATGAATATCACACCATATTCGTGCTCATGAAGTCCAACAATGGATTTAACATAATTATGCGTACCGAGCTCAACAACTAACAAAAAGGAAATGATATCGTTCCTAAACTAACCAGAACATGTAACTCAACGAGTAATCAAACAAGAGTCAACGTACGGAACCTATGAACACATATGATTGATATAGGGATCGATCACCGTGGATGGTCAATGTATATAACTTATACACACATACAAACAATGTATGATTCTATCACCAAGGGTATCACAGTATAGGATTTATACACAAATATGAACAATGTATGAGTATATGACCAAGGACGACCAAAGTATAGGATTTATACAAAAATATGAATAATGTATGTTTCGTCCACAAGTTGGATGAATGTATTACTGATTTTCACTCATATAGCGATATTGGATATTGATTTCATTCATATGGTGATATTGAATAATATAGATTCAAAAATGGAACATATGTATCTGGTTGTAGTGAAAATCCACAGCCAGAGAACTAGAGGTAATGGGGTTTCTCACTGCAGGCATTTGCTCCTTCAGCATTGGATGAACCGAACTCACTGTTTTGAAATAACTAAAGCCGAAAAATAATCCACCCTCGGGTAACGATATACGCGGCAATGAAACCCGAATACATTTTGGTTCATATATAATGCTGCACTGACATTAAGTACACACAATTGGGTGACAATTGTCATTATCAAAATTGTAATGTTTATTTATCAAAAATGTTTAATGGTCTGTTTATAAAATTATAATATTGTGTGTAATGTATTTTCATCTCATTAATTTCATTTGCTACGTTAACTTCTCTAACTATAGTTAGATAATATAATGTGTTAAACTGAGTTGCTGGACAAGGGTCAGATGTATTCCCTGTTAGTTTTTATTTTTTTAACAGTTTTGTCAATTTAAAAATATAACTATATAATGGATGGTAGACATTCATCTATCCTTCTAACATAAGTGTTAAAACCTTAGGAGTATCTGAATTAAAGAGCTCTTGAAGTAAAAGAAAGATTGTCTTATGGCGATATTTATTACATTATGTATAAAATAGATTCGGATTAAATGCTGACAGTTGAGTCTAGTAATCATCGTTCAGGTTAAAACTTTAATTTGTTATAGCCAGGGAGAATGCGCTTGCGTCAATGCAGTCTCGCAGCTTTCAGAGTCTAGCGATGATCTTTTAGGTTTGAATGTTGAATGTTTTTACTGTAGAGTCATCTTGTAGTGTTATTTATTTCGGGACAGAAGAGCGGCAAAAGTTTGATGTCTCTGTTAGTGGGCTTATGGATAGTGTCTACAAACAAGTATTGGACTATCGTTTAGGTGCTGCCTCATTCGCTTACAACGCATACAAGCTTGGGTCTCAATCTGCCGAAAGAAAGACCTTGGAGCTTAAGGTTTGGAAGTGGCTCTGGGGCTCATTGCTGTTATTATTTAAGTTTTGTCTTGTTTCGCTGGTTTGTTGATTTTTGAAGAAAATATATAAAAGAAAAAATAAAACATTATAGAAGGTGGCGTGATGTTGCTTGTTGAAAAAATAGTTCTGTTTTGTGTGTATGGTGGAACTGTTGGTGGTGGAGGAGGGAGTAGGGTGTTGATTTTTGACAAATGAAAATAAGTCTTTAGTTGGTATGTTGTTGAGGTGTATCAAGCATTACGTCTATAGTACTTGTGTGACATAAATATTAAAAAATATATGGCCTTATATAGTGAAAGTATATTCAATAAGTGAATAAATAAATACAGAAATAAGTTTAATTATCTTTGAAAACATATATACAATAAGCAGACAGCTGAGATAAATATTACATTTTAACATTATGAAATTAATTTCGTTTGGAAAATAAAACCCTTCTTATGTATTCGGTTATTTCGATGATGGCTAAGTGGTTCAGATTCGGCTTTTCGAGTTGTTTCTTATTGACCATTGCTAAGGGTATGACTGCATTTAGACGGCTGCTAAAAAAAATATATTTTGAAAAGGTTCTTTGACCTTATACGTAATATAAACTCAATGTATACATCATAAATTATAAATAGAAAACACGATGAGGATATTGCCATTGCGTAAGATGCCAGAAGTCTCCTTCCAAAGGGACAAACGATTGCCGTCGACATACCCCATAAATTCGCGTGAAACAGTCACAATGTAAACATTTTCATGTGTCTAATGTTACAAATTTATATCGTGCAAGGCATAAAGTATACCTTAATACTGGTGGAAATCTCTTGAGAAATTATCTGATAAAGTTTGACTGTGAAACAAGTCTAAAGCAACACCATTAACATTTCTCGAGAATGAGTACCACAATTTGGAATTCCAAGTAATTGTGCGCAATTTCCCTAGAAATGGCTTATTCCAAATTGTCAACACTCAAACCTAGCAACAGACGTCGAATATTAACAGTCAGTCTTAATATCTCTCCCTCTCTCTCTCTCTCTCTCTCTCTCTCTCTCTCTCTCTCTCTCTCTCTCTCTCTCTCTCTCTCTCTCTCCCTCTCTCCTCAGCATGTGTGCATACAGAAGAAGGGTAACTCCGGACGAAATCAAACTTATTGGGAATTTCCAGACTTAACAGTCTATTTTTAAGATGTATAACAATTATGCGGACTGGTTGATCAGATGTACCTTCTGAATGTCTATTTTCAAACTACATTAGTACTGCTGGACGTCATAGAGATTTAGATGATTCATATTATGTTCAGCCCCTGATGAGCATCTTGGCGACAATAAGTAGCTAAAGACTGAACATATATTGGACTCTTACAACTTTTAGAACAAAAAAAGTATATTCATTTTCCTAACTACAGGCTTGATTTCTAACATCTCTAGCCAAGTACGTGTAGATAGGCGTTTTTTGTGTGTAGCGCCTCTGTTCAATTATTTGTTTAATCAATAGCTGTGACTTTGGAACTTTACGGTGTTGGACCAATTTTTGCAACATGTTTTCGCGTTTCAAAATTTATGGATTGTGATGTAGCTTTTCGTTTTTGTTTTATTTTGCTTCTATTTGATTGAACGGATCATCTTTTGCTTCACGTGTATGTATATGACCAATGACAGAACGATCCCCTTTCTATTTATTTTTCTTTCCTCTTATCTGTCATTATACTTTTGTATCGTGTTTTTCTTCAATAGCATGCGTTCTTTCAATTTTCTGTCTCCTCTTGTTTCTCTTTTTGGTTTCAATTTATGTATTGTTATTTTACACGTTCAGGACGAACATATGTAAAGAATATATAAGAGTTGCTATCTTGTTCAATATGATTGTATCAAAGTCGTCAGATGTGCAGTCCCTGCACATAGTAATTCGTATCCACTTCATGATCTATATCCATATAGTTTTTGTACAACATGAATGATACGTTGAGTGTTGTAACAATGAATTGTCAAGGATTAGTGGAGGGGGGCACAAAAAGAAAGTAATGTTTTTAATTATTTAAACCAAAATAAATATCATATTTATCTATTAGAAGATATTACTTTTATTCAAAAGTGAGAGTACTACGTACGATATGTTTGGAGTATGAATGTTTTTTAGCGTTTGTCATCTAAAATTCAAAATGATAACTGTTTCATTCATTAATAACCTTCGTTTCACAATACATACAACTAAAAGTGATAATGATAAATTGGTAATAGACTTATCCTCTATTTGTCAACACAAACCGATAGGTTCACCATTGTTAATATTTATAGTCCAAAACGAGATAATCGTAGTTTGTATGCTGAAGAAAACAATGATATTACGAACTTTAGTAATGAGTATGCAATTCTTGGCAGTGACTTCAAGTAAGTAAATGGACACGTATTTCTATACCAATAATTGTATCGTTATAATTAATCACAGGGCGAGAAATATAGTTCTTAATATGTGTGTGCAATGTAATTTAACTGACTTATGGGCAGATATAAATATTGGCAATTGAAGATTTACTATAGAAACAAAACAATCCAATTAAGGAAGCAAGACTGGACTTCTTTTTCTATTTCTGAAAATCTTTTCATTATGATCGAAGAAGAAGTTATATAACTTGTTTTTTTGGACTGTTATTGCCTTGCAAAGATATTATATCTTTTAGAAAAGCTGAAAAGCTCAAAACATTTTGAAAATTTCATAATTTATTGTTACGGGATATTGATTATACATCAAAATGTGAAATACACAATGCATCAATAGAAAAGTCAACATATTTACCCTAAGCAAATATTTAATTTTGAGCATACTCCAGCTTTTGATATGAATTTTTTTTTCATAAATAATAACCATTTGGTCTAAATGTTTATTTCAGAAACAAGAGTGAAAACAATGTCATATCTTTATTAATAAAATAAAGCCAATATTAAATGGAGAAACAACGTATCAATAAAGCTAATCTTTTGGAACAAAGACATCAAGCTGATCAATTACAGACTTTAGAGAAGAACAAGTTAGAAGAAATTTGAAGGAAATAAATGGAAGGCGTGAGAATAAGATCGCTAGTAAAAAGGATTGAGGAGGGAAAACAGGGAACAAAATATTTCTGTAATTTGGAAAATATGAATTACATCAGTAAAGAAGAATAATAAGTTCTGAGCCGAATTGGAAAACATATGTTAGCTGCCTTTGCTTCACATGTAGACGATTTATTTAGGCCTGGGATAGATGTTCTTCAAGAAATTCAAGTGGAAAATAAATGTTTGATAGATGTTTTCTTTCAGCATATATTGAAGTATATGATAATTGTTCACTACAAAATAAAAGAGTAGTTGCTACATACAGAAAGATGCATCAATCCCAACATTTTAATTGGAATTCTCGTGTAATATATGAATATTCGGTTGATAAAGGAATGTTATATATAAATTATATGGTGAATTAAATGGCTCCTAGACTTAAAAGGAAAACTCTATCAATCGATTTAGACTCCACACAAACTGGTAGAATTTTGGGGGTTACTAAATGCTATGAAAAAGCTGCAGTAATACAGTCGATTTAAAAATTAACTCAAAAATTCAAACCACATTTTTTTACAAATCGATTTTACTTATTCTAGGAGATGTAAAAGAATGTATAAAAATAAATGTCAGCAACTGCGACCCTTCTTCAAAAATAAATTTAAAGGTGGAATTTAATGATTTAGAGGAGAATGGATGGAGTAAATAATTTCCCTGCCACAGAAGGAGATTAAGTGCCCCAATTTCGGTGGTTTGAAACTAAAATGTTGCATAGACTTTTACCAACAAATACCTTTTTCAGTAAAATTGGTAAAATTCAAAATAATTTGGTTTTTTGTGTAATAATTCTGTTGAAACAGTAAAATTGATCCTTAATAATTCTACTGAATTACAAACGATCGAATGCAAACATCTCCATTATTTTTTCATTTCGAAGAAAACAATTCTTTTTGATATAGCAAATATGGAGACAAGCTAATGAAGTTACGAATTTATTTATGTTGCTATTAAACCTTTACATTTACCGATATATATTTACTTGTGAATCACCAAATATGGTTCACTGTAAGAAAGAAATAAAGCTAAACGTTAAGTCTGAAAAGATTTCTGAGTATGCACTTTGTAAATGGGAGAGTTTTTTTTACGCCAAATGGCATAATACAAAATACTCTGCTAAATATCAGCAAGAATATATTTACGTATGTGTGGATGGATATAAGGTCAGTCCTGCCTTAATAGGTTACCTTTGTTAATCAACTACCTTTCTTACAGTTTTTTTTTTTTTTTTTTTTTGGGGGGGGGGGGCGCCATGATTTAACACAATCTACAACAATCCATCGCAATCTACCACAAACCACAACGAAAATGTCACAATCTACCACAACCACTACAATCTACCACGATCTATCAAAATCCGCTATGAAAATGATGTAATCTTCCAAAATCGAGCGTAATATACCACATATACAGTACGACAAACCACTACAATCTACCGCAATCCACTATAAAAATGCCACGAAATGCCACAATCCACTACAATCTACCACAATCCACTACGAAAATGCCACAATCTTCCACAATCGACCTTAAGATACCACATGTACATTATATATTCTGACGGAACTTAAGAATACCGGACATTCCCTTGCACATACGCAAAAATATTTAAGAAGGTGACAGACCAGCTGAAAGCTGTTGTATTAAAGGTATAGTGCTCCAAACGGACATATACTAATGAGTACAATCAAAATGCAAAGTGACATAAGTAATCCAAATAATTCAATAAAATAAAAAAAAATAAAAAGTCTTAAAGCTTCTGGTAAGATAAATACTGTGGATTCATATATATGCACGTGCACGTATTTACCGCACAACATAAATTGTTTACGCATGCTTAAGAGCAGTTAAATTGTCCATACACTGTTGACGGAGGGATATATGTCCGTGACAGGATGCACAAGCTGGATGCTGATGTATGATGGATTTTAAGCGTATCGACTGTCTGTCGTTAACCATTTTATCAACCTTGTGTGCTGTAAAAATCGGAGACAAGTCTCTTATTTGAGGAATAATATGGGATACCGGACAGCTGGAGAAATCGGTGCCATACACAAAGACAACTTTTAGAACATATTTCAAAATTTAATCATATCATAGTTGTAAAATATGTGCAACACATAAATGCGTATGTGTTTAATTTATATATTGCAATAAACAGAATATACAGATATTACAAAAATGTTTATTGCTGCACTCAAGTTCACTGTCACTAGTGTTGCCTCGCTGTTCGATAAACTTGGCTTTGTGGGTGCGTAGAAGTTTCTCCTCTAATTTGGCTGCATTAAGCAGGATTCTGGGCTTCCCATTGTCCAAAGCTGACTAAAGTCTGTAAAAAAAATGTTAAAAAGATGGAAGAATTAAGAAAATCAATGAATTATAGATGTGAATTGAATTTTATTTTATTTTCATGATTTAATTATGAATAAATAAAACGTACAATTTATCACTACACCTAATGTTTAATTATTGCGGCAAACGAACTTTAAAATTAATTTAACAGTGAATAATTCCACAAGCCGTTAATTCTCGCGGGAGCATGCTGATTCGGACAGATTACTAGTATACGCTGCATCACAGAAATAATCATGTGACGAGAAATATGTTCATTGAAATATACTAATTAAATAACACATTACTGTAATCCGATAGTGGATTTGGGACGTATGTGTTCCAATGATAATATAATATATTTGTCTTAGTCTCTGTTTTTCTCACCGTCCGTATCTCTTGTTTTTATCCGTGTGTCCAACATGCTACGTTTTCTGAATGTTCGTATGTTGATGTCATGTGTTTACTGTCTTTCAGAATGAAGCTTCTGTACTTATTGTAGTCTCTGTCTTTGTTCATTAGTTTGTGTCACCTATTCTGGCTTCGGAAGTTGAAACTCTCTGTGATTGTCAGTGAGTCGCTATGCACTAGTCCCTAGTGATGCACTTCTCAAGTCTTTGAACTCTCCGTCCAACAAGTCATGTAAAAGAGATGCAAATTCTATCAAAGGCATACGATATTATCTACCTTATTGCACTTATCCTGCAAGCATTAAGACATGCGAAATTTTAAAATATTGTAAGATTCATAGTTCATTGCAAAAATGTACTAAATATAGGAACGAAAAAATAGTGAACGAAATTATTTAAACCAAAAGGCAAACACCCCAAAAAATTATTAAGATAAGTGTTTGCAATGCGACATTTCAAAATGGTTTGAAATTGTTATACTTTATTTTAAGAATCGAACTCACTGAAAACATGAAAATTACAATTAGAAATCAAATTAATGCCACGTATATTGGTTTAGACACCACATACACGTAAAACCAGACCCGCCGACAGAAAGTCCCCCCCCCCCCCCCTGGGCTGCGCAGTCATTCGAAAGTCAGCATGTGTATGTTGAGGGGCTAAATGCTTAAATTGATAAGAAGAAGTGTGACTCAAACTAAAAAAACATGACTGAGTATTGCAACCTGCTGACCCATTTAAAACAGCAGGACCAGAGTATTGCATCCTGCTGACCCCAATTAAAACAACAGGAACAGGCATTGCACACTGCTGATGCGTGGCAAAACGACATAACCTCTGACACGTTGTGGCTTTGGAACCGGGATTTCACATCTTTAAATTACACGGGATATTACTTACCCTGTGTGTCACATCTACCAGTTACCTTGGACGTTCTAATATATGTAAGAAACAAAAAAAATATATCGAGCAGAAATCTATGAAAGTACATATGTAGCAACAGAGATTTTTTTCCGTAGTTTGCACAGAAATAGTGATACTTTTATATGAAAGTTATTATATATATATATATATATATATATATATATACAATAAAAAGTATTTTTATGTATCTTTTCCACATGCATATGAATCAAAATATTGCAGATATTGCATTTTCTGCCTGTCGCATCAGCAACTACAGCACTTTAAAATGGCATAGCTGAATTACATAAATTATACGTCTGTTGGACATTTTTTGCTACGTAATACCGTCTTGGAATCTCATAAACGTCCTATACATTCATGATGCATGCTTGTTGTATTTTGCTTCAGTATTACTTTTGTCGCTGAATGGTCTATCAGACGCTGAAATCGTCAATACATTATGAGTAATTGTAGTGGATTGTAGTAGATTGTTATAAACTCGTTTGCATCATGCATACTGTACTCGCGAATAAAGCTATTTATACAAATTAGAAAACATTTTATATATAATAATATTATAATTATAACTTATTTACAAAACAAAAATAAAATACATACTCGTCAATTGTGGTATTTTTTCGCTGATTATAGAAGATTGTGATAGAGTTATCTAATATGCTACTAAAAATAAGCTCACAGGTAATTCAAAAATAAGCACAAAACAAAAACACAGTATATATATATATATATATATATATATATATATATATATATATATATATATATATGGTATTTTAACGTCGATTGTGGAAGAATGTTGTATTTTCAAAGTCAATTGTGGTAGATTGTGGTACATGGTAGTGGATATTGGTAGATTGTGGCAGATTGTAGTGGATTTTTCTACATTGTTATACATTCGTTTGCCTCATGTCTACTGTACTCGGAATTAAAGCTATTTATGTGAGTTAGAAAATATTTTACATATAATAATAATACTAATTATAATTATAACTTAGCTATAAAGCATTAAATATATGCTGGTCGATTGTAGTATTTGTGCGCCTGATTAGAGCAGATTGTTGTAGATTTATCTGATAGCTACTAAAATAAGCTAACAGGGAATTTAAAACACAGTAGATACATACCGTATATGTTGTATTTTTAGGTCGATCGTGGAAGCTTGTATCATTTTAGTAGTGGATTGTGGTAGATTGTGGTAGATTGTGGCAAGTCGTGTTGCCGCACGGCGTTCATAATTTACACAAGTATTAGCGTTCCAAAAGCAAGGGGCTTACTGTATATTCAACTCATTGTTTGCTTTGAAAAGAAAACAAAAAAGACATCTTTTAATTAGAACAAAAGAGTTACAATGGGCGCAAGAAGTATGCCGGGTTTACATTTTCATCCTGAGCTGGTGTCAGATAACTTTAAGGCGAGATTTTTGTATGTCATGTCATTCTTCAGCGCAATTGGATTAATATTGCTATGGAAATCCCGGTATCGTAAAATATCAATGCACGGATTGGATTTCCTCTCTAGTCAGATACATGCGCGTTTGGTATGACGCAATTAATGCAATGTGGTTTCCTGATAACAATCAAAATATGGCTGTCAGAAACAGTCACGTATTTAGGGTTTTGAACAGCGGGTGCTAATGAAACGGCTGGATCCTGGGGTTCAGGGTCAAATCATTTACAGTCAAAACGTAATCAAGGCAAAACGTACCTTGACCGAAATGTACTCAAGTCAATACGCACTCGAGCCAAAAAGTACCCAAGCCAAAAAGTGCCCAAGAATGGTGAAACGTACCAAGTCAAGATGTAATAATGAAGTCAAAACGTTACCATTCCAAAGCCGTCTCGTATGGACACATATCTACTTTGCCCTTGCCTTTTGACTGGGTTCCTGTGCATGCAAGAATACCTATGACCGAGTTGGTAAGTACACTGGCGCTAGATGATCCTTATTTGAACGAATTAAATCTTTGCCCTCATCTACTTTATCTCTCTCTCTCCCTCTCTCTCTCAGTATTAAATGTAGATCGAATAATTAATTTATCTTGCTGTAAAATTATGAAGAAAAAATATTTTTTACAATCATATATTACATGTTATTGTATTAATTAACTATCATCTTAGACGAAAACTGGTGATCACAAAAGATAATAGAACTTATACAACATGATTATGTTCGTGATAATATTTACGTGGATCTGTACTTAATACGTACACAATGCCATAGTCAATAGTCTTCGCTATTATAACTTCTCTGTTGTTTGCTCTTTTTTTTTTAAGGTGGCTAGGTGGCCGTTGGGATTCAGTGGTTAGCGTGCCAGACTCGCGACCAGAAGGTTGCTGGCTCGAATCAGCGACAGATCAATCCTGATTGACCGACATCGTGTCTCTCTGGTCAAGACACATTACTCTAATTGCTGTTAAACATCAATCAGCCATTCAAATGAAGCCCCTACGCCCATTGCGATGACACCAACGATGATGACGTCTTCTAAAACAGCTCGAATTATAAACGAATTCTAAACTGAGAGAATATATTTGCAACCTTTTGTCGTGTGTAAATCCCTATTTTTAATAGATGCCTTGATTTATTTTAGAGATCGATTACAGTAAGGTAAATGATATGGTACAACGTATTATCATATGTTCACCAGAATACGGGATGCAATCGATGCGAAGCATACAATTTTCCTTTTAAAGAAAAGTCATGATCATATTCAAATTCGTAAAGAGGAAAGCTGACAGAGGAACAGGTCAAGTACAAGTTTAGAATACCACTTGACTTGCAGAAAGTAACGGATCATTTTCCGCTGTATTTCTGTGAACTTCCAGATTGAACATAACACTTGCAAATGTATTTTTAGTGACAGAGAGTGGAAAGCATTTCATTACAGTACAATACAACTACTTCGGAATCAATTGCACAATCATGACAAATACAGAAACGGAATTGCATTCTTTTAGGACTACATTATGAGAGATAAAAGTATTGATTTTGCAGCTATTACAACTTTAACAAATCTCACATTTGATTCCTTCAAAATGACCTTCATGGGTATTTCAATAATGTGCAGTCGAGAAAGGAAGATTTACAACTCAGCAATAGAAAACAATCTCTGTGACAATAGGCAGTCTGACCAACATGGTTTATTTCCAGGCTTTCGAATTAATAAAACTTGCAGAAGCCACCGAGTCTATCTTTGATGAACAACAACAACACCCCCACCCACCAACAAAATACAACTCAATAACACAAGTATTCGCAATATCTACATTGATAGCCATATTATCTGGCTTTATCTGAGCAGAACACACAATAATTGACTGTTTGGAAGTGGTGAAAGAGCGTCGTAACATGATAATTTGCGAAATAACTAATTGTGGAAATACTGTTTGCACCGAATCTGATACATACTGATTACAATGCCTGTTTTGATTTGTGATTCCATTCTTAGCATCTTTCGAACTTTTCTGTACAGTAAGACTTACGACAGAAAGTGGTTATTCATTGCAGTCAGGACAAAAATGGCTACAGAGCATATATATATATATATATATATATATATATATATATATATATATATATATATATATATATATATATATATTATTATTATTACATAAAGCACGTAATACTATATTATGGGAAAGAATAAATTGAAGATACCTTCAAAGAAATAAAAAAGGGAAAGGTTTAACGAGTATAACGATATATTTGACTACATAATTGTATAATAGTTTTATATTTTATTATTATTATATCTGTCTTCAAATTCGTTAGCTAAAATGTTAAATATTTCTATCTCATTGTTCAATAGTATTTTGTTACTTTCAGAAATGTTATCTTTCGCATCAATGTTTCATACATTTCCGCAAGTAAACAATCTTCTCTAAATCTCCGGATTATATAAATCAACGCGAAGCAGACTGTATTAAAAATACTCTATGCGACTATTTTCATTCCTGGTACATTAAAGAATTGTAACCATCAAGTCAAGAACTGTAAAGAACGAACACCGAATACTTCAAAGTTACTGCCTGATTAGTAATAGTTTTAAATTGCTTTGTATATTGTATCTCGCATAAACAAGCTATTCTGAAATATTTATAATTTTTACAACTAGCATTGATACTCTCTCATATAATTATTCCTGCATTCTTTTAAGTATTCGTCATTATTTATTTATTATTTTCTTACTTTTTGTATAATTTGTTCTCGGTTTGCCATGGAATACTCCTTTCCACTCTATTTGTCTCTTTCTCTGTTTCCTGCCTGTATTTTGTATTGTACTCTTGCTGACAATATCTGCATTCTGGCCTTTTACGACGCGTTTCCCAGTTGTTTGTCTTCATAATACCTAGTAACTACCTTAGTGACCTTTTATATTTTGACTATTATTTCAATTGATATCAGTATGGTATTTATGTTGTCAACCAAAAAAACAAACCACGTCGTTATACAGAGACAAGTTTTGATAATGATGCTGTACATCTCGTGATTGCATGACCTTAGCAAATTGATTTACTATTCGGTTACGTATGATGTTTATATAATATCATAAATATTTTTGGAAGTTATACATATTTCTTGACTTTAATATTTGCTTAAACCTTAATATTAAGTATAAAGTTGACGTGAGTAGTTATTGTCCTTGAATTAGTTTGTTTACTTAATATTTGAGTTCAAGGACGGTTTTGGTGAACAAGCTGTTGATTCGATTTGAGGTCAAGATTGATCTTGGGTAAAGATAAAACCAGAATTTCCTTGTAGAGTTGTGTGCAAAAAATCACATACACCATACTAGTCAAAAATATTCTGTGATGTGACCTATATTTATATACACAATGCTTAGTGGACAGTTTTTCAGTTTCGACCTTAACATCAGTCTTTAAAGAACCATTACATTTGTGAAAAATATTTTTAAATTCTGATAGGAATTATTTAAAATATTCATTGGATTATAAAAGGGTTCATAAACGTTTGCATTTTATATTTTGAATTGATGACTTTGTGATTTATGTAATCTTATTCAAAGATATTATGTAGTACTTCATTTTGGCACATCATCACATTAAAGACTACTGGCACATCAGGACATCAAATACTGTTAGGACTTGTGATTAGAACACATATGATTATTGGATTTTGTTGATTTTAATAAAGGTTATTGTAAGTGCCTTTTGAATTTTCACTTTAATTGTCTAGAAATAAATTGCTTGTTGATTTTTACTTGATTTGTTGGTTTCACGTTTTTTCTGTTACATTTTTCTTAGACCATAGAGTCGTAGCAATTCCTATTCATCGTGATTACATTTCGAATTCCAAAATTTCAAATTCGTTTTAATTAAACATTTTCTTTATGTCCTTACACTTTTTCCTTCGTGTTTTATTGTCTGGAAAGAATAAAGTTTAAGTTAACAAACACAATTCTCTGATTGGTACACCGTTCAGCGCATCCTTAAAAGTTCAGAAACTTTCTTATTCATTTGTGGTAAACGAAAATAGTTTCATAAAACTTTATTTTATCATTCATATCACTTTCCAAATTTTTTTCCCTGCATTGTTACACAATGTCATGATTACTTTCATTCTATCACCGTATTTGTTTTTCAGCTCGCTGTAATAAAATCAATACATCAACTACATGCATAATTCTAAAGCAGTCAATCCATCGTAAAATGGTTTCTTAATTTAATTTTCTAATACCATGGCATTGTCAAAAGTTGTTCTCGTGGCATATGATAGATCATCCCGACACTTGAAAAAGTCTGTTTTGGTTTGTACATATATTAACTGTTGTTTTTCTACTCACATTCTCCATATGTTTACCGGATGCTGCATTATTCATTATTCAGAACAAGTCTTTTTCATTGTCGTTTATTGTTTTTTTTATCGTAAATTTGTATTCAGTTCAATGTATGATTTAGCCATGGTTGTTGATGAATCAAAACATTTATGTGTATCTTTTCTCAGTTTTAACGTCCAATGTGTGTAAAACGTTACGTGTCTGTTGAAAGGTACACATTTGTAATGTATGTAAGAGTTTTGCTACAGCTGGTTGCGTACACTTTAAATAATATATAAACCTTTTCTGCGATGGAGATAAATCATTTTCATTTCAAATTAATTTCGCTGGAGCCAATGGGTAGTCTCTGAAATAGTTACGCAAATGTAATGGGATCTCCAAATCTATTTCGAAGATCCAACTAGAATCATAGTAATCTGGTTCCTCGAACAGGTATTATTCTACCCATCTACTTTGCTCATCCGTTTTCCATATTTCTTTATTTATTGGCTCATGGTCCACAACTAGTGGTTGTTAGGAACTAGTACATAACGAATTGCCTTGATCTTGACGTTTCGAACTCGCCCTCAGATTTTGTATCTCCATATTTGTCTAAGTAGTGTTCGTGCCTTCGATGCGGTATCATTATATTTCTACTTCTTATTCCACTCTCAATCATCAGGAATATAAAACGTTAAAGGACTATACCAGATATATGTATACTCGCATCAATAGCTAGTCCTGGTACACTGTATGGTGAGCAATGTCAAATGTATAATTTTTCGCACAGACATTTCCAAATTACTAAACAAAGTGTAACATAACATGAAAGTATTCATCATTACATAATGTGATGTTGATCTCCAAGTGTCTGCAGGTTAAAATGCTACACGATATCCTGAACACATTGATAATCGTCGTCTGTAAACCTTTTATACTGGTATAGCTGTTTCATTAAACCTTTCAAAAGATAACCATGTATTCATATGGATAAATGTCTTTCATCTTCTTCTGTGAACACAAAAGGTTTTGCATCATTTTTGGTCTCAATTCTACATATACTAAGTTTACAATCTTACTCCATGGGCATCGTAAAACACTTTAATACAATATGTTCGTCTGTAGATCATTGGTCTTGCTTTGAGAAAATTTAAAAAAAAGAAAAGAAGAGTAACCAAATCTGCTGGAATACGTTTGGGGCTCTTTTTTATTGTTGAAAATATGTCAGATTTTTTAATAGCGCTTGGTGCCTGACACTATGTTTCCATGCTTTGCATCTCTGGGACGATTATACTTTCGAAATCACAATATTTACATACAAAACGTTTAGATGATGCTGATTTGTTTTTAACTTTTACAGTATAACTTTCTTTAGGCATCATATCTATTGAATTTACATACATTGTAATATAGTCGTTTGTGCTCAGATATTTCTTCTGGTGTAGAGAAACATAATCAAGCATTTCTATTTCTGGCCGTGATCCCTATGCATCTGTGAGAACACCAAAGTGAAACAACTTTCCATTCCAACATAATGGTAACTTCCATCGTCATAATCATGATGGATATCATACTGAAATATAATTAACATGTCAACATGTATTTCTCTCTTATTTCAGATCTCCCAATTCAAATATTTCAAACACATTTACAGTTATAACATTTTAATGTTCATTTTTTTCTAATATACTCTATTCTCACCAGACATCTATCAAACCAATGATTGCATTTTATCTAAATTGTACTTTCATGGTTTATCTAGGTGATTACTTGGTATATTTAACACATTTTCAAGAAAACAAAAGAAACCTTTAGCGTCTTTATTTTTCCCATTAATGCAAACTTTTTGTTGTTGTTGTTGTTTTTTATACCCATTAGGCAAATCTGTTTATGAGCTTCCTTTGAAGGCCGATACCTATATCCGATGTTAAATATTATATTTTATTAACCATCTAGCAATCTCGCCTGGTTCCTGTCCAAATGTGATATGTGCTATATATATATATATATATATATATATATATATATATATATATATATATATATATATATAATGTCGAATAAATACTAAATGACATTATACAATTCTCTCTACTAAATATATTCACAAGCTTTTCGCTCTGTGGTACAATATATATATATATATATATATATATATATATATATATATATATATATATATATGTATGTATATATAAGAATGTTATACTCAACTATTTTAGTGCTAATCCAGTTGAAATTATGTTTATGTATACGTTTTAATTCTGTTGAACACACATTAAAGGTGGTGGCAAGCTGTTTAATTTGTGTTTCTGCTTTGGCATATCAATCACTTAAGTGTTCATTTTTACTTATTTAACAAACATTATTTAAATATATATTTAACTATTCTGATGTATTTAACGATACTTATTTTCAAAATATATTTAGCGATGTTGCATGTGTAGAAATGTTTTACTATCATTTGTGTACATATACGTCATCTTTATTATGCACATATATATCATAGTTTTTGCGTACATATACGTTATCGTTGATTGTGTAGTTTCTCCGAAATGGTGAACGTCGTTCACCTTTTATCTCTTCTTTTTTTTCTAATGCACAATTTTCAAAGTATTTTATATAAATGTATGATTTTTCACCTCTGCTGAGTTTCAAACCAGTTCTTTCACTCTGTTTTCCTATGCTTTATGACACGCTCACTTCCCCCTATGTAACATTTATTTCCCTGTAAAATCCAAGTAGACAGTTTATTAAATGTACTCCAGTCTCACTGGTTCAGTAATAATTTAATCCTGATTTTAAGTGTCTCATCCGTTTACACTATCATGATACAGAAAATTAAGTGTGATTTAATGGTGATTTTTTTATTTTCAAAACACTGCCACGTCTTTCTGATCTACTAGATTGACCTTGTGATTTCAATGTTGTCGTATCTCTGTTGTTGGATTTTTGTAATGACGTAGTAGGATTGTATTAATAATAAAGAGGATACCAGGTCGACATCTAGACGTTCAAATAATATAAACAGAGAGAAACATGAATGTCTAAAAAGAATCGTCTTCGATGCATTTATTGTACATTGCTTACCTTTAAATAGTTAGTGCATACTTTATACACCATCTACTATTTACTTTACGTATTGTTTCATGATAGTTAAGCAGATAAATCAATCACACAAATCGAAAGTTAATTAGCCTACGCTCTCATATGACATCATATGTGGACGGCACAAAAATAGCTCTTCATTATCGCATCAACAGATAAGTGATAAAATTATTATAAAAATTATTTTCGAATCTCAAGTCATGAATGAAGTCGAATGTATTCAGCAAATGATGAAATGTGTAACACGATTTTGGTTAAAAACGAACTTGCGTCTCCCTATATTCGATTGAGATTTGCATATTGTCCAAGTTAAAATATTCGTTTCTACAGTTGTTCATCTCTTTGAACGAATATTACTCTAGCATACGAAGTATTTATTTGAATAAATAAGGGGGAATACTTTTTTTAAGTTTTTGGTTAAACATGTAAAGATTTTCATAGGAATAGTTTTTATCGCTGAAGTGAAGTTCTTATTCATGGACATTGTCTTAAAACAGTACTTTGAATTTCAACCTCAATAAAAAACTAATTTTAAATAAGAACACAAAATATAGGAAAATGTTCACTGAATTGGGATAGGAAAAAAAAAACACTTTAATTTTGAAAAATATGAACTTCAAGTCATATTTTTGATGAAGTGAACTGCATTGTGGATGATATAATGTTATGTCAGGTAATGATTCACCATAGTTAATTTATTTTAATTGCTAATAAATAATCATAGATATGTGATACAGAACTGCTTGAAATAAGAATTTATTCAATTCTTCGCAGTTTGTGATTTTCAGCACATATCTAGCAGAACTAAGAACTAAGCATCCAATGCTGTTGACTATGACATCATAAAGGGACCCACCACACTCAAACCTACTATACGAGATGTACAAACCACAAAAGTATGTGTGGTCCAACTCTTCTTGTATGTATACTACCAACATAACTCTGCGTAAACTATTTTCCAAACATTGTATCAAGTCTATTTTACTTAATTTACTATAGCCGGTTACAAATTCTTTCCAAATATAGAAGTATAGTTAATAAGCTCAACTCTTGTTCATAGTCACTCTCATCCAACATTTTGATAATATAGACCTATTTACCAATAATATAGACCTATTTGTCAAGTTTGTCGAAATAGGATGCGAAATAGAATCTATAGGAAAGTAAACAGCTCAGCCAATGCGATAAACGTGCACCTCAATAAATTGCTGATCTCACTTACTATAAACCTGCTAAAAACCATGATGATATCATCTTCTTTACTAAAAGTTTAAGCAAAATCTGATCGAAATTCGGTTCTTAGAGTGGGATCAAGCTGTCAATTAGATCAAAATGACCTCATAAATACGAGTATATCTTGCTCATAATAAAACACATCCAACATCTTCCTGATATAAGACTATTCAGCAACTTTGATCCAATCTGATCATAAATAAAGATGCTAGAGTATTAACAAGCCCAGCCAATCAGGTGCATGGTCACCTCATTTGTGTACATCACTCATAATCAAACTCATCCGATATATTGATGATAATAAGTTTATTTAACAAACGTGATCAAAATCGTATGAAAAATAGCCTCTAGGGCGGTAACAATTTCTGACAATCAAATGTGAAATCACCTCAGTTATATGCATGGGGATCGTTCGTAATACACTCATCCAACATCTTCATGATATTAACATATTGACTTGTTTCATGAATATCGGGTAAGAAGCTCGGTCGGTTAGATGCATGATCATCCATGATGACCTCACTGTTGTGCGTAGATCTCGCTCATAATAAAACACATTGGACATCTTGATAATTTAAGCCTATCTGCCAAGTTTGAACAAAATCGGACCAGAATTATACATCTTCTAGAATGATAACACGCTAAATCAATGATATGTATGATCACGGTTCTTGGTCATTGTCCAACTCGTCCGTGATCTTAATGATATAGGGTTTTATGATATATTTCACATTGAAATATATCAGTGGGAGAAAAATGATATCGCCACAGTAGCGAAATCACTTTTGAACAACTTTTTCCCATTTAGGAAATATATCTGCCTTTATGTATGTTATTCAAACCTGTATGTCCATATTTAGGCCTATTCCATTTTTCTTCTTCTTCTTCTCCTTCTCTCTCTCCCTACCTTCCTCTCCCTCCCTCCACATTAGGATGTACATATCTTAAAATGTGTCAGCTGTAGACCCTCTAGTGTATATTTATGCAATCAATGAGATGTCATCAAGAAATGTCTAAAAACGAACACCAAAACAGCAAAAAGTACACTTCAAGTATTACATTTTAGAACTAGTTTTCTACATGAATCATGGAAACTATTAGTAACTTGACTACATGACGTGTTGCTATGTGTCACCCATACAGTATGTATACATGTAATACTCTACGACAAACTGTACACATTTTTAAGACAATAACTCGTGATTAAATATAGTAATACAATTTTGTAGGTGGCAATTTTAACTCGCATCACAATCATGTTTGACAATGATGGATAAATCGGTTGTTGATTAGTGTCGATTGCAAACCGAAATTAAGTAAGGATCGAAAATTGGATGCAGTGTCTGCTTCCTAATTAAGGGTGCAAGCTGGCCAATGCCTGACAAAATTCACATTTTAATGTAGAAATAAACAAAATAAAGAACGAATATCCTTACAATTAAACTCACAATCATTAAACTCTTTTGTTTAAAGATGTTAAGCTTTGAAGTCTGTCAGATACAACTGCTCTGTGATGTTTCTATATTACCCAACCCCAACAGTATCCATCCGCGCAGGAAATGTTAGCAATAAAAACCTCTTCATTTTCGTGCGAATACCGCCATTATTTTGACAAAATACACAATCTGAAGCATGATATATGCAAGCTAAATTTGTAAAACGTCGCTGTCCCAAATATTATTGTAAACTTTAGGAACTTCTTTTTATCGATGTAGCAATGCATCTGTTAATCGCATTGAATCAGAATAGAGAAAATCCATTTAAATCGACAGGTTTTGCTTTAAAAATATATAATAAAAAGAAAATCTACTATATTCTAACTTTAACCAGATCGGATCAAACAACAATAGCCTCGAGAGTACTCTTGGGCAGAAAGTTCTGCCAATCAGATGTACGACCACCTCATTAATATGCATGGATGTCGCTCATTATTCAATTCATACTAGAGCTTGATGATATCAGCAATATTCCAAACTTGAGCCAAGTCAGATCAGAAATATCGCATCCACAGGTTTAGTTTGGTTTGGTGGGCTTAACGCCATATTTCGGCACATGATAGGCAATACATAGCGGCCAGTAGATGTGGTGGAGGAAGAACCTGGAAGACTCTGGGAAGAACCACTGACCCACGGGAAGCTACTGGCAAGCTTTTTTACATACCCATGTTGGCCGAACCAAGACTCGAACCGCGCGGACAGAGATGATCTGTAAGTGATCAGTAAAGGCGAGATTATTATTGATTAGATTAGTTGTAATGATTTGATTTTGTACAATTTTTAACATTTGCAAGTAAAACAAATATAATGGATATGGAGACTGATTCAATTTATTTTTATAGCATTTTATTCATTTATTTTTTTGCAAGTTCTGTCAAATTAGTATGGACAGTTATAACAACCAAATACACTGTAAATGTATTTAAATGTTTAGAGGCCAAATACCAAGATGACAATAAATTATAATGTATCAAGCCTATCTTAAGCTGTCTACCTGCAAATTATCATAAGGCATGTATCGTGATAAGTATCGTATCTGCAGCCATGTATCTTCATATATGTATCATATTAGTGACGTTTCTTTTTGTTGTTTTTTGTTTTGTTTTTTGCTATGTAACTTGTATCAGCCAATGTTTCCTAAAAACGGACGATCGCCATAATGAATAAAGTATACTACTACTAGTACTGCTACTACTAGTACTACTACTACTATTAATAATAATACTATAATTAATGCTAGATCTTGATATTTATTCCAGTCAGTTGTAAGCACGAGATGTACGTCGTATTGCAATGCCAAAATATAAATACTGATGCTAAAATTGTTGGAGAAAACAAGTTTCGTGCGGCTTCAAAGCACTTTTAAACATTTTTTTCATAAAACTCTCACATATTTTAATTTCAATACTGATAAAGAATTTTAAAAACAGGTTTCACAGGACAAAGAAAACAACATTAAATATATATGTATCCCAGGAAAACATATCTAAAAAGTAGCCACTCTAAAATGATGCTAGTGTTACAAAGTCCTTGCTAGGAATTTACATAAGCATTGGTTGAGGCATTATTAACTAACAGAGACGTAATTAAGGACACAGCAACTTTATTGCAGCTTTTCTCTTCAACTGACAATCCAACTCTAAATCTAAAAACACACTTACACACGACATATTCCATTTGACCTTACAGCAAATTAACTTTCTCAAGGGCTAACTGATTTGATACAGATTTGGTACAGATGTTAATGTCTCTAATTTCAACACTCATCACACTTGAAATGACTGCGAGACAAACAAACCGGGTTCGATTCCCAACAGAGACAGATTTACTTTGTATCCTCTTCAGTTACATCTGGGTGCTCCTCTAGATGGTGGTGCAGTAGAGGATGCGTTTGTACCACACTAAGAGGTGAATTTGAATATCAAAGTAAAGGGGCGGGGTGGGATGTGGGGAGGGGATATTGTAGAATTTAGTAGTTGAGGTATATAACGCGAATCTAACTAGTCTATTAGGTTCTTATCTATTAGTCTAATGGTATGTGTGCCTGACACCGAGAGAGACGAACCGGGTTCAATTCCCAACAGCAACAGTTATAATTGTATCCCATCCCGTTACACAAGAGCAAATCTCTGAATGCTGACTGCTTTGAGCTATAGCTGTCAGAAAAATGCCTCTTTGTCACTTTAACTCAAACAGCTGTAAGTTTCCAAAGATACAATGTGCAGCTATTAAACATTAAAAGCAAAATGGCATAGAGTATCGAATATAAAGATAAAGTTATTTCTTCCAAAATGCATACTTGATATATTATCATAGCATATTGATTTGCTAAGAGACCATTTAATTTGTACAATCACACTGAGCGCCCAAAACCATGAAACATCATATCTTTGAAAAATCGAAAGATCAATAATTTAAACAAAAATTAGTTTAGTAACACTTAAAAGAATGTCAATGTTAAATTATGACATATCTTGAAAAAAATAAATATCAAACCACGACCTTAATATATAAACTTGTACATACAATTAGTATGCGTGATAAAATGAAACTTTTAAAATGGGCCGCAATCGTAATTACACCCTAACCATAACCCTTTATATGGTCTGTCTCTGCTGTGAAGTCCCACGAGATGCTAAATGTGAGTAAACAGGTAAGGGACCATGTCCCACCCACCCGCCTTCCCCTAAATTGTATGGTTAATACATAAACACGCTGCATGTGTTTTCGTATTAATTTGGCTCAGTTGTTTAGTTCCATATTTAGAACTAGAGAAGGTAGCCTTACTAAAACACTTTATCACACGTAAATCTTTAGACAGGCTACGCGATTGTCCACAATCTACCACAAACCACTACGAAAATGCCACAATCTTCCACAATCGACCTTAAATTACCACATATACAGTACCACAATCCACTACAATCTACCACAATCCACTATGAAAATGCCACAATCTAACACAATCCACTACAATCTACCACAATCTACCAATATCCACTACGATAATGCCACAATCTTCCACAATCGAAATTTAAATACAACATATACAGTATGTATATACTGTGTTTTGATTGACCTTTTGATTCCCTTTTAGCTTATATTTAGTAGCTTATCAGAGATAAATCTGCGCCAATCTTCTGTAATCAAGCGTAACAGTTGTATAAATAAGTTATAATTATAATTAGTATTATATATATAACATGTTCTTCTAATGCGGATAAATAGCTTTATTAGCGAGTACAGTGAGCATGATGCAAACGAGTTTATAACAGTCTACCACAATCCACTACAATTATTCATAATGTATTGACGATTTTAGCGTTCTGATATGAACAACTATGCAGCGATAAAAACAAAACTGAAAAAAAAATACAAAAAAAAAAACAAAAAAAAACCATGCATAATGAATATATGGTGCGTTTATGAGATTTCAAGACGGTATTACATCGCACAAATGATCTACAGACGTATCATTTATGTAAGTTAACTATGCTTTTTAAAGCTGAAGTGCTGTAGTTGCTGATGCGACAGGCAGAAAATGCAATATTTGCAAACTTTTGATTCATATACATGTAGAAAATAATAATACATACCATAGCCTTCATTTAAAAGTATCACTTTTTCTGTGCAAACGATGACATAAAACCTTAGTTACTACATATGCATTTGCATAGATTTGTTTTGGTATATATTTTTTGTTTCTTAGATGTATTATAACGTTCAAGGTAACTGACAGATGTGAAATGCAGAGTTAGTAATGTCCTGTGTAATTTGAAGATGTGAAATCCCGGTTCCAAAACCACAACGTGTCAGAGGTTATGTTTTGCCAGGCGTCAGCAGGGTGCAAAGCCTGTTCCTGTTGTTTTAATTGGGGTCAGCGTGATGCAATACTCTGGTCCTGCTGTTCTAATTGGGGTCAGCAGGATGCAATACTCAGTCCTGTTGTTTTCGTTTGAGTCACATTTGTTCTTATAAATTTAAGGATTCAGCCCCTCAAACATTATGCATGCTGACTTTCGAATGACTGCGCAGACCAAGGGCCCAGAATTCCTGTCGGCGGGCCTGGTTTTAAGTGCATGTGGTGTCTAAACCAATATATGTGGCATTCATTTATTTATTATTGTATTCTTCCTATTTTCAGTCAATTTGATTCTTAAAATAAATTAAATACTTTTTGGGGGGCGTTTGATTTTTGGTTTAAATAATTTCGCTCCGTATTTGTTTTGTTTTTTTAGTACATTTTTAAAATGAAGTAAGAATCTTAAACTAATTTTAAATGTTGCTTGTCTTAATGCTTGCAGGATAAGTAAAATATGGTATATAATACCGTATGCCTTTGACATAACTTATATCTCTTTTGCATGATTCGGTGGACGGACAGTTCAAAGACTTGAGAAGTGCATTACTTGGGCCTAGTGCATAGCGACTCACTGCCAGTCACAGATAGTTTCAAATTTCGAAGACAGAATAAGTGACACAAACTAATGAACAAAGACAGAGACTGTACAAAAAGTTCAGAAGCTACATTCAGAAAGACAGTATATACATGACATCAACAGACGAGCATTCAGAAATTGTGGCAGTGAGGACACACGGAAAAAAACTAGGACAAAGAAAACGGAAATAAACGAACGGGCAGATAGAAAATAAAGAGACTAAGACAAAACGATTCTGTTATCATTGAAACACATAAGCCTCAAATCCGCTATTGGATTATAGTAATGTGTTATTTAATTGGTATATTTCAGTGAACATATTTCTTGTCACATGATTATTTTTGTGATGCAGTGTATACTAGTAATCTGTCCGAATCACCATGCACCCGCGAGATTTAATGGCTTGTGGAATTATTGTATGTCTCATTAATTTTAAAGTTCGTTTTGTCGTAATAATTAAACATTAAGCGAAGCGATAGCTTGCGCGTTTTATTTATTCCTAATTAAAACATGCAAAGAAATACAAATCAATTCACATCTATTTTTTCATTCCTTAATGCAGCGTAATTATAGGAGAAACTTCTACGCACCCACAAAGTCAGGCTTACCGAATAACGAGGCAACACTAGTAACAGTGATGTTGAATGCAACAATAAAACTGTCTGTAACATCTGTATATTCTGTTTATTGGAATATATACAGTAAACGCATACGCCGCGAATCTACTGTTGAATTTCTTGTACATATTTTGGCTAGTTCAAGTTTTATGTTCATAGTATAATTTGATGATTATTTCTGTGATGCCATGTATATAAACATGTATATAGTACTAAACTGTCCTGTGGAATACATATTATGGCAATGTGTTAATTAATTGGTATATTCTAATGCACGAATTTCTTGTATATATTCATGCTTTGTTGATGTGGATGTATGCTGAGACCGTCGACTTACCAGTTTAATTGATATAAGTTGTTTCTTGTATTATAGTATTTTTATCAACATTTACGTGTTGCACATATTTTAAAACGATGAAACGATTAAAGTTTGAAATATGTTCAAAAAGTTATCTTTGTGTATGACACTCACTCCTTTAACTGTCCGGTATCCCATGTTCTTCCTCCAATAACAGACTAGTCTCCGATTTTCACCGCAGACAAGGTTTAACAAATGGTTAACGACATACTGTCGATATGTTTACAAGCCATCATACACCAGCATCCAGCGCGTGCATCCAGTCATGGAGTGACTAATTCCTCCATTAACTGTGTATAGATAATGTAACAACTCAAAACAATTTTTGTTTTGCAGTAAATATGTGCACTGCATAAATATGAATGCTCAATATTTATCTTATTAGAAGCTTTAAGACTTTATATTTTATTGATTTTTTTTTAAATATTTGGATTATTTATGTCACTTTGCATATTGAATGTCGTTATTATTATGCGTCAGTTTTGAACATTATACCTATAATAAAACAGCTTCCAGCTGGTCTGTCTCCGTCTTAATTATTTTTTTGTGTGTGCAAGGGAGTGTCCGGTATTCTTGAGTTCCGTCAGTGGCCACCCAAAACACAGTATATATACTGTATATGTGGTATTTTAAGGTCGATTGTGGAAGATTGTAGTGGATTTTGGTACTGTATATGTGGTATTTTCAGGTCAATTGTGGAAGTTTGTGTCATTTTCGTTCTGGATTGTGGTAGGTTGTAATAGATTGAGGTAGATTGTGGTAAAAAGTGATGAAAAGCGCCGTGTGACTCTTCAATGTAAAGATACAAAGATGAAATAAAAGACGTCAACAGGGTTTCTTAGGTGGCCTGTTATCAAGAGAAAACTAAGGAACGAAGAAGAAGGCACAGCCTCTAGACGTAGCAGAACATTACAGCATGCGTCTAATCGAATATCCAACATAATTGTATTTACCCCTTTAACTTAACGGCTTTTGTTGCTAGTTCATACCATATGACATGTCATGTAATTTCGTATGCATGCTGCAGACTGAGGTTTTGCTGTACTTGGCACGTCGATTTGAATCTAACTCAGTTTATTCATCGAAATATACGCAGTTAATATCAAAATAATACAATTAGGCTGAATGGAACGTATTAATGGAATATTAGTCTCGTATATATTTATTTAGTGTTGTGAAAAAGGCGACTGTACCCTATTTTCAACTATTAGTTTTCATGAATTTCCAACGTAGGCGGTGCATAGAAACAGTGGAACACCGAAACACAGTGGAAACACCGAAACGCACTTCAATCATAGTATCTATACCATAGTGTATCACTGGTTGTAAATATATAATTCATCACTTTGATAATTTTGTTTTATAGGAAATTTAAAAGTTGCTGCCACTTGTTCCATAATTTGAAGATGAAATTTAGCAGATACAGACTTGACTGAGCTTGTGATTGGGACCGATGACGAAAGGGCAGTGGTCAAAGCCATAAATACCGCATTTCCAGGATCTACACGGATTGTGTACCATACACGTTCGCTGAAAAACTACGGAAAAACTTAAAGACAATGGTGTTGACAAAAAGGACCAAAACCTTATTTTAGACGAAATATTTAGACTTGGCGAATTTTGGATGGTGATGACACCAGTTGTTTTGAAGAGAAATGCGATGACTTAGAGTCTTTCTGTCGGGAAGTTTCATCAAAATTTATTTACTATTTTCAGTCAAGACTGAAAAACCAGTTGCTGACCTATTTTAACGCAGATTGTAGAGTGTAAATCAATGCCTTTGACAGAATTTGTATCTCTTTTAAATGACCTGGTGGGCGGAGAGTTCAAAGACTTGAGAAGTGCATTACTATGAACTGATGAGTACATACTCATTGACAGATAAAGACAGTTTCAAATTTCGAAGACGAAATGGGTGACACAAATTAATGAACAAAGACAAAGACAAAGACTGTACACAAAATACAGAAGCTTCATTCTGAGAGATAATAAATATATGACATCAACAAATTAAACAGTCAGAAATCGTGAAATCGTGGCACAGAAGACACACGGAAAGAAACCAGGACAAAGAAAATGGAAATTACACAAATGGACAGTGACAAACAAAAAGACTAAGACACAAAATAATCTGTTATGCGTAAATATGCATTGCCTTGCATTTAAAATAAGTTTTGACTGTGGAATACAGCATAGTTTATCGCCCTCGCTACAACTACGTACACTTGCACAGTCAGACCTTCTTTCGTTACAGTATAACTCAAGCTTTCGATTTTTAGCATTTTTTTGCAATATATTTTTCATAAAGTCTGCTACTTTCTTCTCTGGTTCGTGTTCATTAATTCATGTCGGGAATTGAATCTACGTGGGCAATCTATATGGAAACAAATTAGTAATTAAGATCAATTAATGAATAATAATTTAAATACATATAAGTTTTTAAGTAATTATTATTTATTACAAGAGAAGATATATAATGAAAATTATTTTCAATATATGAAGAAATCAGTGTTGACAATGATGTGTTGTTGTATCTAATACAAATAGAAAACATAGTTTCTTACTCAAAAAAGAACAAACTTTTTGTATGTACATGCATATGACATGAATGCTGTACCTTCATGCGGGGACTGACCTTTTTAAGGTGAGGACATCAGTCATTATACATGTGCGTAAGAATGTTGTTATTACATTCACATCTTCATATATTTTCAGTAACCCATTAAATAAAATCTGATGTTGTTGATTTTTTTTTAGGATTCCCTCCATATAAAGTATAGATTTAAAGGTCGCTGTGATCCAAAATCTGTATTACTAGCCGTTTACAATATACAACAGTTTGATGAAGTGTGATATTTATTACCTTTACAATAATGTATTTTTACAATTTATTCACACAATCAATCTTGCATGCTTAATACATAATATTGTCTTCACAACTACATATTTACATAGTGCTTACTTGTTATAAATGATGAATAATTTATACCATCACAAAATACACAATTATTCCATGCAAGAGTGAAACAGAAAATGAAAAGTAAGATAAAATTGTTAGAATAAGCAATGTAATATAAGCATAAATTTGAGTTATTTCGTTGCTTCCAGTAATTTCTTCTTTTTTGTGTTCTGGTAATTACTTTTTTTAATTCTGGTAATTACTTATTTTTTGTTCTGGTAATTATAATTATCTTTGTTTTGGTTAGTTTTGGTAAATATAGATACCTCCACCATCGTGCTTAAAACATTTCAGTAATTCCTAATATTAAACTTTAAACGTTTATTTACTTAAATATCAAACAATGAACATTGACAAATATATCATGATTCTGGAGTTTGACGTCTGTTCCGGTAATGTACATTTGTTTCTTAATTTTCTCTCTAATACTTGCTTGTGAAATATGATTTTGCATTACCTTTCGTCAGTAATGAAAGTACTCGTTACTCTGTTATTATTAAATTATCAAAGTTAGTAATTATACATGCACAACCAGTGATATCCTATGGTATATTCAATATAATTTAAGTGTGTATTGGTGTTCCCACTGTGTTTCGCTGTTTTTCGTCAGTGCCAGCAATTTCATTACAAAAAATAAATAAATAAATACATACATAGTTGCACATTAATAATAATACTTTTGAATTTGAAAAGAAAATGATGTTGCAGCCACTTCATTATCTTTTGGGCATCCTGTTATGGGATTTTGCCCAATCACCAAGAACACAGTCATATATTCGTACTTGTTCCTAGGCGTGCTTGCCCTAACAACATGTGTTTATCCTGGAACAAAAAACATGGTGAATTAATGCTCTGCGTGTTTCGCCATCTTTGTTCGTGTCTACTTCTGCTTCAGAGGTGGAGTGGGTTCTAAACCCGAGAACGATGTTCGTGATAGTTCTTGAACAAGGTTCTTGGTATTGGGGAGAGGAGAACCAGAAAAAACTGTACTCGGGTCAAGAACTTTGTTCGTATGTCTTGCCCAAGGACTCTCTAAATTAACTGGCGTCAACCAATCCTTCATGATTTAATTCTGTGGAGGTAGGCACTTCACTGTTCTGTATCTGCTATGACTGGATGTTTGGAATCGTTTCCAGTTACGTCGGGTCGTTATTTACTTTGGTATTGTTGTGAATGGTTTGGTACACGAAGAACTAGATGGTTTAGTTTTTAATTTAGCAAACCATACACTAGATTATAGATACGAATATAGGGACATTACAAATCCAGAAGTGATACTGAACATCCAGGGTCGGAGTAAATACAATACAGCGCACTTTTTGCATCCAGATAGAATGTACACCTTAATGTGGGATTTTTTGTTTTAATGTATGCATAGAATCACAAAAAGTAAAAAAATAATAAAAAAACGTGCAGCAGTTGCCAATTGAATGTTAGACAGATCGCAGACCTGTAGAATTTCCTTTATTGGTCATAGGATATCCCAAATATTATTATATAAAATTGTCTTTGATTTGCTTATCTATTAAATTGTAAAAAAAACACCTGAACAAAGTAAAGTTCAAACGTCACTATCTTTAGTTTACAGATTGTTTCTTTGTCAGACAATCAATAAAGGTGTCACCAACTAAACTTAATTCAAAGGTAGCTAGGTCAGGTTTGCACATTGTTTCTTTCTTTGGCAATCAGGAGAGGTGTCACTGACTAAGCTTGTTACAGCTCAAATGCATGAAGGCTATACTGCTCAAAGTTAACTGGTTAAAGGGGGTAGAGAAGGGGAACTTAATCTTTCAGTGAACAATAGTGCGTTAAATTTCAAAGATCGGCTTCTCAGTAAATATGCGTGTTTGTTCTTCTAAAGGTTCTTTTTTAGTTGGTAGGCTTATATATGCCTAAGTGATACATTAAGTATCAGTGTAACGAAATTGATAAACTAAAAAGATGTTCAGAAAAAGGTTATTCTCAAGAAGGACATGCTAACATATGTTTTATTCCAGAAGAACACAGAGAGCTAAATGGTTTTGCAGATGCCATTGATAAAGTAACTTTAAAACTAATATGAAAGAAATCAGCTATTGAAATGCATGACACAAAGATGACTGAAATAAATAAAAAATATCTTCAAAGTAAAATATTTAAATATCAAAGCGAACTTATAAGAAATATTGCAAACTTATGAAAGTAAAAGGGCACAACACGTTAGGCATTAACAAATTATTTACAGTCAGCTCCCCCCCCCCTCGAAAAAAAATTAGAGAAAATATTAATAACATTGATTTAAAAGTTAAACAGAATTTGCCATTCGGTGAAAGATTCATACAACTTTAAAAAATGATTTTTGTACAGTGATAGGTATACCAGCAACAATACTTTGAATAACCATAGCAAACTTGGTAAAAGGTTTAACAGGAGAAAGCAGATTTGCAACTACTGCTGTTGGGGCGATTAAAGTAATACAGACGTACTCATTGATAACGGGCGCTAAAGGTAATACAGATACATTCGTTGATAAATAAAGAAGATGCATGGAAAGTATTTGCCAATTATGTGTTTGAGTTCGCTTGAGAAAGCAGCAGTATCTTTCCCTAGCATTATTTGCAGTGTAATAATGTTTGTGTTTACATTGGCTGGGGAAGTTATTTCTGTATTAGAGGATAATGTAGTTTTGTTAATTATTGCTTGTACTTAGCAATTTTAATATTTTGTTCATATTTGTAAAACAAATAATGACAAGAAGAAGGAGTCTAATACAAGTAATTACAAACTACTTAACAAGTACATTACACCACTTCTTGCAATCATTTGCATAATCATAAACAATTTTGTATAAGTCTCATGATTTATGTCTTTAAATCATGAGTTTTAGGTCACGTCGTCCTGATTATACGACTTTCGCCATTTTTATCATTCTTGTCTACATAATTCTAACTCAGATTCTCTTCTTGTGTATCAGTTACTTTGTAATTTATCATGGGACGAATAGCTACAGACTATTTATCAGTTGCTGGAATTTTCTTTTGTATCACTTCCATATTGATAGCAGTATTTATTCATGGACTAAATATATCTGATGACGTTTGTGAACTGCTATTGTAACGTAATATGCTATCTATTTTCATTATCATATCAACTAGGGGAAAAAAAATACCATCACCACCAAGAGCATATTTTAGTCTAACTTTTGAATCTGAAATATATTGCTGAAATCGATAATGTTTTCCTCTGAGTGATATCCTTGTTCAACAAAAATGAAATATGAAACTTTTTACAGTGTATTGAAGGTGGAAACAGACTGAGTAATATTTTCTTTTCTGTACTTGGCCACCTAAAACATATATCACATACGAACTTATACTTTGATTTAATCTAGTCTTATTATGTTGGCCTATTGCTGTCTTGTAGAACAAAGTGAGTACATCCTGCTTTTTATATCAGTCCGGACTTATAATTATGGTAGCAATGATTTCACAAAGCATCTAGGGTAGCTTCTACAAATCCCCGATGTTCAGCATCATGTTCTTTAGGACCATTATCAACCAAATATTTATTTTTCCATTTATATTTCTCGAATTACAATTTGAGAAATATTAAAATTATTGCAGATTATGTTACATTGTTTTAGATCCATACTAGTGGTGGTTGAATTAAAATCTTGCTTAACAGGTAATTGTATTTTACGTTCTGACATTAGTTTTCGTATCTGAAAGTAGATGTGAAACCTATATATTGATTTTAGTAACTGTGGTATATTTGTATCTGACAAATGCCAATACGATATGCCACATCTAAGATTTGCGTTTAGTTTAATTGATATTACCAGAATTTTATTTCATACTGTACCCTAATCATTATATCGTCATTATCCAATTTTAAAGTGTATTTAACAAAAATGTGTAATGGTCTGTATGTAAAATAATTATCTTGTGCGTAACATATTTCCATTTCCTCAAAGTCATTTGCTAAGTTAACTTGTCTAACTGTAGTTAGACAACTTAATGTGTTAAACTGAGTTGCTGGACAAAGGTCAGATGAAATGCTTGTTTTCTTTTTAAGTCTCAAGTCCAGTATGTACTCATAAAGCTTTTAATTTTATTTCATTTTTGTAAATGTTATAAATTTAAAAAGTAATAATAATCACTTTTGGACGTTTACTTAACCTTCTAGTCTAGGTATTAAAACTTTAGAATATCTGAATTAATGAGCACGGGGCGTGATAAAGTTTGTATTATGGTGATATTTGTTAAATTATGTATAAAATATATACAAAATAAAATATTGACAGTTTGCGTCTATAAGTCAGCTTTCAGGTTTAAAATTGCATCTGTCATAGGCCAGGGAAAATGCGTTTGCGATATCGAATTTTTACAAATATCAGAGTATAGATTTAAGAGTTTAGGTTTTAATATTTTATGCTTATAGCTTAGAGTCATCTTTTATTTATTTATTTTTTTTGTATTACGGACAGACAATCTTGGGTCTCATTTTCAGAGAAAAGGACCTCTGAGTTAAAGGCTTGGTAGTGGCTTTAGGTTCATTGTCATTATTTAGTTTTTGTCTTGTATGGGTGGGTTGTTGATTTTTGAGAAATGAAAATAAGGTTTTACTTCTGATCTAGGATTGGAACGATTTTAAAAAGAATGGTGCCAGGCTTTTTAAAAACATTGTCTTGTAGGGATGGACGGTATGGTGTTGAATTTTGACAAATACAAGTAATAATGTGTTTGTTGGTATGTTGATGCGGCCCTGCATGCATTTGGTATATACAAAGTATGTGACGTAAATATATATATATATATATATATATATATATATATATATATATATATATATATATATATATATAACATTAAGTAGTAAAACGATATTCAATAAGCGAATAAATAAATATTGAAATAAATTTAATTATCCTTGAAAACAAACATAAAATAAGTTGAGATAAGTAATACATTTTAACATTATGAACTGAATTTTTTTATTGAAAGTAAAACTGTTACGGAATTATGTATCATCTTTCAAATTATAATATAGTTTCATTTGGTTTATGACCTTTGTATGATAATTAATTATATTTTATTCAGTAGCCAACGCTATTATCGAGTACATGTATATCTTATGTTAGGAATGTCGGTTAAACTTGATACACGACGTCACGTGAGTAGTTCGTGGTGAAATCTATTCGTAACCTAGTTCCCATGAGTCACTAAGAATTAGAATCGCCGTTCGGGTTTGTTTATTTGAAACGGCGTAGATTGGGTTTTTATTTGTTTTACGCAGTATAGATACTATAAAACGAAATTTAATCGCTGCGTGGATTATTCTTTACAGTTGCAGCACTTCACAAAGGTTGTAAGAGGAAATTTATTTATTGTTCAAGATTCAGCTTACTGAAACCTAATCTCTAAACAGTACATTTGGGATTATGTACTATTATGCAAAGATCGGAACATTATTAAACTCCGTCGGAATTATTGGAAACATTTCAAGAACTTTTGTGATATTCTGCGTTCACAGGAATTTACCTGGAATTAATAACGTTTGGATTTAGAACTGTTATTCTTGTTGACACCTGAGCACATTTGTGTCCTCATTCGGAATACTTTTGGATAGTTTCCGGATTAGTGATTTCAATAGAACAATTTAGGAATATTTAGGGAATTTCTAAACTTTAAGTTATTTTTTAATTCTTTCACTTTGTTTTTTTAAAATATTTATATTTTAGGGAACTACATTTGTATTTTGGATATTTTGAAAGCTTGTTTGAGTCGTTCTTTCTTTTATTTCATATTCAAACCCCTAGACGTAACAAAACCCTTTTTCTTTATTCGGTTATTTTCATGACGGCTAAGTGGCTCAGGTTTGGTTGTTGGAATTGTTTCTTATAGACCCGACGATTGCTAATTGAATGACTTCATTTAGACCACTGCTAAATAAGAATATATTTTGAAAAGGTTCTTTGACCTTATACTGGATATACATTCAATTTATACAGCATAAATTAGAAACAAAAACACGATGAGGATATGGACATTGTGTAAGTGTCCGAATTTTCCTATCCGCAGAGAAAAACGATTACCGTCGACTCGCCCTAAAAATCGCGAAAAATGGCCACAATGTGAACATTTTTATGCGTCTAATATTATAAATTTATGTCGAGCAAGGCATAAATGATCAGTAAATACTGATGAAAATCTCTTAAGAAACTCTCTAATAATATTTGACTTTGAAACAAGCCGAAAACCACAGCATGCAATTTCTTCAGAAATAGAATTACAATTTAGAATTTCAAGTCGCTGCACGCAATTTATCGAGAAATGGTTTATTCCAAAATGTCGTCCAACACATACACCGAGACACAAACGCTGAAAATTAACATAGTCTAAATCACGCTCTCTCTTTCTCTCCTTTCAGTTCCCTTGCCCCCACTCCCCATCTTCAACGTGTGTGCATAGAAGGGTGATGGTAAATCCAGACGAAAGAAAGCTTCCTGGGAATTTCCCGATTTAGCAGTCTATTTTTAGATGCAAATTAATTATGCAGACTGGTTGATCAGAGGTATTTTCTGAATGTTGGTTTTGAAGGTACAATACTACTGCTCGACATGATAGAGATTTAAATGACTGATATTACGTCCAATGACTGATTAACATCTAGGCGACAATGAGTAGCTGAAGAACTAGCATATAGTTGACTATTAAAACGTTGAGAAAAAAAATATATTAATTTTCGTATTACAACCTTGATTTGTAAAATCTTGATGTGAATAGGTGTAGTTAAGCCCTATTTGTGTGTGTAGCTGTTCTGGTCAATACTGTATTTAATGGGTATCTATGAATTTGGAACTTTAAGGTGTTTGTCCAATTTGTGCAACGTGATTTGGCGTTGGAAAATGTATAGATTGGTCTGTAGCATGTTTCGTTTAGGGTTTAATATTGGTTATATTCGATCGAACGGCTCAGTTTTGTTTCACTTTTATGTGTATGACCTTTGACAAAACGTTCTCTTCTTTTATCCATTTTATGGCGTTCACCTTTCCATTTCTTCTCCGTCCTGTTATCTGTCATTCTACTTTTCTATCGTATTTTTCGTTAATTGGAAGCGTTAATTAAATATTTTGTCCACCTATATTTGTTCCTTGTTTCAGTTTATGCATTTTTATTTTACTTATACTTATGGGGATGGATACATGTGATGAGTATATAAGTCCTAATAGAGTTGTTATTATGTTCAATATAATTGTATCCAAGTTGTCAGATGTGCATTCCCTGCACTTAGTAAAAATCCACTTAATTGTTTATATCAATATATCTATTTTGCACAACATGGATCATACAATAAGGGTTATAACAATGAATTGTCAATGATTAGGTGTCACCTAAAAAGAAGGGAGGTTTTTAATTATTTAAACCAACACCATTTTTTTTATCCTATATACCTAATATAAGAAACTAATTTTATTCAAAAGTGGGATTACTATATACGATAAGCTGGGGTTAATGATTGTTTCAAGTTATTTGTCATCTAATCTAAGAGGAATAGCTATTTTATTAAATAACAACATTCAATTCACTGTAAATCAAACTAACAGTGATTGTAATGGTAATAAACTTTTTCCCCATACATCAACACAACATTATAGATTCACCCTTGTTAATAGTTATTGTCCTAAACTGGATCATCTAAGTCTGTGTACTGAATTAAACAATTATGTAACTAGATTTAGTTACGAATATGCGATTCTTGGCGGTGACTTCAAGTTAGTTAATTGACACGTATTTTGATACCTATACTTATAATGTTATAATTAGTCCCAGGGCTAGAAATGTATTTCTTGTTAGGCGTGACGAATGCAATTTAACAGACATGCGGTGAGATATAAATAATGGAGCTTGACAATTTAATTTACCATAGAGAAGAAAACAATCTAATCAAGCAAGCAAGACTGGAATGTTTTTCTTATTTCTGAAAATCTTGTCATTATGTTGGAAGAAACAGTCATATAACCTGGTTATGGCGATAGATCATTACCTTTTAAAGATAGCTTGGTCTTTTAGAGAAACTAAAAAGCATAAAACATTTTAAAAAATCATAGTTCGTTGTTAACATGTGAAATAAGCAATGTATCAATGTAAAAGTCAATTTAATTGCCCGAATTAGGTATTTAATTTTCCGCATACTCCAGATTTTGATATGAATTTTTCATAAATGATCGGCATTTGGTTCAAATATCACATTTAAAAACTAGAGGAAAGCAATTTCATATTCTTCATTTAAAAATGATGTCAATATTAACCGGAGAAACAAAGTATCAATAAAATCAATATTTTGGAACAAAGTTATCAAACTGATTAATTTCAGAATTTAGAGAACAACAAGAATAAGTTAGAAGAAATTGTAAGGAAAAAAAGAAAGGTATGATAATAAGATCACAAGTAAAATGGAATGAGGAAGGAAAACAGGTAACAACAATTCGGAAAATAGAAATTACATGAGGAAAAGGATGCTTTATTTATTGAAATCAATTGTAACTTATGCCATCAATCAGGAAACAATTTTGGAAGAAACACAATCATGATCTGGTTCTTCTTTCATAAAGTAGATTCAACTAATCTCGAGTGTCTCCTCAACTGCCAGGATATTCCTAAACTAGACAATTAGCAGAAAGAATAAATGAACTGCCCCATAACCTTAAATGAAACAACTGCCGCTCTGAATATTATGCCAAATAATGAAAACCCAGGATCTAATGGATTTACTGTATATGTTTTCATATATTTTGGGAATATATTGGCCCTTATTGTGTCAAACAATGAATTCTTTATATAACTCTGATCGTGCTGTCATCCATTCAAAAAAGAAGGTGTTATAACTTGTATTCCAAAAGTTGATGCACTTAAAGATTATTTGAAAAACTGCAGACCGATTTCTGTATTAAATGAATCTCATAAAATGTTATTAGCATTTACTGCAAATAGCCTAAAACCACCCCTTCCTACAATAGTTAATAATGATAAAGCTTATTTTATTAGGGAAAGAAACATAGGAAAAAACATCTATACTTTATACAATCTCATATTTTATACCAAACAAAAAAAAAAAAGAAACAAAAACATAGCATGCCTGGATTTCTTCTCTTAATTAATTTTGAAAAGCTTCTGACTCTCTTGCGTGGAACATCATTAGTAATGTTTAACTTTCTTTTTTTAAATATAGAGATTTACAAAATGGATACAAATATTTTACAAATATAAAATTGTGTGTAATGCCCATCATGGTTTGATATTAAGAGAAGCATATGTTATCCTACATAATCATGAAGAGTTCAAATGTAAAGGGAATCAATATAAATAATATATACGGGCATAGTTCACAATATGCAGATGACACAAAACTCACTCATGAAGTCACTTAAATCTTCTTTGAACCTCAGATATGAACACTCTACAATTTCTGGCCTTAGCACATACATTGAAAATATTAAGCAGCCTGGATTGGCAGAAAACAGGCAGTAATGTTAGATATTGTTCAGATGATATTTATATTGGGATTCATCTGAATTTACTTGTCTAGGTATATATTTTTTTGCAGACTTATAGTGAAATTAAACTATGCTATTAACGTTAGGAAAGTTAAACATTTTCTTTTGAAATGGTAAGTAAGATTACTCAAACCATTTGGTAAATTTACATTTACTGAGAGCTTGACACTGTAAAAATTTACTCATTTATGACTAAGTTTAACAAATCTTCCCCATAATGTACTTAATAAGCTATATTCTGTTAAAAAATGTGTATGGGGTTGGATAAGAGATAGAATGAAAAGAAAAGTCACTATTAAAGATTACCATGAAGGTGTTATACAAATGGAGGATATCAATATCATCACAGATGTTTAAGTTAACTTGGATTAGAAGAACAATGACTTCTGAGCCGAAATGGAGACATTTTGTTTAGCCACCTTTGCTTCACATCTAGACAAATTTGTTATGTTTGGAAGAGATGTTCTTAAAGAAATTCATATTGGCAAAAAAAGTGGATGAATCGAATATTATAATTGGAAATTCTAGTACAGTGTCAAAGCAATGCTAGAAGAATGATTTTGTAAATTAAGATTATTCGTAGATTAAATTGGAAATCTTTGAAAATAAAATTAGACGTCACACAAATGTGCATAATTTCGGGGCTTGCTAAATGCTATAAACAACTACAGCAATAGAGCCGATTTAAAAATTAAATAAAAAAATTCAAACCTTTTTTTTCAGTCATCTAATTTACTTTCCGAGTAGCAAAGAGCTGCAAAAGAATGTATAAAAATAAATTACTACAATTGAGAACCATCCTCAAAAAGAAATTGGATTGTGGAATTTAGTGTTTTACTGGAGAATGAATGGAATAATTAACTTTAATTGCCACACAAGGTAATTAGGTGTCCCAAATTTTGGTGCTTTGAAACTTATATTTTTCATCAACTTCAACCAACAAATGCCTTTTTGAGAAAAACTGGTATCGTTTATAATACTTTGTGTTCTTTGTGTAATAATTCTGTGGAAACTCCTTTATGGTTTATTTTGGGACTGTTCAAAAGCACAATTAATCTCTAATAGTTTTAAGGAATGATTAAGATCGAATGGAATCATCTCCATCACATTTCCATTTCAGATAAACAATTTCTCTTTGGTATAGCAAATTGGAGTTAGCTGATGACGTGATAAATTTACTTATGTTGAAAGTAAAACGTTACACACACATATATATATACATATAATATTATATATATATATATATATATATATATATATATATATATATATATATATATATATATATATAATTACAAATATACACCAATCAGAGCGGAAAGTGTTATCCATGGATCATACAGGAGAATGTGTGAAAACAATTTAGCACTTTCCGCTCTGTTTGGTGTATATTTGGAATTCTCTAGTGGTTGGTGACTTTCGCGTTGATTTTGTTGCGAATGTGGCTTTTGTGATTATTCATTTGCTTTCTAAAATCAACGGTTTCGCTAACATTTTGAGTGTCACAGATCTTGCATGTCAGAAATTATATTGCATTTTTGGCTCGACATCAGGACTTCTGATTGATCGTATTGCTGCATCCTGTTGTCGAACTTCTGAACGATTCGGTCTCAGGCATATGTTTGGGAATTAGCCAACGCTTCTCATTGCGGTGGTATATGTCTGAATCAGTGGTCTTGTTTGAAGTTACCTTGGCACGTACCAGATGGTCCTTGAGATGTTTAGGTCTAAGTTACGCAACATTAGAAACTTCTTAAAATATACCCTTCAGACGTACGGACGGTTAAATATGGTGCCAATGCTTCTGAATGATCTGTTGTAGGTTTAGGGCATCGGGCTGGAAAGTTAACAGGAAGGGGACACGCTTGATGTCTTTCTTGGTTTCATATTTTAGGATGGCTCCCTTATCGAGGAGATTTGTTTTGTTAATAGCCTCCGCAATGTAGCTCCTTCTGTGACCTCTCCTTCTAAGGTTCCCCTTGAACTCCCCGAGTATCTTTTCAAATGTAGCAGGATTAGAGCATATGCGTTTGGTACGAATGTACATGCCGTAAGAAGGATTTTGTATTACTTGATGGTGGTGGCAGCTGGTTGGGGGTAGATACTGGCGAGAATCAGTATGTTTAGAATACAGGTAAGTTTATATGTTCCCCTCCAGGAAGATAGATTGAGTATCCAAAAAGATACTGCACTTATTTGATGACTCTGACGTAAATTGTATTGTAGGGTAGAAGTTATACGCGAATTTTAAAAAAAAAATTGAAATTCTCGTCCGTTTCGATCCATTTCGATTCTATGTCGTCAGTGCATCTTCACTAGTTTAGAAATCTATAGAGTGCCTCGTTGAGAAGTTTTTGATAGAGTCTTCAAATGAAAATGTTGCCATACGACGGTGCCATTTTCAATTAATTTGTAGGAAGTGTTAATTGTTGAATACAAAATTGTTAAAGTTGCTATATAATTTTCTGTAAGATAGTTGTTACTGATAAAATATTGCATTAACTTAAATCTATGATCACCCTGAACTTTCATTATTTTTGTTATTGCTATATAGATTACCCCCACAGCTTAACATACGGTCTGAAATTGCAAAGAGGAGAAAAATAATGGAAAAGTTGTTTTTTCCCGGTGGAATTAGGATGCAAGGGGTTTCCTGCACAGTCGACCTGGAAGATGCTCAGTGCACTAGGAATAAGAGCAAGAACACGGAAAACATCAGTGCAGATACTAAGGAAAGTAGAAGAAAGAGCGTCCAGTTGGATCTGGCTGAGAAGTGATGAAAAAGACTTGCAGCAAACACAGAGGGCGAAACACCCGGTGTAGGATGCGAACTCGGCTGAAGACGTCTATGTAACCGCAGTCCAACTGTATATGAACACTGATTTACGTGGGAAACCCAGTGACTTCCAGTAACTTCTGGGCGGCAACCAACGACAGATTCTCTCTCTCTCTCTCTCTCTCTGTATATATATATATATATATATATATATATATATATATATATATATATATATATATATATATAAACATGTAAATCCGAAAATCCGAAAATCCGAAATAGTCGCTATTGGAGAAGAACAATTATTAGGGGTTCAATATTTGGAAATGTATTTGATGCGTTTTTTGAAAGGGAACACGCATTATCCTCATTGTACCAGATGTTAATTGGTAGATTTTATGTAATGGCACATAAATCACTCAAGTGGCTGGCGGGCTATTTAGGGAGAAACTATAAAACATCCGAGCTGCTTCCATTAATATAGCTTGCAGTAATCAGGCTGCAATGTTACAATAGTGAATGAATATCAGTTATATTCATGGTTCGTTTCTAATATTTATATTATTAGTCAAAATGCTTGAATAACAACCAAGATTATCACAAAGACTATTTTGGATTGTAGAATCAACAGTATTATTTTCTGCTAGTGTTGTTTTACATCTTAGAGTAATATAATCTGGTTCAACTAATATGCTATTATGGTTTTCATCTTTATGCAGACATTTTACTGTGCGATCTATATCTGAAATATTATATGCACCGGGGAGCGGGGGGTTGCTCTGTGATAACATTTATCATCAACAGAATATCTATAAATATTTTTAGCCGATGTAATATTAAGCCAACTGTATTAAAGATCTGTATTAATAAGAGCCACTTTATAATGCTTGGTAATATTTAAAACAACTGGTGCTAAAAACTCAACTGTAAAATGTTGTGATGTTCCATAATTAGCATTTACACTATCAAAGAATAATTTTATTTCAAATGTCATCTCTATAATATTTGATTATATATTATTTTCAAATATTATTTTATATTCAGATTTATAATGTATCTGTTCATTATATAATGTATTAGGTATATCTATTGTTCGTTGTCAATATTTTTTTTAAAAATTTCCATTGTTCTTGCTTGCACATATCAATTGCAATATTTGTATTAAATCATAGGGATTTATATAATATTTGATATTGTCACAGGCTTTTCTGAATTTCTTTTATCTTTGATTTCTTGGACAGCCTGCTAATTATATTAATTTGTTTTAAAGTATTGGCGAATTTATTGCTAGAAGTTTTCTTAGCATTAAATCTTTTTTTAATAAATATATTAGATCATAACCAATCTTTATAGGGAACACTCCTTTATTGCCATAATAAGCATCAAGGTATAACTGATTTAATTTTCGAGGATCAATGTAAAGCTTACCAAAATATGACCTGCCGTTTAATTGATACTTTCTGGGTAATATTTTAATCACTGAACCTGAGTCACATTTTATTTGTAAACCATGGCCTTTCTTTTTTTTTTTTTTTTTTTTTTTTTTTTTGCTTTTACTGGTGTCATCTCTTTTGAAAACTCTTGTTCTCGAAGCTCTTCTTCATAACCTTTTAATATACATCTAGCGGTTTTTCTGCACCTAAAGATGTTTTCATATTTAACCAAGGATTTAGCTCCCTCATCTAGATTTTTCTTTTTCTTTCACTTTTATATATTTGTTTTCTTCGTAAATTAGCTTTTTGCCGAATTTACTTTTTTAATATCTCTTACACATCGTTTTCTAGATTCTTCTAGTAATTGGCTTGACATATGTGGTGCTACGTTGGGTGCAAGTAAATATTTTGTTTTGCGTTTTCTCTGGATCACCATTCAGTATTTTTGAATAATATATTCTTATGTTTTGATTTCTTTCCCAGTCTCAGATTCTAGAGGTGGTACCAATGATAGTAAGGTTGACGGTAATTTTGAATACTCAATTAGCGGTAATGCTTCTATTACCTGATCCTGTTTTTGTTCTATTTTTTGAATCAAATGATCTTGTTTATCTCTTATTTTCTGTATCAAGTGATAGTGTTTATTAGTAACTGGCACAGGCACTTTAGCAACCATTTCCTAATTTGTCTGTTTTAAAATATCCCTATTTTCCAACCGTTTATCTATAATGTTTACATCTTTTTGACTGTTGTTTTGACTTAATTAAAAGCGTTAAACGATATTCGATAACTAAGTGCAACTTTTTTACGAGGCTGCTTGCCTTATCATTTAGATTGGTAGAAAAGATGCACCTTAAACAACAGAAAACCAACATTTACAAAAATAGCAAACGTTACCCAAAACAGCGTTCATAGCAATGATTACTTGGATAAATATCGCTCGGAAGAAATGATTTTTTTTAACTTCATATCAAGTCCCTTTTGGAAAAATAGTTGAAAGAATATAGGAATTAACTCATCAAAAGGTGTTATGTAGTGAATTTTCTGTTGAATGTGTCATAATGCTGGCTATTTTAGAAAACATCCATGACATTATTAATACAGGAACTTTTCTTTGAGTTTAAAGATGATTCAAGTAGGAAAAGAGATATTTAAAAGTAAATAAATTTTACGCACTAAATCAATATACTTTCAAAATTGCATCTCAAATAATGTATTTTTAATCTTAAAACGATGATCTCAGCCATTTCCATAGCCATAAAACACAAGACAACAAACAAGCTCTAAGAGAAACAACAATAAAATCAAAACGAGATCGTAAGTTGGATTAGATGATTGCTGTTATATTTGTAAAGTATTAATAATTTGGATATGAGTAAGAGTATACCAAAAAACTGAATGATCAATGGTTAAATAAATTATAACAAATTTCTCCATAGAACTTAAGTACATAGCAGAATAATGACATTTCTTCCATTCAAAATGGACACGATGAAGATGATTCCCATTCAACACAACACAACCTATGTCATTTTTTAAATTATATTGCAATTCGATTTTTTGTTCGTTTGTTTAAAAAATATTTGATACAAATATTGCTGTAAACTTAACTAAAACTATTTAACCAAAATACAACTAAGACAAAAAGACTTAAAACTATTGCTTTTTAAGTTTTGCTTATTTGAGAAAATTAATTGATGAGACAGGATGGCACTGCTCTAACTTATGGTTTACATTATCTTCTTCTTTTTCTTCTTCTTGATTGCTGATATTATTCAACTTAAACCTGATTCTTATCTTCAATTTCCTTTGATGTTCTTTTTGTAGTTATTTTTCCTCCTCTTTATTAATATCTTCATCGTCGTCGTCGTTTATGTAATTTGTCTTTCTTTTCTTCTCCGTCTTAATTATTAGTCGTAATATAACTATTATTAGTAGTATCGACAGAAGCTGAGCAAATCTTTCTAAAATCGTTTTTTTTTTTTTTGAATCCACAGATGTACTAAACGTAAAATAAATTTTGTAACAGCACAAATGTTTAAGTGAAAATTTTGGTAAACCAACTCATATCATCAAATCAGGCCCATCCAACCAACTGCTGACGGCCACATATTTTTAGAACATATGGCGACTGGACAGGCTCTCACATGGAATCTACTTGATGAAACATTTAATTGGGCTTTGAGGCAATATCCTTCGTTATATTCTGATCAATGCTTCACATTTATGCAAGACTTTCTTTCTTCCCCCTAATACACTAACATTTTTAAAGCTTTTATGTTTATGTTAAAGTCTCGCATTATTATAAAGCAGTTCTCAGTGGCAGTAGTAATAGCAGTTCTCAGTGGCAGTAGTAATAGTAGTAGTAGTAAGATTTGTAGCAGAATTGATGCTTGAGTTGTAGTAATTGAAGGAATAATATTAGTAATAGTAGTAGTAGTAGTAAAAGCTGTAGAGTGGTCGTGGTGGTGGTGGTCTTTATGTTGATGATGGTGGTGGTGATCACAATCATGATTTATCACCGTATTTTTCGAGTCACAGCTTGGGTTCGTGACCAACCGTGCATCAGCTGCTGTTCACTCAGATGTTACTCATGCCCTACCTCTCTTTTGGATCGGGAATTATGATTACTAAAGTTTTAAATGATTAATTGTATTGACATATTCCGCCAATTGTCGGTATCAAAAAGTCATATGTTCACTAGATAAAACCCACTGGTAGACCAGTTTGCCTCACTGACTGCATGAAGCTGAACGAACGATGATTTAAGGGCAACGGAAACAAAGGTAAGTCTACAGAAGGCACCACAATAAGTCTGACTTATTTCTTTCACTTTATGAAGATCCAGTTCCTAATACGTTAATTTATCATCGACACTGAAACTGCAATTTCACTGTTTTAACGCATATATAAAACCTTCAGAATATACGTTATTTAACTTTATAACAAATATCACGTGTCCCCCGATATGAGTGACCACTGATGTTGCTGTCTCAACTCAATTTTTTACCATCGAAACTGTAACCAACGTCAGAAAATCCAACAACATATAGATTGAAGGCATAATAATTGACAAATCTCTCTCTCTCTCTCTCTCTCTCTCTCTCTCTCTCTCTCTCTCTCTCTCTCTCTCTCTCTCTCTCTCTCTCTCTCTCTCTCTCTCTGTTTGACAGTCAGCGATAAGAAATTTCGAGACAACTATGTTTACTATATTATTCAAATCCGCATTCCATCGCAAAATAGTCGCAATTTAGAGTAAAAGCATGACATGATACTATGTATCTCCCAATGAAAAATAATTAAACTATCTGTCAGAAAAATACACCAAAGTCGTGAACGACGGTGAAATCCACGGGGATCAATGCAGCAAATGAGCAGACAATATAAGATGTAAATCATTTTGGGTGATTTCAAGACGGATGTTTGTCACACGGGCGTAAACAAAGTGGCTTATAGGACAGCTTGGCACATGCAACTGTACAAGACCCACCCATACTTTAATAGGGTGTTGGCAAATTAAATGACGAACATATGTTCTGTGTGCCCCACTGTCACGGCTGCTAGATGATTAAATCCTGTTCTACCTCATAAAGTGTCTAAGATTGAAATAAAAACAAAAATAAATCACCTGAACACAGTGCATGTTTACAACTAGTAGAGAGTGATTCTTGTTTTAAGAACCTCATCGTCACTAAGTACAATCAATGGTATTTTAGTAAGCAACACACTCTGAATTGGATGATTTGTGTAGAATTAGGGCAAAATAAAATGGTTTCAGAATGTTATCAGAAAGTAACTACACGCCTAGTATATTCGTTTACAATTAATATTGAATACTCTCGTTGAGAAAGCTATTCGCCTGGCTCTGTGAGATTTTCGCCATACGAGGGGCTTGCAAAGGCCTATGGAAACGGTTGCTTCCCCCAGTGTGTTAAAGACACTAATTGCTAACTGGTTGTCGGCTTAGTCAGGTTTCTTAATAACAACGTAAAAGACACAAATCCAAACGTTACGCAATATATATATATATATATATATATATATATATATACATACATATATATATATATATATATATATATATATATATATATATATATATATATATATTGGACCGACCACATTCAATATGTATAGTAGGAAATACGGGTTTAATTTTCTGCAAATTATCAGACTGTGAATTTAGCTCACTGAGTATATTAATGGGGCACGCATTGCCGCTTATGCACCAATATAGTATAACACCTTTAAATTATATTATATTATATATCTATATATATATATATATATAGATATATAGATAGATAGATAGATAGATAGATATATATATATATATATATATATATATATATATATATATATATATATATATATATATATATATTTGAAATTGTCGCTAATGAGCTTTACGTATAGATAGCGCATTCCTTGGACAAAAGAAATAAAGAAAGAAACAAGAAATGAGCGACACCTATCGGTAACAATACATTGTACAAACCTTTTCCAGGGTCTTGTTCGGCTTAGATCTCTAAGAATCACGCGAGTGTCTGTTTGAACGAGACCATGTTTTACTAGGAAATGTAGCTTTAAACGCACATTGTTCTGCCTAATGCTAATAAAGCATCTCTTTAAATAATTGATGAAAATGAAAAAGAATAAATATGTTTGAACAAATATGAAACGGAGCCTTACTTTTATTTCCAGACAAAACAGCAGAGAAATGCAGAAACTGTTTTTTCTTCTTCTCCATGTCTCTATGATCGGTTTAATTCTGGGTAAGTTTTGCACTATGCCCTTTATGTCCGTCCATATGTCTTGTTACGACTCTAGGGGTAATGTAACAGAATAAAAGACACAAACAAGCTTTCAAAATTAAAATGAAAATCTTTAATTTCCTAAAATATTAAAAGAATTAAAATAGTTCAACAAACAATCAAAGTGAAAGAATTAAAATAACTTACAGTATAGAATATCCTAAAAAGTCCTAAGTTGTTTTAAAGTTCACTTCCTGATGTTAATCCAAATAATCCGGACGTGGTATTCCGAATGAAAAAGCCTGCACTGTGTTGAAGTAGATAAGTTCTGATAAAATCCAAAATAATCCTTGCAAGTCTGGAATCTCACAAGTTTTAGAATAATGTCCGATAAATCCACGGAGCTGTATAGTAATTCAGATGAATTACTAATTAAATAAATTCCACACAGAACTGAATAATTTCAATAACCTCTCTTCGATCAAGCAATTGTAAAGAATGATAATTCCCAATCAGGAACTAGGTTACGCGTCATTTACCCAAAGGTCTAGCGTACTAAAAATCTTAAAGAGTAAACATAATGTTATTGTAGTATGGAATGTGACCTTTCAATGTTGATTTCCAAAAAGTACAAAGCCAGGTCGACTTCATTTCCCGCGCAATTGATCATGTGACCACTTATTGATTGAGCATTAGTCGTATCTATACTGATATGCTAACCACTATTCAGACTAAAAACAGAGATCATAAATTAGTAAATTAAATCATTATAAAAAAGGTAAAGGAGGCTTGATTCCGTAACAGTCTAGCAGAATATATAGACCTCACATAAAGGTTTATGTGCACTTGTACAAAGGGATGAGAACATAAAGTTACTTTGTCCGTTCTGTTCAGTCAATAAAGTAACCGAAGCAAAATCCTAACACTCAGTTATGAACTGTGTATATAATCTCAATCGCAAATATCAAGTGACAATGTGGACTCGACATAAACATTTATGTGGACTTGTATATAGGCATATGGGTTGCATGTCCCTTCTTCTCTGTCAATATAGTAACGAAGACAAACTCAAACACGTAATGTGTGCCTGCCATACACATTTATTTGAATTTGTATATACGGATGATGCTATATGAGTTACATGTATCTTCTACGCAGTCAACGAAATCCAAGCAACACTAAATGTAGACCAGTATATAACATGTCAATGACAAATATCTTGTAGGATACGCGTTGACCTTAAATCGACTTGTACATTAGTCTTACTATGATATATTTGATAAGCGTAGGTAAAATGTGGCATGATAAATTAATTGCGTACAACATAAAGGTCAGAAAATACAAAACGCTAAGTGTTCATCCTAGGTCAAAGTGACCCACGTTTGGTACGGGTGAGTAGAGCTGCCTAAGAAGCATCCACATCCATACCAATGTGTATCAGTGTTGGTGAAATTGAGACTGAAATACTGATGGGTTGACATTTGACCCTTCTGAAACTTTAAGTCAATGAAGCAGAAAAATAGGTCACAGTGACTTGCAAATATCCATGTTTTCTTAATTACTTTTGTTTCCAAAGTAATAAATCAGCATTCAAATGAAAAATTGCATATTTGCATAAATTAGTCTTTTTATCATTGATTCCGCTTGAGAATAAATTAAATCTTCCTTGTCGTAGGTGTGACTTTAACATCGAAAATACATTGCACTACAGGTGGTCAAAGACTTTAGCAGCTCTTCCGCCTACCAGAAACCTTTAATGTTTTCATTGCTAGATTTATTGTTTTGAAATGGATATTCACTGCCATCTTACATTTTCTATCATATTTACCGTCTTTATCTCTTGCTAACACCAGCATAGACGTGGTTGGACATCCGCGAAAGAAAAGTTGCAGGCATATTTTCGATTTGTTTCATGACATAAAATCACGCCTCTCACAGGGTCTAGATTTGGGGGATATAGGACAAAAAGCCGCGCTCTGGGTGCAACACTGGTAGTAACCTCAGATCATGGATAACTCACGTTATTGTGCAGAAACAATCTTTCCTCTTTCAGTCACAATGAATTTGACCTTTGACCACGAAAGCAATAGGTTTCTTGCCCCACTTGCAAGCCATCCACAAGTTTTGGTAACTGCAGATGGTGCAGAACCCAAGTCATTCTATTCAAACCATTTTTCTTCTTTAGTCACAGCGACCTTGCAATTGCAGCCTTTGACCCTGAACTCGTTATGATTCTTTCTTACCCCAAGAGCAAGCCATCCACATAATTTGGTAAAAGTAGAAACTATTGTTTTCTTTCAGTCAAGATGATCATGAACTTTGAGTTTTTGACCCCCAAACCATTAGGTTCTTCATTAACACAAATGTAAACCATTCACAAAATTTGGTAACTGCAGATTAAGGACAACTCGAGTTATTGTGTAGAAATGAAATTATAAACGAATGTAAATGTCTTGACAAATGAACATCAGCATATCATAATATGCCCCTCCTAATGGCAATATTATAAATTACTGCAAGAGTAGTTGCATTCACAAAATTATGTCATACATGACTTCCAGCTGTTAAGCGCAATAACTCTTACAAAACTCATGGGAAAACAAAGATTTGTCAATATGTGCATCTTTACAATGATAACAATACTATGTACAAAGTTTCACAGCAATCCATACAATGTTGCAAGACAAGTTGCCTTCTCAAGATTTATGTTTTACACAGCATTCTGCTGCGTAACAAAAATGACAATGACTAAGATAAACTATTGAAGCAAAGAGATTTATTGATGTGCGCGTCGTTCATGTGATGGCCATACTATTTAACAAGTTTCATTGTCATCCATCAACAAGAGTCCCTCAAAGGGACTGACGCTCTACTGGCTGAAAATAAAAAGTCCAGGAGTTCAAAAAAAGACCATTTCTTCCTTGTAACTACTGAGTGTTGAAATCATCCCTGATATTCTTCAGCAATAAAATGATTTTTAAATTTTCTGCTGTCGTGGAATTATTGGATGTCAGATTGGCACCAATTTAGTTTGAACAACGTAGATATCATCATACGTTTTTTGGTAAAAACCTCATGTCAATATGACAATCCATTCAGGAGTAAAATAATTAGCAAGATTTTCAAAATGGCCAATTTGGCAGTCATATTTAAGGTCAAATCGGCACTATTTCCATTTAGAACTAAATAGACATCACAAGATTATCAAGATTTCTGCAATGGTGGCAATACTGGATGTCAGATTAGCACCATGTTCATTTAATACCAACTACACATCATCAAAAATATTTTGGTGTAAACACCATGTTGATTTAGCCATCCATCTAGGAAGAGTAGCGATAAGAATTTCAAAATGACCACCATGGGGGCCATATTGAAGATCAGATTGGTACTATTTTCATTTAAGACCAAATAGACATAAAAATAATGCTTTTAGTAAAGGCCTTATGTTGATATGATCAATCATTCAGGAGGAGTAGCGATAAAAAAAGTGTCAAGTCGTCCACTGTGGTAATATTATTCAATATTATTGGATGTCCAAGCAGCACCATCTTCATTTAGACCTAAGCAGAATTCGGGATGAATGTGTGTGTCATGTTTCATGGCAATTCTCCCAGTAGTTTAGGAGAAGTAGCGATAACAAACTTGTGCAAACGGACAGACCGATGGCAGACAACAGACCATGCCACAAACTCTTCCGGTCTATGACCGGAGAGCGAAAAATGAATTCACAGAACTGTTACATGTATATGGTTTGTACAGATCTTGTGAACTTTTCTCAGGGATTTCCTAAGATTTTCAAATGCAATTGTCCTCTAAAACATATTTTACTTGCATTCTTAAACATGTTACTCCAGTTGCTTAATTCAAAACTGCCTAAATATTTGTTTTTATATATGTCAATGCTCTAGTTGTGACGAGGGACAAGATCAGCACTTGAAAAATAAACTAATTAAAACTAACCTGGTAATTTTAAAAATTAAATTATGTATACAAATTCAAAAGACGTACTACATTTTGTGAAAAGTAAAGACTTTTAATGGCAACCCTCCAAGTTCAAGGACATTTTAGGGTCGTACGAACTATGTGTAGCAGGCTACATAAAGACTCAAAACAAATGTAAGCTAATAATATTTTATTGATATCTCATACAGGCAAGAAAACATCATTCTGCATCATATCATACCATTATGGTATTAAATGGCTGTTTTGTGCAGGTTATGTTATAGATCCTAGGTCAAACTTACTGGCCAGCCTGTGGGCGTATACAACCAGATGTAGATCAAGGTAACCGAGTGAAGACCTTAAGGAAAGCCTACATTACAAGACTAGTTTCATGACTATACTGTGATAATCTGAATCATTATTGAACGTTTTTGAAACAGTATTTTACTGAATATTAAACATCTGTGTCAAAGCGAATTTTATGAAACAATTATAGACATTGAGCACAAAACCAAATAAATGAGAGTGAGAGACTACCAAGAATGCTTGTACCCCGTAGGTTGTCTGCTGTTGCATGTTTTATCCCCACACTTTCCAAACAAATGTCAATGACTATGACCCAACTTTCCTTGTGGGCGATTCAGAGTAATGCAATTTATAACCTCACCATAATCAATTAACATATTATGCTTACAGTAAAAGATTTTCCTGGAAGAACAAACTTAAACACTGATATTGACGTTTAACAACAAACTTATTATTGAAGAAAAAGTAGGTCACTATTACCTGTATACCCCTGGCGTAGTTCATAAGGATACATGCAACACCCTAAGGAATTTTCATAAAAATCCGGTCAAGAGCTGGATATTAGCCTGAAAGGCAAAACTCTTACAGTAGTGTTAACCTGAAAATAACAAATTAGTGTAAAGAGAAAAGGCCAAAGATAAAACACGGATATTAACCTCAAAATAGAATAATAGGTGTAGAAAAGTTGGTCACAGTGACATTTTTACTCCTGGGACGGTTCAGAATGAAGGAAGCAACAGTCTGTTTAAGAATCAGGAAAACACCAACTAGAAGCCTAGAACTGGAGATTAGCTTGTAAGGCAAATCTTTTACACTGCGGTTAACCTGAAAATAAAGTAATTAGTTACAAATGTTTTTGACATATACCAATATCGTGGTGGGGCATAAAAGTATGTCGCAGTGACCTTTGTATCACTGGGGTGGTTCACAATGATACAAGTAACACCCTGGTCAAGTTTCATTAACAGAGCACGATTACAGCTAATATTAGCTTGCTAGGCAAAACATATTTCACTTGGATTAACCTATAAATAAGAAAGTAATGAGTGTAAACTGGAGGAATGGTGAGCAATTTGCTCATATACATATATCACCTCCTTTCTCTCAACCCACCCCGACCCCATAATGGAGACGAGTATATTGAAACAGACAAGGTGGCACAACACTTGTGAAAATAATCAGTACACTGATGGATCAACATACATATCTTCTGGTGACTATAATATATACCAAAGTTCACTGCACCGTACAAAAATAATATTATAAATAGCAAATTATACACCCTTGCCCCAAGTGTCATTCATGCACAAAGTTTAGTAACCGCAGATGTTGGATAACTCAAGTTATTGTGAAGAAATACTTTTTTCTCTTTCAGTCACTATGAATCTGAAATTTGACCATCCATTCAGGGGGAGGTTTGACCATAAGATTTGCAAGGCAGCGTCGTGGCAACCATATTAGAAGTACGATCGGCACAAGTTTCAATTACGATCATCCAGGTCTCAGTAGAAATCTGCTGGTGAAAGCCCTATGTTGATATAGTAATATATTTGGACGGAATGGAGATAGCAATATTTTTAATATGGCCACCATAATGGTAATTACTGAATGTCAGTTTGCATCATTCTCATTTACGGCCAATTAGACACTGTAAGAATGTAAGAAGTCTTCTGATAAAAACTCCATGTCAAGATGACTTTAAATTTAAGAGGAGTAACAATAACAATAACTTCATGATGGCCATCTGCGTAGAAGGTGTAGCAATAACAATGTTTTCAAAATAGGTGTCATGGTGGCCATAACGGATATCAGATTCGCACCATGTTTCTTTAGGACCAACGAAACATCATTAGAAGTCTTTTTAGTGAAAGAAAAATGCCGATATTACCAGCCATAGAAGAAGAGTAGTGACAAGATTTTCAAGATGGCCATTGTGGTTGCTATATTAGAGGTCACATTGGCACCATTTCATTTGGGACCAATTAGAGATCATAAGAAATCTTCTTGTTAAAACCCCATGTCAATATGATTTTTCTTTTAGGGGTAGCAATAACAAGGTTTTCAAGATGGTTGCTGCGATGGCCATATTGGACTTCAGATTGGCATCAGGTTCAAATAGGACTAACTAACTTCATAAGAAGTCTTCTTGTGAAACTCACGTGTCAATATCTTTAGGATGGCAGCCGTGGCTGCCATTCTGGATGTAAGATCGGCACCAATTTCATACGGGACCAACTAGACATCATAAGAAATTTTTCAGTGTACACCCATGTTGATATGACAATCTATTCAGATTTTCAAGTTGTCAATTGTGGTGACCATATTGGATGTCCGAGTGGCACCATTTTCATTTGGGGCCAACTCGACTATGGGATAAAACTGTGTGTAATGTTTCCTGGCAATTCTTCAAGTAGTTTTGGAGAAGTTGCAATAACAAATGAGTTCTAACGACGGACGTAGGACAGACCATACCATAATCTCTGCAAGTCTATGAGCAGTAGATCAAAAATTGCACGACTATTTCGCTAATGAGATTGTCATACACTACACTAAACTACAAGATAAAAAAGACAATAGTTCTAACAAATATTGTGAGACCCAAGTGATTTGTTAAAATTTGCATCTTCAAGTGATGACCATTACATCTACCAACTTTCAAGGCAATCTATCAACAACTTGGGTACTATTTGTGTTAAGTAATTCATGCTGGAATAGCCCTAACAAAAAATGTTGGAGGAAAGTGATTTGCTGATGTGCATATCTTCAGGTGATGACCATAATATTTAGAAAGTTTCATGGCAATCCATTGAAAAGTGCATGAATAGTAGCGCTAAAAATAATTTGTCAGACAGAAGGATGGACAGACAGGAGGATTATTATGTATTCCGGCCCTTATATAGGTGGATGCATAAATACAAAATAGGTTATGTTTGTTTTCACACCAATGAGGGTGGGGAGTTCAGAATGAAATTACATGAACATATCGTGCCTAAATGTGAAGAGCGAGACAAAAGACAAAACTCTTATACTCAGGTTAATTTCTATGTGACCGCTACCACTGACAACAAGATTATAGCATAAACTTTTCTGTAATTAGTACAGGCCAGCTAAAACACATATTTACATACTTTTTTTCGGGTCAGTTTCTGTACTATTACAAAACTTAAATTTGTTCAAGATCTTCGCAGTAATCTAAGTATTACACGACTTTAGAGTTGTGACCTTTTGTTAAAAACAGTTATCATGTCAAGGCATGGATTGACACAGGTCCTAAATAGTTCTATCTATTACCTATTTATGACATTGCTGTATAGGCGTTGTATTTGTATAAAGCCCACACTACTATGGTATGGTATGGGCTGTTTATAATGTTTTTAATGTTTTGCACTTTGTTGGCTAATAGAATGTAAATCAAAACATGTATTTGTCATGTGAAAATTAAGCCAAGACATCATATCAAGCAACATAAAATGATAACAAATTTCAATATATCTATGTTAGTAGCATGATTCTTACAAAATGTTAATTATACAGTTTACATTACATGGATTAACTTTACAAACTATGCATGTAGAAAGGCAAAAGCAGTTAAGAAATTTTGCCTCATGGGTGATACACTCACTAAAGCAGGAGGCCCTAGTGGGACTGATATCGCTCACTTAACTGTGGACCATTTTACTATGCAGGTTTATGTTGTAGAATAAGAACATGTGGTAGGTAAACTATTTTCCAAACTTAATATCATGTTGATTTCAGTACATCCTGATCAAGTTTCTTTCTGAAGATGAAGTCATAATTAATATGCACATTATCTTGCTCATAATCGAAGTCATCCAAAATGCTGATGATAATAAACGCAACTGATTAAAAATATGATCATAATGCCAGTCACTTAGATGCAAGATGACCTTAATATTTTGCGTGCATCTGGTTCGTTATCAAACCAACACAAGATGTTGATGATATATGCAAACATTCAAAGTTTGATCAAAATCAGATAAAAATATGGCTTCTAGAGTGGAAACTAGCACAGCCAATCTAATAAGCTCACCTCATTATTATGCGTGGTTCTTACTCATTATCGAACCCATTCAAGATCTTGACGATATAAGTTTACATTTAAAGTTTTGTTTCTTGGAAAATAGATCAGAAATATTGCTTCTAGAGTGGTAACAAGGTCAGCAAGTTAGATGCAAGATTATCACGTTAATATGTGTGGATCGTGGTCATTATCAAATCCATTCAAGATCTTGATGATATAAGCTTAAATGTCAAGCTTGATCACAATCGGATCATAAATATGACCTCCACAAGGGAACAAGCTCAGCCAATCAGATGCAAGATCACCTCATCAGTATGAGTGGATCTCATTCATTATTAAGCTCGTCTGAGATCATGACGAGATAAGCGTATACTCCAAGTTTGATTGAAATTGGATCAGAAATACGGCCTCCAGAGTGGTAGCAAAGTGATAGCAAAGTCAGCCAATTGGATGCATGATTGTTTTACTATTATGCGTTGATTTCGTTCGTTATCGAGTCCATCCAAAATCAGGTGATATAAAACCATATGGAATGTTTGATCAAAGTTAAATCAGAAATATGGCTTCCAGAGGGGTAAAAAACTCAACGAATCAGATGCAAGAGTACATTATTAGTATGCATGGATCTTTCTCATTATCGAACAGGTCTGAGATTAATTAGTATTTTTCATAAGCTAGGCCTAGGAGAAGACATTGAAATTTAATGGACTTTGGAGCATGGGAGTGGACGTGCAGTCATATCATCTACATTGGTTTGAGGGCCAGCAGTCTCATTTGCCAGAGTTTCAGAATACCGAGCTTTTAAAGTGTTAGCAAACAATATTCTTAATTCATTCCTAGTGTCAGTGATTCATTCGTTTTATGCTGTGCCCTCTTGTTATATGACTTCAGAGCACATTCACTCATTGATTAAGCGATGGTGGGTACTTTAGAGCTAAGGTCAAATGCAATGATAGTTTTAGTAGAGTTATCAACATTAAAAAGTTGTTGTGATAGTTCAATTGTATTTCTTGATCGAACTTAACTGAACAAATAATAATTATGCAGACTCTAATCAATTTTCGAAACGTACCATTAAGTTGTTGTATTCTCCCCACCATTAGTAAAACTTGGGGAATTAACAGAGCTTAAGTAATTTCAGCTACTGTTGGTCCTACGTCTTTCGACAAATACAAGACACAACACTTAACTTATCATTTGGCCTTACACATATATACAGCGTGTATAGTGTTCATAGGAATCTTGTATAAAATTAAGCTTTTCATCGCAGAGTTCTTGACCGACTTTTGTGTATCTGCCTGAACGGCCCAGTGAACACAGCATCAATTAATTTACAACAAACAATGATTACAATCCCACACGCGTCTAAATACTAATAATCACGTATGCGACCCAACCGGGAGTCTTATTAACACTAAAGCGACCCGACACAGCAGTATAATTCTAAGAAGATCATGTATCACATTTTTGTAAAGGATGTTTTATGTTTTTCTTAACATTTACATCAGTAAATTAATGTTTTTCAATGAAATGTGTTTGTCTCGAAACTCAAGCCCTTTTCAAGAACTACCGAGTATTTTCCAGCACGTTTCCAGCACTTTTTGCAGCCAACCTCTATGTCAAGTACTTTTCAAGGTAACCACCAACATTAAAGAACTTCTCAAAATTGTGCAAACCCTGACAGCTGCAGTAAATAGAACACTAAGAAAGTACATGCATGATATGTGTACTATTTCGAATATACAAGTGCTACACGGGGACCTGCTTTTCTATAAGTTTCTCACACATACATTTTTGAAGATAATATGGGTTTAAACAAGAAAAAAAAGACTTGTATTGCTTTATTTTATTTTCATTTAATTTTGAGCAATGTATCAAAAGCATAATCCTGACACAGGTGAGTGTAAGACTTAATTCAATGTATAAATGCACAATAGTTGGCAGATATGCTATAGACAAGAAATGATCCAACAAGTAAAATAAAGATAGCAATGTTGTTAATGCCAACCTACTCTGGTCACTTGTACATTACTATTTATTTCTTGCCATTCTGATGAATCTCATCTGCCTCTGCATTATTGCCCTTAGTCTGGAATATACTATTTCTTGATCCTATTTAACAAACAAATGATTATCAAATAACCTTGACCTTGCCTCAGAGTCTACTGTAGAGTGGGTTGTGAGTATATGAAAAGGCAATTGCTTACTAATTTTACCATTTTCGAATCTCTCAAAGGGCTTAGGACTTGGGCATCTACAAAATACATAAAACCCTAGCCTGCATTGTTGATGAAACACCGGAGTGTTTTTCCTAAAGGTGATGAGAAAATAAAATAAGCCGATGAAGAATTGCTAAAATATGTCCTGTCAAACATTATACTTTTCTTATGTATTCATGCAAAGAATCACATAATGCAGCAGACTGCAATTTTCCTTAATAGAGGAAAATAACATATGAAAACATAATGCCTGAATGGCCAGGATTTAATTAATCTGGCACATGTTTAATCATATGTCGGAACGTAGGTAGATGCATGAAAATACCAGTGGAAGCAGATAGTTCCTGTTCTCATGAGATGCTTTTATACAAAAATGCAACAAATGCAATCCGATCATGAATATGAATGTGCCGCTCTCCTTGTGATACATGTAGCCATTTCCGTGTCCTTTGTTCTGATTTCAAACTGGTTCTCTTTCTATACAACTCCGATCTCCAAGGACATATGCATTACCATCAAGACAAAAGGGCAAAAATTATAGATACATATAGGGGATTTAGTGGAATGTGATGTCAAGCCTTTATAGCAGCAGTCTTAGCAACAATGTCAGGCATATGTTCCATTTTTCAGGGGCGAATTTAAGAATGTGTGAGACAATTAAGATATACAATCAACCTATCACCAGTGGCCACGCATGGAAAAGGCAAAAACTGGCCTTGTGCACAGGTGACCTCAGTACACAGGTTCACCTTAAACAATTGGTTTGTGAATATATATTATGCGCCGAATATTATTATCGTTATTATTCTCACTATTATTAATATTATTATTATTATTATTATTATTATTATTATTATTATTATTATGATTATTACGTTATCAAGATCGTTTTATGTACACTATACAACAAAATCATAAATTACACGTGTATATCGTTCTCTCCCAAATTTCCATACAAGATTACTATATCCTGCTCACTTTAATCCGTCTATAAATTAAATCATCACCGACTGAAAATATACACCGACCTTCGTTTGTTCACGCTTTAAAAGTAATATCTGGATTAGTCAGTTGCTCAACTCGCCGAGATCAAAAGACAGTCGGCTTATATGAGAAGTCTGTGATGAATTGGAAATCAAAATAAGTCGCATATGGCTATTAATTGTGACCCCTGGGCTGAAACGTCTCCTCCTGTCTTTACTGAGAGGTTTTAAATATTGAATAACCCCTTACCGTTATGAAGAGGGATCTGACTCGGATCTCTTCTCGAAGACAAACCTTTTTCTTCAGAGATAGCTTTACTTCGCAGGCACATATATATATATATTATATATATATATATATATATATATATATATATATATATATATATATATAGATGCCATACTGACACAAAAGGAGACTTCAATTTCTGTTGCGATAAAACAACAACTTTTCCTACTATCCAGCAAACCAATTGCTTCTACCCTCTACCCTAATGATAAAAACTGCCTCGCTTTCGAATTTGACATATTGACACCTTTGACTTACACTATCAACGTGACTGGAGTACGGTGAGTTCAAGCGAGATAAGAAATGTTTAAACCTGAAACATGAAATTCCTTTATCCAAACAACGCCTTCCTCATGAAGCAAAAGACTGAGTTGTCACTGTAGATCCGCGCTTGTGACTGCTTAATGTAAGGAGAAACCATTCTTTGGTTAGGAAACAGCTGGTTGCTGCCAGCCGAAAGCAGGAGACCGTTACACACACGACATTTATATATGTAATTCGCCGGGGGAAAATTACAATGGCCGTTGTGAACAGGTTACCGCTGAATAGAGGTGACAGTTAGGACATGTTTGCCTGTGTTAAGAAGTTTGTTTTCTGTCAAAATGTATCAATAACTCACCTAATTTTAATTAGAATACTGAGGAATTGTACGTGTCACTAGCATAATACAAATTCCTTTGATTGCCAAAAGCTGACATGATTTAGTTTTTTTAAATTGTCACTCAGTCAGTAGTACTAGCTATACTGTATGTAGCACTGCAATGAAGACAAACCAACCTCATGACAAGATGAAGCTATTCTAAAATCCTTTGATACTTTCACACCATTCGTAGACTTTACTTTTGTAAAATGGTGAAGCCAAACACACTAGATTTTCAAAAATGTTTAAACTAAAATATTTCAAGAGGCAAGATATTTTCTGAACTTTATGCACGTTATCCATGTTTATGTTCGTTTACATTGTTCATATTTATGAAGTTAATATAAAATAATAACAAGTGAAAACTGTCATGCCTTACCCTTTCTGTCACTGGCAACTATATTTGGCATCCAATCAGGATAATTGACAAAATCGAAACTATTCAATGTTCGGATACTCTATATAAAATGTGGGTAAATTGTTCAATGATTTAATAAGAATTGTTAATTAACTCTGGCTCCATGATTATACCCGATATAGTCAATCTTGAAAGTATCAAACCTTATCCTCACTTAGCCTTCTGCCACGTGAGCTAAAACAGTGCTGGCCGAGGTTAAAAATTAAAAGTAATCATTGGGCTTATAAATTAGAAGTATCAGCATAACTTATTACCACCAAACGCTGACATCATTGTTCCACTTATGTGTCTCAGCCATGACAACTGAGCTCCTATTGCTAAAAACAAATGATTTTAGCTGGAACAGCCTCTGTACTTTCTTCAAGACATTCAATGTAAAGCACAGCCTATGAGGAACATGTTGTCTCACCTGCATCTGTGTGGTTGCCAATATAATAATATTTCAGACTTTCAGAAACGTTAGCAAGAAATTATAACATTGTTGATGGTGCTGAAGTAAAGCTCAGTCTATTGAACACAAATAAATACCATACAGAATTTTTTTTCAGCCTATTAAACAATATAAATCATTTACCATGCTGGTTAAGATAAACATCAAAGTTATTATTACTACTGCAATCTGCCAATCCCACCGATATGGTATTTGGGAGCTGTTTATTTTATTGCTCAGTATAAATTCTAATGTCTTAATTTAAATTCTGATAGAATGGACTGGTAAGCTATAATGGTAACTTAGCAAAAAAGTGACAATAGTCAAAAGAGGCCTTTTTCATTGTTATCTCCCCTAATAGCTCTTCACACGAGAAAAACTGAAAATGCCGTATATTACAATTGAGGGGGCCTTGTCCCAGCGAATGCAGTGAACGAGCAAAATTAATAAATCAATTACAGAATGAACAACTTTCATTGGAAAAATTTTATAAAACTTTTTTTGCTGATATTTTTAATCTGCAACTATGCAATCAGAATAATGGATATACTAGGTCACATTAGAAAAGCGTAAAGATTGTTATTAGGATTCCTACACAAATCTGATTTTTTGACTCCATGACTTCTCCGTGCCATATTTCTGATTTTCCATTACATTTTATTTAATGTTTACGAAGGAAACACAGAAAGTTGGATATGTACACGTGAAATGAAGATAATACTGATCAATATGATAGGAAAGATAACCACATAATCAGCTTTTCTGTCAATATGGCTTCCTTCTCTCTTTACAACCATCCGATCCACCCATCTTAACACAATTTGTTGTCATTTTCCATGATTTTTACATAACTTTCCACGACTTTTTGCCATTTTCACGACTTTTCCATTACTTTGCTTGACCTGTTTTCCATTTTCCATGACTTTTCCCTGACAATTTTGTTTCTCTGGATTTTCATTGATCGTGTAAACCCTGTGTTAGGCTTTGACTTACGTAGTTCTAACAAAATCAGTAAAATTATTTTTCGTCTCACGCCAGTCATAAAGACTGTCTGAAATCATCGACCATTCATCTAATAAACATATATGACTTCTCGTAAAGAAAAATTCCGATCAATGTTGCTTTTTGTTATCATCACCAATATTTCATGTAAAACATACTTGCTTGGAAAGTTTGACAATATTGCCTTCTAATTTAAAAACATAAACAGTTTAGTCAAGAAGCCGTTAGTTGAATTATATGAATAGTCTTCAGAGATAACACATTTAATATTTCCAAAAAGGGAAAATAAAATATAAAATATAGAATTAATAATTGCAAACTGTTGTATAGCCTTCTAAAAGTCGTTAATATGTAATCAGCAGTCAATTTCTGAATTAATACATTTCACTCTGCTATTAGTTTTATTGTTAAATATGTTTACTGACAATAAGCTGCCCTAAGGTACACCCATCTCCTGAAGATAGTTTTCAGAAAAGATGTTGCCTACCTTAACTGTTAAGGTTCTGTCTTTAAAAGGATTGGATATAACGTTTGGTAGGCGGGCTCTTAAACCTAGCTTTAATAGGTCATTCATTATAACATACATTTGTATTCTACACTTTCAATTACTAAGTTGAGAAGAAAATAATGTCTTTCGACTTGGGACTAGTGCCACGAAAAGATATATCAATGCATTAACAATAGATACTTTATTACTGCTATTGAGTGCCATCGTTTTTTTTTTTACTGGCAATTTATCGTTTTGTATTGCCCCTCAAGCCTTGCAAGTTCTCATGTCACTGGGATAACCCTGGGCAAGTGCACATACAATGTGAAAGTCCTCGATTTTACAACACGGCTTTACATTCTGGCACATATGGTTTAAGATTTTCAATTGTATATAAAACTGATATCATACCGTCAATATATATATATATATATATATATATATATATATATATATATATACATATATATATATATATCCTTCGGAGAATTTCCCTAGAATCTGGAAATTGTAAACGGTTCCTTTCCCCACAGGCAGAAGGTTCTTTGAAATTTTGGCAAGTTCAATGGTAGACTCGTGTTGGCGATATACAGAGCTATGAATATCAACATGATGCCCCAAATGGTTTGATAACGACTCCATCTCTCCTGATAATGCAAGCAAATTTAGGAACTAATTAATGGATATCATAATATGGGAAGTACTGTAAAGCTGAGGTAACTGGATATATAGCACAATGCAAGAGAAAACACTATGTTGATATAACCATTCTTTCAGGAAGAGAAATGATAAAATGGTCTTTAAGATGGTTGCCATGGCAGCCATAGTTAATGTCAGGTTGGTTGCATGTTCACGTAGAACAATCAGCATTATCACGAATCCCATTTTAGGAAAAACTATATAACAATATGACCCTCTGTTTAGGAGGGCTGACAGGAACACTATTTTCAAGATGGTCGTCATGGCAGTAATGGTCTGAAGGTAAGGGGTTTTAAGGGGCTAAGTGGGTGAATAGACCCTTTGCATCTCGGAATAGGAAAGCAATGCAATAGTAACATGTCAATATTACATAATAAAAGACAGTTTTACCCCCACCCCCATGATAAAAATAAAATAAATAAGTGTTTTATTTTGGTCGATGATGCTGGCTATCTTGAACATCTTGTCACTCATACTTATTCTGAACAAATGATCATACCAATACTGAGGTCTAACTTAAAGACTTCTTATGACATATAATTGGTCCTAAATGAGATAGTGCCGATCTCCAACATTGTTGCCAAGACGGCCATCAAAGGAAATGTTGTCGCTACTCTTACTGAAGGAATAGCCAGATTGAAAAGAGTTTTCCCATGAAAGACTTATGATATGTAGATGATCATCAATGAAAATTCTGCTGTCCAACATTGCTGCCGTAGCGACAATCTTACAATTTTTTTTTCTTCTCTTCTCGCAAGAATGGTTGTTTCAACATGGGGTTTTCCTTTAAAGATTGACAATGATATACAGTTAGTTTTGCTTGAAGATGGTACAGATCTGACACTCCTGTTTGGATCTGGGTGTCTCCCAGGTGCGGATTTCTGCAGTGATCTGGGCGTGTCTCCGAGTGAAGGTTCTCAAGGCGAATATCACATCAATGTCATTTCACTGTTTGTTGATGTATGTGTCTGTAACGGATTGAGAGAGAGGGGGTGAGACAGAGAGCAAGAGGCAGATATATTCAAGTTATGTAAGATTTTGTGTTGCCTTTGTACTATATTTATTCAATTTGACCAAAGAGTCTTATTAGGATTGCATTGCAACTGCGATGGATGCAGAATTAATAGAGAAAGCAATATATATTATAGCATTCACTCTTGTTGTGATTTTACTTTTAGCTGCATTTGTAATGACCTTTTGAGATATTCCAACTATGATCAGATTGGTTCCCCTTTTTCTCAACTTAAAAAGGGGTGGGGGACTATTGACCAAACTTAATACGTATTAGATGCAACTCTGTACATTGTGTCATTTAAATATAAACACTGACAGGCCCTGAATTAGACTCATTGTTTAGCTTCAAACACAATATCAGACGAGAACAGTTCATACTGTGTAAATATCGATTAAAACGTAAAGTTGGATAAATATTAAAGAATCATTACAGTCATTTAATCGCTTCATAAAGGAAACCGACACTAATGTCCGTAACGTGCCTCTCATTAATTTAATTGCATGGGCTTGGCTGCTTGGATCCAATGGGTGATCCCCTCGTGAGTATCTGGGTTGAGTAAAAACAATATAACAAGGTCGTTTATAAACGGTCTAAACTGATCATACTGGTTTTTGCTTTTGAAGTGTTTTGATTAGCCGACAATTCAGTCACTTAGCCCAATATGCTGTCAAGCGGTGAGTAGAATGTGCGCAGTTATCAATGACCACTTACGGTAGATGTGATACATCACGATGTGAATAAATACAAGGCGACAGGTAGATTCAAGTATTTTGTACACCCATATCACGTGAATTGCCACAAAACAAGTAGATAAAGTAATTAAATCATGAAACTTTGCCCCTGCTCGACCTGTCCCAGACAGCACCATGGAAACTTGTACTTGTCCAACTTCGAAAATGAACTGTCTGGGACGTCGGGCTATGGGATTTGATCAACCCTGCTCTATGTCAGTTGTCATGAAAAGTTCTCAACATGGGGATCAGATATGTGTATGATAGTAAATGCACAATGATGTCAGGATGATTTCAGTGGATGAGTTATTTCATGTTGTGTTTTTCCCCTTTAAAAAACAATAAATGCAGAGTTTCAGGTGTAGAAATCGTAAAACTTCTTAAGTAAAACACTAGAATTATACTTGTTACTTATGTGATATTTGGTCTTACTCTTTCTGCAAAGCTTAGTAAATTCAAAGGAATTGTGCAACAAAACAAACCCATTATCCTTGTCTGCGGCATTATTTACGACGGATTAAGTATAATATTTATTCTACAGCTAATTAACCAGAAAAGAAAGAACAGCAACTAATAGGTCATATATATTTTAGAATCTTAATAAATTAATCACTCGGACTCGTAATACTAATTATATTATTGCTTGTGGTATTTTCACTGTTGTAATTACCAACCGTGATCTCCTGGTTTGACTCAATGAACAATCGGTCAAAATAGTCGGAATGGATTATATATTTAAAAAGATTCTTGGCTAGTATCACAAAAGACGTTTGTAGATTGAACTGCATTATGAAATATTACTATTCACTTTTATTCTAAGTTCCCGTGATAAGTACTTACGTGTGAATTTTTCTGACAGGTCCTTAACACCTTTGCTATAAAAGCAAAGTGACAAACCAGAGCTGGTTTCTACAACCAATCTATGGAAATACACCGCAACCGTTACACAGGTAATACTTTCTTCATACTTAACCCATTTTAAGGTCTTCAGACAGACTTGAACCTTATAATGCTAAACCATTGGCCAAAGAAATTATAAACCAATGACCAATGAAATATTAACCTTGAAATTGAGCGCTCGACAAAAGAAGTAAACTGTTTCACCGCATTGCTTGTTGCTTGCCTCAAACATGTCAGTTTTAATAATTGTGTCATGTGTAGAGTCATCGATGCTCATGTCTTCTTACAACCAAACACGGGATGAGAAAGACTACGGCTTCTTATTTCATTGATCACTAGAGTGAGTTGTGTAAGGAGCAGAACAATCTCAAATGTTGTTAGATGACAAAAAAGTCATGTTTGTTCCATTGAAAACATTGCTATGACAACAAATTTTTGAATTATATTTAATTAAATATAATATATGGATTTTATTTGTGAGATTGTTTTATCTGTGAAGTATATCTCTAGTCTTTCCCTGGGACTCTCATTTTAACAGTGGGTGAATTACATGTTTCTCCATATTTGGAATGTTTATCTAAGGCACATGAATAAAAAGGAGGGCCAATGTCATGTGTATTGTATTACTAGTTACTGTTTCATGGCCGAGTTAATTTCGACCACAGTTGTCCTCGTACAAATAGACTTTGTGCACAGCATATATCTGAATGTATGGCAAAATTGTCTAAAACTCTTTGTAAAATCATTCAAAACTCCCATATCAAGTTCAGGTATACAAGTTAATAAGTTTTAATGAACCCTGATCTTTTTTCTCTACTGGTCATATACCAGAAGAGCTTATGGGCTAGCATGTTTTCTGTCGTCTGTGGTCTGTCTATCCGTTAGCACAAGCTTGTTATATCTAATACTCAACTACTTGGAGGATACAACTTTACACACAAACATTCATTCCATGGTCTGATTGGTAATAACTGAAAATAGTTCTGCTCGGACATTCGGTGTGACAGCTAGAGAAGCCATCTTGAAAATCTTGTTTTTGCTACTCTTCCTGAATGGATGGTCATATCAGCATGGGTTTTCGCTAAACGACTTCCTGTGACGTTTAGTTGGTTCGAAAAAAAGTGTAAATATCTGATGTCAAATATGGCCCCCATGGCAGCCATCCTGAAAATCTTGATATCATTATTACTCCTAAACAGAACACCATATTGGTATGGGGTTTTCAACAGAAGACTTATTATCATATCTAGTTGGTCGCAAGTGAAAATGATGATGCTCGGACATCAAATGTAGCTGTCATAGTAGCCACCTTGAAAATCTTGTTATTGCTACACCTCCTGAATGGATGGTAAAATCAGCATGAGGTTTTCAACAGAAGACTTCTTGTGATGTTTAGTTGATCCTAACCGAACTCGGAGCTACTAGACATCCAATGTAGCTCTCACAGTGACCAGCTTGAAAGTCTTGTTTTTGCTACTTCACTAAATGAACGATCATATCATCATGGGATTTTCTTCAGAAGATTTGTTACCATGTCTAGTAATATTTGATCTTAAATGCAAATTCTGTCACTCGGACATCCAATACGATCACTGTATCGGCTATCTTGAAAATCTTGCTATTGCTACTCCTGAATGTAAAATCATATCAAGATGAGGTTTTCACCAAAAAAAATTGTATGATGTATACTTGATTCTAAATGAAAATGGTACCGTCATGAAAATGTTTATATCACTATTTCTTCTGAACAGAAAGTCATATCGACATGCGTTATTCACTATTATACTTATGCTGTCTAGTTGGTCCCAAATAGAAATGGTGCCAATCTGACCTCCAATAAGGCCGCTACAGTGGCAGTCTTGAATGGATGGTCATATCGACGTTGAGTTTTTACCAAAAATACTTCATGTTGTGATGTCTACATGATTCTAATGGAAATGATGCCGATCGGATATCCAATATGCCTACCATGGCTGCTATCTTGAAAATGATATTATTTCTACCCCTGAAAATGAAAAGTCATGTAAGAGTGGGGTTTTTACGAGAAAAATGTCTTATGATCTCTAGGTAGTCCTAAATGAAAATGGTGCCGATCTGATATCTAATATCTCACCATCGCACCTACTGGTACATTGTAGAGATGAAGACTTTGAAGGAGAGGGTATGACTCCTTAAGGGTGACTGCCTACCTCATTAGGGAAAGGGGGTCAAAAGACTGTCTCAATTGAGCCCTCCAGCCGCCTTGACATGAGAATGACGGATGGAAAGGGATTTACACTGGAAATTATTTCCATTTTGATTGTTTCCCATTTAAACCGTTTAGGAGGAGGAGATATGGACCTTTCTGAAAGAGGACACTTCTTCACTAATTTAGTCTGGCCCGCTAACATGGCCAGGACCGGTGTTGCTGATCACTAAATCCTGAGAGGCCACTGGAGGGATTAGTTTTTCAAATAACGTCTCTGCATCCAGAGGGGCTACCGATACAAGGATTTTGATATAATGCACTAAAACCTTGGGTGTCTCAAAGTTTGCATTCCTCCTTAGGAAAGGTAGCTCAGCAAAGAGCGCCAGAGACATCGCGAGTGCATGTCTCGATATCTTTGTGACAACCTCTAACAGTCTCAGCATGGCTGCTGGAAATAATGGTCGGCAAGCAATACTATGGTAACTAGGTTCGCACCTTAAGTTCCAACGCCTTAAGAACCTTCACTCGGAGACATGTCCAGACCTTTGCAGACATCCTCACCTGGGAGACACCCAGATCCAAAGTTGAGTGTTAGATCTGTACCATCTTCAAGCAAAACTAACTGTATATCATTGTCAATCTTTAAAGGAAAACCCCATGTTGAAACAACCATTCTTGCGAGAAGAGAAGAAAAAATAAATTTGTAAGATTGTCGCTACGGCAGCAATGTTGGACAGCAGAATTTTCATTGATGATCATCTACATATCATAAGTCTTTCATGGGAAAACTCTTTTCAATCTGGCTATTCCTTCAGTTTGAGTTGCTACAACATTTCCTTTGATGGCCGTCTTGGCAAAAATGTTGGAGATCGGCACCATTTTCATTTAGGACCAATTAGATATCATAAGAAGCCTTTAATTTAGACATCAGTATTGGTATGATCATTTGTTCAGAATAAGTATGAGTGACAAGATGTTCAAGATAGCCAGCATCATCGACCAAAATAAAACATTTATTTATTTTATTTTATCATGGGGTGGGGGTAAAACTGTCTTTAATTATGTAATATTGACATGTTACTATTGCATTGCTTTCCTATTCCGAGATGCAAAGGGTCCATTCACCCACTTAGCCCCTTAAAACCCCTTACCTTCAGACCATTACTGCCATGACGACCATCTTGAAAATAGTGTTCCTGTCAGCCCTCCTAAACAGAGGGTCATATTGTTATATAGTTTTTCCTAAAATGGGATTCGTGATAATGCTGATGGTTCTACGTGAACATGCAACCAACCTGACATTAACTATGGCTGCCATGGCAACCATCTTAAAAATCATTTTATCATTTCTCTTCCTGAAAGAATGGTTATATCAACATAGTGTTTTCTCTAGCATTGCGCTATATATCCAGTTACCTCAGCTTTACATTACTTCCCATATTTTGATATCCATTAATTAGTTCCTAAATCTGCTTGCATTATCAGGAGAGGTGGAGTGGTTATCGAACCATTTGGGGTATCATGTTAATATTCATAGGTCTGTATATCGCCAACACGAGTCTACCATTGAACTTGCCAAAATTTCAAAGAACCTTCTGCTGTGGGGAAAGGAACCGTTTACAGTTTCCAGATTCCAGGGAAATTCGCCGAAGGATATATATATATATATATATATATATATATATATATATATATATTGACGGTATGATATCAGTTTTAAATACAATTGAAAATCTTAAACCATATGTGCCAAAATGTGACGAAAGCCGTGTTGTAAAATCGAGAACTTTCACATTGTCTGTGCACTTGCCCAGGGTTATCCTAGTGACATGAGAACTTGCAAGGCTTGAGGGGCAATACAAAGCGATAAATTGTCAGTAAAAAAACGATGGCACTCAATAGCAGTAATAAAGTATCTATTGTTACTGCATTTATATATCTTTTCGTGGCACTAGTCCCAAGTCGAAAGACATTATTTTCTCCTCAACTTAGTAATTGAAAGTGTAGAATACAAATGTATGTTATAATGAATGACCTATTAAAGCTAGGTTTAAGAGCCCGCCTACCAAACGTTAAAGACAGAACCTTAACAGTTTAGGTAGGCAACATCTTTTCTGAAAACTATCTTCAGGAGATGGGTGTACCTTAGGGTAGCTTATTGTCAGTAAACATATTTAACAATAAAACTAATAGCAGAGTGAAATGTATTAATTCAGAAATTGACTGCTGATTACATATTAACGACTTTTAGAAGGCTATACAACAGTTTGCAATTATTAATTCTATATTGTATATTTTATTTTTATTTTTTAGAAATGTTAAATGTTTTATCTCTGAAGACTATTCATATAATTCAACTAACGGCCTCTTGACTAAAGTGTTGTTTTTTTTTTAAATTAGAAGGTAATATTTTCAAACTTTCCAAGCAAGTATGTTTTACATGAAATATTGGTGATGATAACAATAAGCGACATTGATCGGAATTTTTCTTTACGAGAAATCCTATCTGTTCATTATATGAATGGTCGATGATTTCAGATAGTCTTTATGACTGGCGTGAGGCGAAAAATAATTTTACTGATTTTGTTAGAACTACGTAAGTCAAAGCCTAACACAGGGTTCCCATGATCAATGAAAATCCAGAGAAACAAAATTGTCAGGGAAAAGTCATGGAAAATGGAAAACAAGTCAAGCAGTGTAGTGGAAAATTCGTGAAAATGGCAAAAAGTCGTGGAAAGTTATGGAAAAATCATGGAAAATGACAACAAATTGTGTTAAGGTGGGTGGATCGGGAGGATATAAAAAGAGAAGGAAGACATATTGACAGAAAAGCTGATTATGTGGTTATGTTTCCTATCATGTTGATCAGTATTATCTTTATTTCACGTGTACATATCCAACTTTCTGGGTTTCCTTCGTAAACATTAAATAAAATGTAATGGAAAATCAGAAATATGGCACGGAGAAGTCATGGAGTCAAAAAAATCAGATTTGTGTAGGAATCCTAATAACAATCTTTACGCTTTTCTAATGTGACCTAGTATATCTAGCATTCTGATTGCATAGTTGCAAATTAAAAATATCAACAACAAAAAGTTTTAAAAAATATTTCCAATGAAAGTTGTTCATTCTGTAATTGATTTATTAATTTTGCTCGTTCACCGGATTCTCTGGGACAAGGCCCCCTCAAATGTAATATACGGCATTTTCAGTTCTTCTTGTGTGAAGAGTTATTAGGGGAGATAACAATGAAAAAGGCCTCTTTTGAGTATTGTTACTTTTTTGCTAAGTTACCATTATAGCTTACCAGTCCATTCTATCAGAATTTAAATTAAGACATTAGAATTTATACTGAGCAATAAAATAAACAGTTCCCAAATACCCGTGGGTGGGATGGGCTGATTGCAGTAATAATAATAACTTTGATGTTTATCTTAACCAGCATGGTAAATGATTTATATTGTTTAATAGGCTGAAAAAATTCTGTATGGTATTTATTTGTGTTCAATGGATTGAGCTTTAGCACCATCAACAATGTTAAAATTTCTTGCTAACGTTTCTGAAAGTCTGAAATATTATTATATTGGCAAGCACACAGATGCAGGTGAGACAACATGTTGTTCATAGGCTGTGCTTTACATTGAAGGTATTGAAGAAGGTACAGAGGCTGTTCCAGATAAAATTATTTTTTCAGCCATTGGAGCTAAGTTGTCATGGCTGAGACACATAAGTGGAACAATGATGTCAGCGTTTGGTGGTAATAAGTTATGCTGATACTTCTAATTTATAAGCCCAATGATTACTTTTAATTTTTAACCTCGGCCAGCACTGTTTTAGCTCACGTGGCAGAAGGCTAAGTGAGGATAAGGTTTGATACTTTCAAGATTGACTATATCGGGTATAATCATGGAGCCAGAGTTAATTAACAATTCTTATTAAATCATTGAACAATTTACCCACATTTTATATAGAGTATCCTGACATTGAATAGTTTCGATTTTGTCAATTATCCTGATTGGATGCCAAATATAGTTGCCAGTGACAGAAAGGGTAAGGCGTGACAGTTTTCACTTTTTATTATTTTATATTAACTTCATAAATATGAAAAATGTAAATGAACATAAACATGGATAATGTGCATAAAGTTCAGAAAATATCTTGCCTCTTGAAATATTTTAGTGTAAACATTTTTGAAAATCTAGTGTGTTTGGATCCACAATATTACAAAATTAAAATGTATGAATGGTGTGAAAGCATCAAAGGATCTTAGAATGGCTTCATCTTGTCACGAGGTTGGCTTGTGTTCATTGCAGTGCAACTTACAGTATAGGTAGTATTATTGACTGAGTGAAATATTTCATAAAATGACAATTTAAAAACACTAAATCATGTCAGCTTTTGGCGATCATAGGAATTTGTAATATGCTAGTGACACGTACAATTCCTCAGTATTCTAATTAAAATTAGGTGAGTTATTGATACATTTTGACAGAAAACAAACTTCTTAATACAGGCAAACATGTCCTAACTGTCATCTCTATTCAGCGGTAACCTGTTCACAACGGCCATTGTAATTTTCCCCCGGCGAATTACATATTTAAATGTCGTGTGTGAAACGGTCTCCTGCTTTCGGCTGGCAGCGAAAAGTTGTTTCCTAACCAATTAAGCAGTCACAAGCGCGGATCTACAGTGACCACTAAGTCTTTTGCTTCATGAGGAAGGCGTTGTTTGGATAAAGGAATTTCATGTGAATCGAGATTTAAACATTTCTTATCTCGCTTGAATTCACCGTACTCCAGTCACGTTGATAGTGTAAGTCAAAGGTGTCAATATGTCAAATTCGAAAGCGAGGCAGTTTTTATCATTAGGGTAGAGGATAGAAGCAATTTGTTTGCTGGATAGTAGGAAAAGTTTTGTCTTCGAGAAGAGATCCGAGTTAGATCCCTCTTGATAAGGGTAATAGGTCATTCAATATTTAAAACCTCTCAGTAAAGACAGGAGTAGAAGTCTCAGCCCAGGGGTCACAATTAATAGCCATATGCGACTTATTTTTATTTTCTATTCATCACAGACTTCTCATATAAGCCGACTGTCTTTTGATATCGGCGAGTTGAGCAACTGACTAATCTATATATTACTTTTAAAGCGTGAACAGACGACGATCGGTGTATATTTTAAGACAGTGATGATTTAATTTATAGGATGGATTAAAGTGAGCTGGATATAGTAATCTTGTATGGAATATAAATTTGGGAGAGAACGATATACACGCGTAATTTATGATTTTGTTGTATAGTGTACATAAAACGATCTTGATAAAGTAATAATAATAATAATAAAAATAATAATAATAATAATAGTGAGAATAATAACGATAATAATATTCGGCGCATAGTATTTATTCACAAACCAATTGTTTAATGTGAACCTGTGTAATGATGTCACCTGTGCACAAGGCCAGTTTTGCCTTTTCCATGGGTGGCCACTGGTGATAGGTTGATTGTATATCTTAATTGTCTCACACATTCTTAAATTCGCCCCTGAAAAATGGAACATATGCCTGACATTGTTGCTAAGACTGCTGCTATAAAGGCTTGACATCACATTCCACTAAATCCCCCTATATGTATCTATAATGTTTGCCATTTTGTCATGATGGTAATGCATATGTACTTGGAGATTGGAGTTGTATAGAAAAAGAACCAGTTTGAAATCAGTACCGATATATGATTGAACATGTGCCAGATTAATTAAATCCTGGCCATTCAGGCATTATGTTTGCATATGTTATTTTCCTCTATTAAGGAAAATTTCATACTGCTGCATTATGTGATTCTTTGCATGAATACATGAGAAAAGTATAATGTTTGATTGGCCATCTTTAAGCAATTCTTCGTCGACTTATTTTATTTTCTCATCAGCTATAGGAAACATACTCCGGTGTTTCATCAGCAATGCAGGTTAGGGTTTTATGTATTTTGTAGATGCCCAAGTCCTAAACCCTTTGAGAGATTCCAAAATGGTAAAATTAGTAAGCAATTGCCTTTTCATATACTCACAACCCACTCTTCAGTAGACTCTGAGGCAAGGTCAAGGTTATTTGATAATCATTTGTTTGCTAAATAGGATCAAGAAATAGTATATCCCAGACTAAGGGCAATAATGCAGAGGCAGATGAGATTCATCAGAATGGCAAGAAAATAAATAGTAATGTACAAGTGACCAGAGTAGGTTGGCATTAACAACTTTGCTATCTTTATTTTACTTGTTATACCATTTGTTGTCTATAGTATATCTGCCAACTATTGTGAAATTATACATTGAATTAAGTCTTACACTCACCTGTGTCAGGATTATGCTTTTGATACATTGCTCAAAATTAAATGAAAATAAAATAAAGCAATACAAGTCTGATTTTTTCTTGTTTAAACCCATATTATCTGCAAACATTTATGTGTGATAAACTTATAGAAAAGCAGGTCCCCTGCAGCACTTGCATATTCGAAATAGTACACATATCATGCATGTACTTTCTTAGTGTTCTATTTACTGCAGCTGTCAGGGTTTGCACAATTTTGAGAAGTGCTTTAATGTTGGTGGTTACCTTGAAAAGTACTTGACTTAGAGGTTGGCTGCAAAAAGTGCTGGAAACGTGCTGGAAAATACTCGGTAGTTCTTGAAAAGGGCTTGAGTTTCGAGACAAACACATTTCATTGAAAAACATTAATTTACTGATGTAAATGTTAAGAAAAACATAAAACATCCTTTACAAACATTTGATACATGATCTTCTTAGAATTATATTGCTGTGTTGGGTCGCTTTAGTGTTAAGTAAGACTCCCGGTTGGGTCGCATACGTAATTATTAGTATTTAGACGCGTGTGGGATTGTAATCATTGTTTGTTGTAAATTAATTGATGCTGTGTTCACTGGGCCATTCAGGCAGATACACAAAAGTCGATCAAGAACTCTGCGATGAAAAGCTTATTTTTACACAAGATTCCCATGAACACTATACACGCTGTATATATGTGTAAGACCAAATGATAAGTTAAGTGTTGTGTCTTGTATTTGTCGAAAGACGTAGGACCAACAGTAGCTGAAATTACTTAAGCTCTGTTAATTCCCCAAGTTTGTCTGATAGTGGGGAGAATACAACAACTTAATGGTACGTTTCGAAAATTGATTATATAATGCATAATTATTATTTATTCAGTTAAGTTCGATCAAGAAATACAATTGAATTATCACAACAAATGTTGAATCTTGATAACTCTACTAAAACTATCCATGCGTTTGACCTTAGCTCTAAAGTACCCACCATCGGTATAACTAGGACTTTACAGAGCTTCGGTGACCTTACCTAAATCAATGAGTGAATGTGCTCTGAAGTCATATAACAAGAGTGCAAAGCATAAAACGAATGAATTACTGACACTAGGAATGAGTTAAGAATATTGTTTGCTAACACTTTGAAAGCTCGGGAGTCTGAAACTCTGGCAAATGAGACTGCTGGCTCCCAAAGCAATGTAGATGATATGACTGCACGTCCACTCCCATGTCCCAAAGTCCATTAAATTTCAATGTATTCTCCTAGGCCTAGCTTAAGAAAAATACTAATTAAGATCTATGACCTGTTCGATAATGAGCAAGATCCATGCATACAAATAATGTACTCTTGCATCTGATTCGTTGAGTTTTTTACCCCTCTGGAAGCCATATTTCTGATTTAGCTCTGATCAAACATTCCATATGGTTTTATATCACCTGATTCTGGATGGACTCGATAACGAACGAAATCAACGCATAATAGTGAGACAATCTTGCATCCAATTAGAAGACTTTGCTACCACTTTGCTACCACTCTGGAGGCCGTATTTCTGATCCAATTTCAATCAAACTTGGAGTATACGCTTATCTCGTCATGATCTCAGACGAGCTCAATAATGAATGAGATCCACTCATACTGATGAGGTGATCTTGCATCTGATTGGCTGAGCTTGTTCCCTTGTGGAGGCCATATTTCTGATCCGATTGTGATCAAGCTTGACATTTAAGCTTATATCATCAAGATCTTGAATGGATTTGATAATGACCAAGATCCACACATATTAACGTGATAATCTTGCATCTGATTGGTTGACCTTGTTACCACTCTAGAAGCAATATTTCTGATCTATTTTCCAAGAAAAAAAACTTTAAATGCAAACTTATATCGTCAATATCTTGAATGGGTTCGATAATGAGTAAGAACCACGCATAATAATGAGGTGAGCTTATTAGATTGGCTGTGCTAGCTTCCACTCTAGAAGCCATATTTTTATCTGAGTTTGATCAAACTTTGAATGTTTGCATATATCATCATGATCTTGTGTTGGTTTGATAACGAGTCAGATGCACGCATACTAATAGGGTCATCTTGCATCTGACTGACTGGGATTCCGATCACTTTTCAATCCATAATTTTGATCAGTTGCGTTTATTATCATCAGCATTTTGGATGACTTCGATTATAAGCAAGATAATGTCCATATTAATTATGACTTCATCTTCAGAAAGAAATTTGATCAGGATATACTGAAATAGGTCAAATCAACATGATATCAAGTTTGGAAAATAGTTTACCAACCATATATTCTTACACTACTACATAAACCTGCATAGTAAAATGGTCCACAGTTAAGTGAGCGATATCAGGCCCACTAGGGCCTCCTGCTTTAGTGAGTATATCACCCATGAGGCAAAATTTCTTAACTGCTTTTGCCTTTCTACATGCATAGTTTGTAAACTTAATCCATGTAATGTAAATTGTATAATTAACATTTTGTAAGAATCATACTATGAACATAGATATATTGAAATTTTGTTATCATTTTATGCTGCTTGATACGATGTCTTGGCTTAATTTTCACATGACAAATACATGTTTTGATTTACATTCTATTAGCCAACAAAGTGCAAAACATTAAAAACAGCACATCCCATACCATAGTAGTGTGGGCTTTATACAAGGGTTTATACAAATACAACGCCTATACAGCAATGTCATAAACAGATAATAGATAGAACTATTTAGGACCTGTGTTAATCCATGCCTTGACATGATAACTGTTTTTAACAAAAGGTCACAACTCTAAAGTCGTGCAATACTTAGATTACTGCGAAGATCTTGAACAAATTTAAGTTTTGTAATAGTACAGAAACTGACCCGAAAAAAAGTATGTAAATATGTGTTTTTAGCTGGACTGTACTAATTACAGAAGAGTTTATGCTATAATCTTGTTGTCAGTGGCAGCGGTCACATACAAATTAACCTGAGTATAAGAGTTTTGTCTTTTGTCTCGCTCTTCACATTTAGGCACGATATGTTCATGTAATTTCATTCTGAACTCCCCACCCCCATGGGTGTGAAGGTCAACATAACCTATTTTGTACTTATGCATCCACCTATATAATGGCAGGAATACATAGTAATCCTCCTATCTGTCCATCCTTCTGTCTGACAAATTATTTTTAGCGCTACTATTCATGCACTTTTCAATGGATTGCATTAAACTTTCTAAACATTATGGTCATCACCTGAAGATGTGCACATCAGCAAATCACTTTAAACCAACAATGTTTGTTAGGGCTATTCCAGCAAGATTTAATTAACACAAATAGTACCCAAGTTGTTGATAGATTGCCTTGAAAGTTGGTAAATGTAATGGTCATCACTTGAAGATGCACATTTTGACAAATCACTTGGATCTCACAATATTTGTTAGAACTATTGTCATTTTTATCTTGTAGCTTAGTGTAGTGTATGACAATCTCATTAGCGAAATAGTCCTGTACTTTTTGATCTACTTCTCATAGACTAGAAGAGATTATGGTATGGTCTGTCGTACGTCCGTCGTTAGCACTCATTTGTTATTGCAACTTCTCCAAAACTACTTGAAGAATTGCCAGGAAACATTACACACAGCTTTACCCCATAGTCGAGTTGACCCCAAATGAAAATGGTGCCACTCGGACATCCAATATGGTCACCACAATTGACAACTTGAAAATCTGAATAGATGGTCATATCAACATTTGTGTTCACTGAAAGATTTCCTATGATGTCTAGTTGGTCCCGTATGAAATTGGTGCCGATCTTACATCCAGAATGGCAGCCACGGCTGCCATCAAAGCGATATGGTTTTTGCTACTCCTCCTGAACGAAAAGTAATATAGACACGTGAGTTTGACAAGAAGACTTCTTATGAAGTTAGTTAGTCCTGTTTGAACCTGATGCCAATCTGAAGTCCAATATGGTCATCTCAGCAACCATCTTGAAAACCTTGTTATTGCTACCCCTAAAAGAACAATCATATTGACATGGGGTTTTAACAAGAAGATTTCTCATGATCTCTAATTGGTCCCAAATGAAATGGTGCCAATGTGACCTCTAATATGGCAACCACAATGGCCATCTTGAAAATTTTGTCGCTACTTTTCTTCTTTGGCTGGTCATATTGGCATTTTTCTTTCACTAAAAAGACTTCTAATGATGTTTCGTTGGTCCTAAAGGAACATGGTGCGAATCTGATATCCGTTATGGCCACCATGGCACCTATTTTGAAAACATTGTTATTGCTACACCTTCTATACAGATGGTCATGTCAGCATGAGGTTTTCGCCGGAAGACTTATTATAATGTCTTCTTAATCCTAAATTAAATTTGTGCTGATTTAGTGCCCATAATTGTCAATATGGTGGCCATCATGAAGTTATTGTTATTGTTACTCCTCTTAAATTCAAAGTCATCTTGACATGGAGTTTTTATCAGAAGACTTCTTACATTCTTACAGTGTCTAATTGGCCGTAAATGAGAATGATGCAAACTGACATTCAGTAATTACCATTATGGTGGCCATATTAAAAATATTGCTATCTCCATTCCGTCCAAATATATTACTATATCAACATAGGGCTTTCACCAGCAGATTTCTACTGAGACCTGGATGATCGTAATTGAAACTTGTGCCGATCGTACTTCTAATATGGCTGCCACGACGCTGCCTTGCAAGTCTTATGGTCAAAACTCCACCTGAATGGATGGTCATATTCACATTGGGGTTTCATCAAAAGACTTATAATGATGTGCATTTGGTCCTATTGATTTCACAGTCAAAAGATTCAATTTGAAGGTCACTATTACTGAATGAAGACTATTGTGTTTGTGGTCAAATGTCAGATTCATAGTGACTGAAAGAGAAAAAAGTATTTATCCACATTAACTTGAGTTATCCAACATCTGCGGTTAATAAACTTTGTGCATGAATGGCACTTGGGGCAAGGGTGTATAATTTGCTATTTATAATATTTTTTTGTACGGTGCAGTGTACTTTGGTATATATTATAGCCACCAGAAGATACGTATGTTGATCCATCAGTGTACTTATTATTTTCACAAGTTTTTTGCCACCATTTCTGTAGCAATATACTCGTCTCCATTATGGGGTCGGGGTGGGTTGAGGGATAGGAGGTGATATATGTATATAAGCAAATTGCTCACCATTCCTCCAGTTTACACTCATTACTTTCTTATTTATAGGTTAATCCAAGTGAAATATGTTTTGCCTAGCAAGCTAATATTAGCTGTAATCGTGCTCTGTTAATGAAACTTGACCAGGGTGTTGCTTGTATCATTGTGAACTACCCCAGTGATACAAAGGTCACTGCGACATACTTTTATGCCCCACCACGATATTGGTATATGTCAAAAACATTTGTAACTAATTACTTTATTTTCAGGTTTTCCGCAGTGTAAAAGATTTGCCTTACAAGCTAATCTCCAGTTGTAGGCTTCTAGTTGGAGTTTTCCTGATTCTTAAACAGACTGTTGCTTCCTTCATTCTGAACCGATCCAGGAGTAAAAGTGTCACTGTGACCAACTTTTCTACACCTATCATTCTATTTTGAGGTTAATCTCCGAGTTTTATCTTTGACCGTTTCTCTTTACACTAATTTGTTATTTTCAGGTTAACACTACTGTAAGAGTTTTGCCTTTCAGGCTAATATCCAGCTCTTGACCGGATTTTTATGAAAATTCCTTAGGGTGTTGTATGTATCCTTATGAACCACACCAGGGGTATACAGGTAATAGTGACCTACTTTTTCTTCAATAATAAGTTTGTTGTTAAACATCAATATCAGTGTTAAAGCTTGTTATTCCAGGAAAATCTTTTACTGTAAGCATAATATGTTAATTGATTATGGTGAGGTTATAAATTGCATTACTCTGAATCGCCCACAAGGAAAGTTGGGTCATAGTCATTGAGATTTGTTTGGAAAGTGTGGGGATAAAACATGCAACAGCAGACAACCTACGGGGTACAATCAATTTCGGTAGTCTCTCACTCTCATTTATTTGGTTTTGCGCTCAATGTCTATACTTGTTTCATAAAATTCGTTTTGACACAGATGTTTAGTATTCATTTCATTTCTACACAATAACTCGAGTTGTCCTTAATCTGCAGTAACCAAATTTTGTGAATGGTTTACATTTGTGTTAATGAAGAACCTAATGGTTTGAGGGTCAAAAACTCAAAGTTCATGATCATCTTGACTGAAAGAAAACAATAGTTTCTACATTAACCAAATTATGTGGATGGCTTGCTCTTGGGGTAAGAAAGAATCATAACGAGTTCAGGGTCAAAGGCTGCAATTACAAGGTCGCTGTGACTAAAGAAGAAAAATGGTTTGAATAGAATAACTTGGGTTCTGCACCATCTGCAGTTACCAAATCTTGTGGATGGCTTGCACGTTCGGCAAGAAGCCTATTGCTTTCGTGGTCAAAGGTCAAATTCATTGTGACTGAAAGAGGAAAGATTGTTTCTGCACAATAACGTGAGTTATACATGATCTGAGGTTACTACCAGTGTTGCACCAAGAGCGCGGCCTTTTGTCCTATGTCCCCCAAAAATTGACCCTGTGAGAGGCGTGATTTTGTGTCATGAAACAAATCGAAAATATGCCTGCAACTTTTCTTTCGCGGATGTTCAACCACGTCTATGCTGGTGTTAGCAAGATATAAAGACGGTAAATATGATAGAAAATGTAAGATGGCAGTGAATATCCATTTCAAAGCAATAAATCTGGCAATGAAAACATTAAAGGTTTCTGGTAGGCGGCCGAGCTGCTAAAGTCTTTGACCACCTGTAGTGTAATGTATTTTCGATGTTAAAGTCACATCTACGACAAGGAAGATTTAATTTATTCTCAAGCAGAATCAATGATAAAAGCGACAAATTTATTCAAATATGCAGTTTTTCATTTGAATGCTGATTTGTTACTTTGGAAACAAAAGTAATTAAGAAAGCGTGGATATTTGCAGGTCACAGTGACCTTTTTTCTGCTTCATTGACTTAAAGTTTCTGAAGGGTCAAATGTTAACCCTTCATTATTTCAGTCCCAATTTCACCAACACTGATACACATTGGTATGGATGTGGATGCTTCTTAGGCAGCCTAACACACCAATACAAAAAGTGGGTCACTTTGACCTAGGATGAACACTTAGCGTTTTGTATTTTCTGACCTTTATGTTGTACGCAATTAATTTATCCTGCCCCATTTTACCTACGCTTTATAATATATCATAGTAAGACTAATGTACAAGTCGATTTAAGGTCAACACGTATCCTACAAGATATTTGTCATTGACATGTTATATACAGGTCTACATTTAGTGTTGCTTGGATTTCATTGACTGCGTAGAAGATACATGTAACCCATATATCATCATCCGTATATACAAATTCAAATAAATGTGTATGTCAGGCACACATTATGTGTTTGAGTTTGTCTTCGTTACTGTATTGACAGAGAAGAAGGGACATGCAACCCATATGCCTATATACAAGTCTACATAAATGTTTATGTCGAGTCCACATTGTCGCTTGAGATTATATACACAGTTCATCACTGGGTGTTAGGATTTTGCTTCGGTTACTTTATTGACTGAACAGAACGGACAAAGTAACTTTATGTTCTCATCCCTTTGTACAGGTGCACATAAACCTTTATGTGAGGTCTATATATTATGCTAGACATCTGTCAGTGTCATTATATGTAGAGGTCGTAATTGAGTATTTGCAATTCTTTTCGTTATTTATTCACTAAGCACAAGTGACATTTGACCCACACTCATCTCTATACACTGTATTTCAAATCTGTATATCAAGTCCACATAGTGCACTATATAGTTGTCATTCATATGTTATATACAGGTCTACACTGAGTGTTTGGATTTCTCTTGGTTACTTTGTTGGCAGATCAGAAGGGACATGTATCCCAAATGTCCTGTATACAAGTCCACACCATAGTCCACTAGATACCTGTCATTGACAAGCTTTATACCAGTCCACACTGAGTGTTTGGATTTGTCTTGGTTACTTTTATTAACTGAGCAAAAGTGGCATGTAACAGATACGATCTCATCCCTATATGACAGGGTCTCTAGAACTGAAAATGGGGAAACACTTATCTTTTACATTTCAAAAAGTGTGGTGACTTTTCAAAATATAGGAGCGATCGAACAAGTAATTAAATAATTGGCTTGAAAATAGGATCTGCGTTTTGTGCGCATTGAGTTGAGCCTTTCGGTGCAGGTGTTTAGAAAATGTCATGAATCCTGCAATTGCACATCATTAAATAGATTCTGTATACAAGCCCATACAAATTTCTAAGTCTAACTCAACATAGTCTGCTAGATATTTGTGACTAACATCTTATACTGCTCCGACATGAGTGTTCGGATTTGTGTTTTTTACTTTATTCGCAGAGCAGAATGGGCATGTAACCCATATGTAATATATATAAGTCCATATAAACTTGTTTATCAAATCCACATAGTCAACTAGATATTTGTCTTTTGACACGTTCTATCCAGGTACACGTTGAGGGTTTGGATTTGTCTTGGTTACCGTATTGTCGATACAATATCACTAGACAGGTTTTCCATCTATTTAATATTTTAAAAAAACGTATTAGGAAGCTTGAGATGACATTGACATTAATTCAAGAGACAACGCATGGAAATGAACAGCAAGTTTATGTGGACATAGTATATTTTCAGTATATGATTATGTTGACGAAAGGTCAATGGTCAGGGTTCATTTCCACATAAAATGAAAATTATATATTCTTAGCTATCAATCTTTGGATAAAAGTGCTTAAATATATATTTGAAAATAATTATTTGAAGAATAAATGTGAAATATGTTCGACCATTTATAAGTACATATACAAGTCAACATAGACCTATCTGAAATCAAACTCCACATATACCATGTAAAGTATATATATATATATATATATATATATATATATATATATATATATATATATATATATATATGTATGTATATATTGCCATGTATATCGAATATCGAATCTATAATGTATGCTTAACGTAGTTCATATAGTAAGTACGCACTGTAAGTTTTAGTTACATTGTCAGCAACGTCTTTACTGACATTTGAGTTCAAGGCCAGTCTTGTTGACAACTATTCAGAATTATTTTGAGGATTTTCCACAAGAACGACGCAAGTTATGTTGCGCTGCGAGTTATGAGAATATGTGTATGTAATAGGGACTTGATAGGCATTTATTCATTTCTGTTTTAAAATCAGTCATTGGGTATCTGTTAATGATCAGAGTTTATATTTGTGCTGTAGACATAATTCGAAAGGAATTATTTATTTGAACTTTCATTGGAATTACCATAAAGTGTTCATTAACATTTGGATTTATATATATGACTTTTTGATATTTGTGGACACCCTCAAAGATATTCTGGATTGTATCGTTGTGGTATATCAGTACATTCAACACAATTCATTTCTTTGGAACATTCATTCACTTGGGACATTCATTCATTCGGAATATTCAGTAATTTCTGATTTGTGTTTATAAAATATAGGACTATTTGGAATTTAATTCACAAATTGTAAGTATCTTTTTAATTTTCATTTTAATTACAGAGAAATAAATTGTTTGTTGATTTTACATACATTGATGGTTTCGTTTTCTTTCTGTTACATTATTTTACGACCGAGAGTCGTAATTATATATATATATATATATATATATATATATATATATATAATGGATAGGTAGATATATAAATAGGTAGGTAAGTAGATATATAGATAGCACGGTGGTGGTATTAGGTATGGAAACATAGTTATTGAAATGGTTGATTTGAATTATTGACACGTAAAGGTACACGTGGCAGCTAAAACCTGGATATCGAAACTTTGTGAAACATGTACATTAGAAGTTATTGGGTTGTTTACTGGTGTTGCAGAGTTCTTTGAAGAAAGTTGCAGATTTCTTCGAAAAAAGAGCTGCGACCAAGTGATAGCACTTATCATTATTCTCAAGCACGATATATTCATTCGCACAGCTCTTACTACTCTTACTACGACACTGTTCCAGAAAGGGACAGTTAACATAAACTATTGAAGATGATTTTAGTACTTTGCAAATGTGCGTAATGTTTTTATATGTGCTTTCCCACCTATGTCAGGGTATAAATGAAACATATCGAGGGATAGTAAATACTTGGTTAAAGATAAACTAGTGAGACACAATGTTTGGATGCAAAAGGTAACTTTTAATTTCAAATATCAGAACTATAACAGGCCTCTAATTTCTCACCACCAACAAAATATATATATCTACAAATATCACCAACAGGACCAATATTTCCAGGCAAACCAGTTGCACCTTGTACACCAGGTTCACCTCGCAGACCAGGTAAACCAGCATCACCAGGAAGACCTGGAGGGCCAGGATTACCTGGAGGACCATCTGGATTTTGAGCCTCAGTTGTAGGAATACCACCATTACAGGCATTAGTGCAGTCATCTTTAGTCTTGTACACATTACTATCCTCATAGAGATAGCATCCTGACAGTTTTCCGCATCGCTTGTTAGTTGGACTGTAGTACCAGACGACTCTCGGTGTTCTCGGTGAGTCACATCGAACTGGACTTTTTCTGATAGGGAGACTGCAAGTAGCTGGAGTACAATAAAAACAAGAACACTCTTTACATATCTCAAGATCAAATGTTCACATTAGAGAGATTTGTCTTGTTAATATACATGATGTGACCACATGCTGATGGAGTTTAATACATAAGATTTTATCACGAATTCCTGGACATTTTTTTCAGACAGTAAAGCGTTAGTCATACATATTGTTATACATAGAACCATGAAATTTGGTGAAGAGGTGCATCTTAATGAGTACTAGACCCATACATTTATATATACCGTCTTTTTGGAAAAACAAAATATTCAGGTAAGCGTACAAGAAAGCCCCCACCAACCCACCCCACCCAGCAACCAGCTGTAGTTTCTTCTGCTTCCGTCTAAGCAATCAGACTGATTTAATTCACTCGATAATGCTATCAGTTGCGAATTTCGAATAGGATGGGAGACATGTGTTTTTGTTTTCAAAACAGACTCATTTGTCTTAAGTTAATTGTAACAAACAAAATAAAAACAAAGACAACTATTTTTTTTTTCTTGTATATAGCACGTTTAATTGTGTGAATATATTTTGTGCCGCAAGTTGTGTGGATTACAAGTCTACATAATTTTGTATATATTTACTATCCACATAATTATACAGTCAACAAAACGTTTCCTGTGTTTCCACTGTCACACATCTGTACCTTATTTACCATTTAGAACATGTGTAAGAAACGTGTTTTCTAAAAACATTTTTCCCTTTGCAAACAAAAATGTCAGAGCATATATCATCTTGCCCATTTGTATGTTGCATAGGCGGCTTGTTCATTCATTTGTTCATTTATTATTTTGTAAACCATCTTTACCTCGTACTCTATTCACTCTTATCGAAATTGCGTCACTGTAGCTTACTTTTTACACTTGAAAGAGTTCAATTTTTAAAGGGTTATTTGATAAACCATATTAAATCTTGAACTCTATCTCATCAAAATTAGCATTTTAATGCACCTTAGGAAGACAACCTGTTCCAACCAAAAGTAGGTCAGTGTGACCTACTTTAAGCTTGATTGACTTAAATTTTTGGAAGGGTCAAATAAATAAATATACATATATATATATATATATATATATATATATATATATATATATATATATATATATATATATATATATATATATATATATAATTAAAGGGAGAGAGAGACAGAGAGAGAGAGAAAGAGAGTGACAGAGAAAGAGAGAGACAGAGAAAGAGAGAGACAGAGAGACAGAAAGATATAATCTGTAATTCGTCTTCTACTGATATTGGAACCCACATCCGGACGTTACTTCACATATGGCCTTAAACATTCTTTAAGCTATATGATACTATTCTTTCTCCATATATATTTTCACTTCACATTATGGCGCATCCAAGGTGAAAAAACGACATGCATACCTAGTGGCCCCTTCATTAAGTAACTCATGTGGATTAGAATAAATGTTAGAAATACAAACATTTTAATTACATGGTGATAAGACGTTTGTAGCAGATGACATGCACTGCTTCGATATCACTAAGACTGAGAAGACTTGCCACGCAGTCATGTGGTTTTGTAAATAATACGTGCTCAGCGACCATTATATCTCGCTGGTGATGTTTCCTTGCTTTATGTCTCTAACGAATTCAATATTTGTTTTATTTTTTTTATATTTTTTTTTTTGTGGCCATGAATTGGTATATAGTGTAAGCGAGATAATATTTGGATCAAAGTACAGGGGATTTTATCTCACGAGACAGTATAACATATGTATATTTTTAAAAATGGCTTGACATATAATCACTGCGACGGACCTATATACAAACAAATGAACGGATATAAAGGGCATAGTGCAAAACTTACCAGTCGTTTGTGACAGAATTAAACCGATCATAGAGACATGGAGAAGAAGAAAGAACAGTTTCTGCATTTCTCTGCTGTTTTGTCTGGAAATAAAAGTAAGGAACCGTTTCATATGTTTTAAAACATATTTATTCTTTTTCATTTTCAGTTTCATCAATTATTTAAAGAGATGCTTTATTAGCATTAGGCAGGACAATGTGCGTTTAAAGATACATTTGCAGGTAAAACATGGTCTCGTTCAACCAGACACTGGCGTGATTCTAAGAGATCGAAGCCGAACAAGACCTTGGAAAAGGTTTGTACAATGTATTGTTACTGATAGGTGTCGCGCATTTCTTGTTTCTTTCTTTATTTCTTTTGTCCAAGGAATGCCCTATCTATACATAAAGCTCATTAGCTACAATTGCATATATATATATATATATATATATATATATATATATATATATATGTGTGTGTGTGTGTGTGTGTGTGTGTGTACTATAATATAATATAATTTAAAGGTGTTTTACTATATTGGCGCATAAGCTGCAATGCGTGCCCCATTAATGTACTCAGTGAGCTAATTTCACAGTCTGATAATTTGCAGAAAATTAAACCCGTATTACCTACTATTCATATTGTATGTGGTCGGTCAAAAACATATATATATATATATAGATAGATAGATATAGATATAGATAGATAGACATATATAGATATATATATATATATATGTATATAGTAACGTGTGGATTTGTGTCATTTACGTTGTTATTAAGAAATCTGACTAAGCCGTCAACCAGTTAGCAATTAGTGACTTTAACACACTGGGGGAAGCTATCGTTTGCATAGACCCTTGCAAGACCCTCGTATGGCGAAAATCTCACATGCCAGGCGAATAGCTTACTCGAACGAGACTATTTAATATTAATTGTAAACGAATATACTGGGCGTGTAGTTACTTTCTGATAACATTCTGAAACCATTTTCTTTTGCCCCAATTCTATACAAATCATCCAATTCAGAGTGTGTTGTTTACTAAAATACCATTGATTGTACTTAGTGACGATGAGGTTTTTGAAACGAGAATCACTCTCTACTATTTGTAAACATGCACTGTGTTTAAGTGATTATTTTGGTTTTTATTTCAATCTTAGACACTTTATGAGGTAGAACCCAAGCTGTGACTCGAAAAATACGGTGATAAATCATGATTGTGATCACCACCACCATCATCAACACAAAGACCACCACCACCACGACCACTCTACAGCTTTTACTACCACTACTACACTATTACTAATATTATTCCTTCAATTACTACAAACTCCAGAAACAACAACTACTTCTACTAATCTTACTGCTACTACTATTACTACTTCTACTGAGAACTGCTTTATAATGATACGAGACTTTAACATAAACATAAAAGCTTTACAAATTAAAGTGTATTAGGGGGAAAAAAGAAAGTGTTGCATAAATTTGAAGCATTGATCAGAAGATAACGTAGGATATTGCCTTAAAGCCCAATTAAACGTTTCATCAAGTAGAATTCCATGTGTCAGCCTGTCCAGTAGCCATATGTTCTAAAAATATGTAGCCGGCAGCAGTTGGTAGGATGGGCCTGATTTGATGACATGAGTTGGTTTACCACAATTTTCACTTAAACATTTGTGCTGTTACAAAATTTATTTTACGTTTAGTACATCTCTGGATTTAAAAAAAAAAGATTTTAAAAAGATTTGCTCAATTTCTGTTGATACTACTAATAATAGTTATATTACTACCAATATTTAAGAAGGAGAAGAAAAAAAAGACAAATTACATAAAAGACGACGACGATGATGAAGATAATAATAAAGAGGAGAAAAACTAACTACAAAAAAGAACAGCAAGGGAAATTGAAGATAATGATCATTTTTAAGTTGAATAATATCAACAATCAAGAAGAAGAAAAAGAAGAAGATAATGTAAACCATGAAAACAGCAGCGATGAGGAAAAAAAAGGAGAGGATGACATATGTGGTCGCTGGATATGTGAACTGACAGGAAGGTGTCGATTTTACATTATTTTGTCAGACTAGTATTTAAATGTCTCGTATTTTGACATTGTAGTACAGTTATAAATGTTTTCCAATAATATAAAAAGCATAAGGAAAAATTGTGATCTTCTGAAATTTACTTATTCCACAGTAACTTTCTATCCCAGCAATATTTTAAAACATAGCATGCTTGCAGCAATAAATATAAGGTTGATATTATATATTCATCTTATTTTTAAATCGACTTTATTGCTGTAGTTGTTTATAGCATTTAGTAACCCCCGAAATTATGCACATTTGTGTGAAGTCTAATTTTATTGACAAAGGTTTTCAATTTAATCTACGAATAATCTTAATTTACAAAATCATTCTTCTAGCATTGTTTTGACACTGCACTAGAATTTCCAATTATAATATTCGATTCATCCACTTTTTTTGCCAATATGAATTTCTTTAAGAACATCTATTCCAAACATAACAAATTTGTCTAGATGTGAAGCAAAGGTGGCAAAAATAAGTCTCCATTTCGGCTCAGAAGTCATTGTTCTTCTAATCCAAGTTAACTTAAACATCTGTGATGATATTGATATCCTCCATTTGTATACCACGTTCATGGTAATCTTTAATAGTGACTTTTCTTTCAATTCTATCTCTTATCCCACCCCATACAAATTTTTTAACAGAATATAGCTTATTAAGTACATTATGGGGAAGATTTGTTAAACTTAGTCATAAATGAGTACATTTTTACAGTGTCAAGATCTCAATAAATGTAATTTTAGCAAATGGTGTGAATAATCTTACTTACCATTTCAAAAGAAAATGTTTAACTTCCCTAACGTTAATAGCATAGTTTAATTTCACTATAAGACTGCAGAAAAATATATACCTAGGTAAGTAAATTCAAATGAATCCCAATATAAATGACACCTGAACAATATCTAACATTACTGCTTGTTTGCTGCCAATCCAGGCTGCTTAATATTTTCAATGTATGTGCTAAGGTCCAAAATTGTAGAGTGTTAATATCTGAGGTTCAAAGCAGATTTAAGTGACTTCATGAGTGAGTTTTGTGTCTTCTGCATATTGTGAACTATGACGGTATATATTATTTATATTGATTCTCTTTACATTTGAACTCTTCATGATTATGTAGGATAATATATGTTTCTCTTAATATCAAACCACGATGAGCATTACACACAATTTTATATTTGTAAAATATTTGTATCCATTTTGTAAGTCTCTACAATTAAAAAAAGAAAGTTAAACATTACTAATGATGGTCCACGCAAGAGAGTCAAAAGCTTTTCAAAATTAATTAAGAGAAGAAATCCAGGCATGCTAGTTTTTGTTTCTTTTTTTTTTTTTTTTTTGGTATAAAATATGAGATTGCATAAAGTATGGATGTTTTTTCCTATGTGTCTTTCCCTAATAAAATAAGCTTCATCATTTTTAACTATTTTGGGAAGGGGTGGTTTTAGGCTATTTGCAGTAAATGCTAATGACATTTTATGAGATTAATTTAATACAGAAATCGGTCTGTAGTTTTTCAAATAATCTTTAAGTGCATCAACTTTTGGAATACAAGTTATAACACCTTCTTTTTGAATGGATGACAGCACGATCAGAGTTATATAAATAATTCATTGTTTGACACAATAAGGGCCAGTATATTCCCAAAATATATGAAAACATCTACAGTAAATCCATTTGATCCTGGGTTTTCATTATTTGGCATTATATTCAGAGTGGCAGTTGTTTCATTTAAGGTTATGGAGCAGTTCATTTATTCTTTCTGCTTATTGTCTAGTTTAGGAATATCCTGGTAGTTGAGGAGAGACTCGAGTTCAGTTAAATCTACTTTATGAAAGAAGAATGAGATCATGATTGTGTTTCTTCCAAAATTGTTTCCTGATTGATGGCATAAGTTACAATTCATTTCAATAAATAAAGCATCCTTTTCCTCATGTAATTTCTATTTTCCAAATTGTTGTTACCTGTTCTCCCTCCTCATTCCATTTTACTTGTGATCTTATTCTCATACCTTCCATTTTTTTTCCTCACAATTTCTTCTAACTTATTCTTGTTGTTCTCTAAATTATGAAATTAATAAGTTTGATAACTTTGTTCCAAAATATTGATTTTATTGATGCTTTGTTTCTCCGGTTAATATTGACATCATTTTTAAATGAAGAATATGAAATTGCTTTCATCTAGTTTTTAAATGTGATATTTGAACCAAATGACGATCATTTATAAAAAATTCATATCAAAATCTGGAGTATACTTAAAATTAAATACCTAATTAGGGCAATTATATTGACTTATACATTGATACATTGCTTATCTCACATGTTAACAACGAACTATGAATTTTTTTAATGTTTTATGCTTTTTAGTTTCTCTAAAAGACCAAGCTATCTTTCGAAGGTAGTGATCTATCCGATAACCAGGCTCTATGACTGTTTCTTCCAACATAATGACAAGATTTTCAGAAATAAGAAAAACATTCCAGTCTTGCTTGCTTGATTAGATAGTTTTCTTCTCTATGGTAAATTAAATCGTCAAGCACCATTATTTCTATCCCACCACATGTCAGTTAAACTGCATTCGTCACGCCTAACACGAACTACATTTCTAGCCCTGGGGCTAATTATAACATTATAAGTATAGGTATTGAAATACGTGTCAATTAACTAACTTGAAGTCACCGCCAAGAATTGCATATTCATTACTAAATCTAGTAACATAATTGTTTAATTCAGTACACAAACTTAGATGATCCAGTTTAGGACAATGACATTTCACAAGGGTGAATCTATAATGTTTTGTTGATGTTTGGAGCAAAAACTTATTACCAGTACAATCACTGTTAGTTTGATGTTCAGTGAATTTAATGTTGTTATTTCATAAAATAGCTATTCCTCTTAAATTAGATGACAAAGAACTAGAAACTATCATTAACCCCAGCTTATTGCATATAGTAATCCCACTTTTGAATAAAATTAGTTTCTTGTATTAGGTACATAGGATACAAAAAAATGGTGTTGGTTTAAATAATTAAAAACCTCCTTTCTTTTTTAGTTGACACCTAATCATTGACAATTCATTGTTGTAACCCTTATTGTATGATCCATGTTTTGCAAAACAAATATATTGATATAAACAATTAAGTGGATAATTACTACGTGCAGGGAATGCACATCTGACAACTTGGATACAATTATATTGAACATAATAACAACTCTATTAGGACTTATATACTCATCACATGTATCCATCCCCATAATTACAAGTAAAATAAAAATTCATACATTGAAACAAGGAACAACAACAGTTAGACAGATGATTGAACGAACGCATCCAATTAACGAAAAATACGATAGAAAAGTAGAATGACAGATAACAGGACGGAGAAAAAATGGAAAGGTGAACGCCATAAAATGGATAAAAGAAGAGAACGTTTTGTCACAGGTCATACACATACAAGTGACACAAAACTGAGCCGTTCGATCGAATATAACCAATATTAAACCCAAAAACGAAACATGCTACAGACCAATCTATGCATTTTCAAACGCCAAAACATGTTGCACAAAATGGTCCAACACCTTAAAGTTCCAAATTCATAGATACCCATTAAATACATTATTGACCAGAACAGCTACATACACAAATAGGGCTTAACTACACCTATTCTCGAGAAATTGCGTGCAAAAACTTGAAATTCTAAATTGTCATTCTATTTCTGAAGAAATTGCATGCTGTTGTTTTCTATGGCTTATTCCAAAGTCAAATATTATTAGAGAGTTTCTTAGGAAATTTTCATCAGTGTTTAGTTATAATTTATATACAAAAGACGCATGAAAATGTTCACATTGTGACCATTTCTAGCAATTTTTAGGGCGAGTCGACGGCGATCGTTTTAATCTGCGGATAGGAAACTCTGGAGGATTACACAATGTCCATATCCTCATCGTGTTTTTGTTTCTTATTAATGCTGTATAAATTGAATGTATATCCATTATAAGGTCAAAGAACCTTTTCAAAATATATTCTTATTTAGCAGTGGTCTAAATGAAGTCATTCAATTAGCAATTGGTAGGGTTTATAAGAAACAATTCCAACTGTCGAACCTGAATAACTTAGCCGTCATGGAAATAACCGAATAAAGAGAAAGGGTTTTATTTTCAATAACATAATTCAGTTCATAATGTTAAAATGTATTACTTATATCAACTGTCTACTTCTGGTATGTTTGTTTTCAAAGATAAATAAATTTATTTAAATATTTTTTTATTCATTTATTGAATATCGTTTTGCTACTTAATGTTATATATATTTTTAAATAATTACGTCACATAATTTGTATAGACCTAATGCATGCAGGGCCACAGCAACATACCAACAAACATTATTACTTTTATTTGTCAAAAATCAACACCATACTTCCCACCCCTACAATACAATTTTTTTTTAAAAACCTGGCACCATACCACCGACGATGATTCTTTTTAAAATCGTATAAATCCTAGATCAGAAACGAATAACCTTATTTTCATTTTTCAAAAATCAGCAACCCACCCACACAAGACAAAAACTAAATAATGAAAATGAAACCAAAGCCACTACCAAGCATTTAACTCAGATGTCTTTTTCTCCGAAAATGAGACCCAAGCTTGTCTGTCCCGTAGTACATAAAACTAAAAAATGACTTTAAGCTATAAGCATAAAATATTAAAACCTAAACTCTAAAATCTAGACTCTGATATCTGTAAAACTGCGATGAAGCAAACGCACTTTCCCTGGGCTATGACAAATGAAATTTTAAACCTGAAAGATGACTTCTAGACTCAAACTGTCAATACTTAATTCTGTGTATATTTTATACATAATTTAACAAATATCACCATAACACAAACTTGTTAACGCCCCGAGCTCTTTAATTCAGATACTCCGAAAGTTTTATTACCTAGGCTAGAGGGGCAAATAAACGTCTAACAGTCATTATTATTACATTTTTAAATTTATAACATTTAGAAAAGATAAATTAAATTAAAATATTTTATGAGTATATAATGGACTTGAGACTTAAAAATAGTAAGCTTTTCATCTGACCTTTGTGCAGCAGCTGAGTTTAACACATTAAGTTGTCTAACTACAGTTAGACAAGTTACCTTAGCAAATGAATTTAATGAAATGGAAATATGATACGCACAAGATAATTATTTTACATATAGATCATTAAACATTTTTGTTAAATACACTTTAAAATTGGATTATGACGATATCATGATTAGAGTATAGTATGATACAAAATCTGGCAAACTCAATAAAACTAAAGTCAAAACTTAGATGTGGAATATTGTATTCACATTTATCAGATACAATTATACCACAGTTACTAAAACCAATATATAGGTTTCACATCTACTTTCAGATACGAAAAACAATGTGAAAACGTAAAATACAATTACCTGTTAAGCAAAATTATCATTCAACCAATACTAGTATAGATCTAAAACAATGTAACATAATCTGCAATAATTTTAATATTTCTCAAATTGTAATTGGAGAAATATAAATGGGAAAAATACATATTTATATATCAGATTCAAAAGTTAAACTAAAATATGCTCTTGGTGGTGATGGTATATTGTTGTTACCTAATTGATATGATAATGAAAATATATAGCATATTATGTTACAATAGCAGCTCACAAAAGTCATCAGATACATTTAGTCCATGAATAAATACTGCTATCAAAATGGAGGATTTACAAAATAAAATTCCATCAGCTGATAAATAGTCTGTAACAATTCGACCCATGATAGATTACAAAGTAACTGATATACAAGAAGAGAATTATGTACACAAGAATGATACAAATATCGAAAGTCGTATAATCAGGTCAACATGACCTAAAACTCATGATTTAAAGACATAAATCATGAGACACATACAAAATTGTTTTTGATTATGTAAATGATTGCAAAAGATGGTGTAAAGTATTTGTTAAGCTGATTTTATTTACTTCACTTGAAATCTTGTTCTTGTAATTATTTTTTTTACAGATATGGAAAACATATTAAAATTGCGAAGAACAAGCAAGAATTAATAAAACTACATTATCATCTAATACAGAATAAACATCCCCAGCCAATGTAAACACAAAGATTATTACACAACAAATAATGTCATAGGAAGATACTGCTGCCTTCTCTAGCGAACTCAAACAAATAGTTGGCAGTACTTTTCATGCCTTTTTTTAAAGCTGTATGAATTTTCACCGAATGCTAAATTTTGTTTAACTTTTGAATCAATGTTATTTATATTTTCTCGAAAGCTTTTGTTTTGTATTTTGGGGTTTTGTTTGTAAATAATATGTTAGTGCCTAACATGTTGTGCCCTTTTACTTTCATAAGTGTGCAATATTTCTTATAATTTCGCTTTGATAATGAAATATTTTACGTTGCTGATATCTTTAATTTATTTCAGCTATCTGTTTGTCATGCGTGAAAACAACTGATTTATTTCATATTAGTTTTGAAACTACTTTATCAATTGCATCTTCAAAACCAATTAACTCTCTGTGTTCATCTGGAATAAAACATCTGTTAGCATGTCCTTCTTGAGAATAACCTTTTTCTGAACATCCTTTTAGTTTATCCATTTTGTTCTTAATGTTAATGTTTTCCTTGCTAAAATCATTATGTAATTCTATTACACCATTAACAACTCCTCGTGCCAAAACTGTATCATCATAAACTGTTATTGGTTGCCTGTTTGTAAATGTTGACTCTAATGGCTCTAAACGACTGCATCTCAGTTTTTCTGGGAAATGCTTCATATTTTTATCTCTATGTTAAAATCGTGCTTAATATGTTCTTTGTGCATCAACTGTACTTATCGGTGACTGTTGAGGAATTCAACACCTCCTCTTTATATAGATTATCAGTAAAACGTTCGTCGATTATTGCATTCGTAATTTGATCTTCATATTTGTCTTTATTATAGAGTTCATCAAAATCATCTGGATCGTAAAGAGGATCATCAAAAGTCTCCTCATGCAACTTAAACATATACATTTTAAAACATTGGTAGATGAAAGTAATAGAAACTTGAGCAGAGAGGGGGAAGCGAACAAGTTCTAAGGGAAACGTTTAAAGTTTGTGAAAAAAAATACAGAAAGTAATTACAAGTAAATGTGTAACTCAAACATAACAAGACACAACTCAAACCGCGAAGCTACAGTTGACGATGTTCAGTCCATTCATCTATAAGCTTCTATTAGGAAACAAAATATAAACAAGAGTCACTTGATAGGACTGATGCTCTACTGGGCGAAACGAATTTCCAGAAATTCAAGATAATACCATTTGTTTCTATTAACTGTCGAGTGTTGAAATCATCTCTGATATTCTTCAGCACTAACAAGATTTTCAAAGTAGCTACTGTGTTACACATATTGAATGTCAACTTTTCACCATTTTCATTTACAACAAAGTGGACATTATCACATGTCTTTTGGTGAAAACCACATGTAATAATGATCATCAGTTCATGGGGAATAGTGACAACATGCTATTTAAGACAGTTGTCAGGCAGCCATGATGAATGTACGACTTATAGCATTTTCATTTAGGACAAACTATGTATCGCTGAAAACTCTATATTGATATAGCCATACATTTGGCGAGGAGTAGAGATAACAATATTTTCAAGATATGACTTTCCATTCAGGAGTAGTAATACCAAGATTTTCAAAATGGCTGCTGTAGCGGTCATACTGGACGTCCAATCGGCACAATTTTTATTTGGAACAAACTAGACACCATAAGAAGTATTTCAGTGAAAACATCATGCTGATATGACCATCCATTCAGGATTAGTAGCGATAACAAGATTTTAAAGATGGCTGCTGAGGCAGCCATATTGGATGTCCAAGCAGCACCATTTTCAATTAAGATCAACTAGACTATGGGATTAATGTGTGTGTAAAGTTTAAAGGCAATAATCCAAGTAGTTTAGGAGGAGTAACAATAACAAACTTGTACTAACGGACGGACAGACGTCGGATGATGGAGGACGGACAACAGACCATCCCATAAGCTCTTCTGGTTTATGACCAGTAGAGCTAAAAATAAAATCCACAAAAATCATCTCTCGAGTTCTGTAACTGTGAAGATTGTACCTTGGACATAATACATCCCCTCTGGAAAATAGGTGAGACTGAACCATTGGTTATAAATATTAGGCACCACTGAATGCAAACCTTTGTCGACCGTAATGAGCAATCAAAGTGTCCACTTGATCATAACCAAGATGTAGCATGTCACTAACATTTGCAGGAAAAGTGTTGGGCTAAAACACAGTGAATAGGAATGTGTCATGAATAATCCATATACACTGTACTGCTTTGGGTGAAAGTCATCGTCACATGATGAACACTTTAGTTTTATCCTTCTGAAATGACCGCTGTCGCACGTGGCTGTAAGGAACTCATTGCAGAGGAGCCCAAAATGGAATGCATCTCTGAGGTACACAGCTTCCAGTGATGTCAAAGATTCGTCAACATGTTGCTTCATGGTAATGTAAATCAAATTTCTTGTCTGCAAACACAGCCTAAGGATTACCGTTTTCATCCTTATTAAGATTTCGCTTTGACATGGAGAGTAGTGCTCTCTCAAGCAATTACACTGATACTAATTGTATCATTTAGGCAAATATAAGCCTACCAATAAAACAAATCACCTTTAGAATAACAAACACGCATAGTTACTGAGAAGCCGATCTTTGAATTTTACCGCTCCATAGTTCACTGAAGTATTAAATTCCCCTTCTCTACTCACTTTAACTAGCTAACTGTGAGCAGTATAGCCTTCGGGCAGTTGAGCTGTAATAAGCTGAGTCAGTGACACCTCTACTGATTGCCAAGAAAAGAAACAATGTGTAAACCGGACCTAGTTACCTTTGAATTAAGGTTAGTTAGTGACACCTTTATTGATTGTTCGACAAAGAAACAATCTGTAAACTAGAGATATTGACGATTGAACTTTACTTTGTTCTGGTTTTTATTTGACAATTTAAAAGATAGACAAGTCAAAGACAATTTTATATAATGATATATGGCATATCTTATGACCGATTAATGTGAACTCTATAAGCTTCCGATCTGTCTGACATTCAATTGGCAACTGCTGCATGTTTTGTATTTTTTTTTTACTTTTTGTGATTCTATGCTTACATTAAAAAAACTAAAAAAACAAATGAAATTGTATATTATTTCTGTATGCAAAAAGTGCACTGTATTGTATTTACTCCAACCCGGCACGTTTGGTATTACTTTGTAAGGTCCCTATATTCATATCTAAACTCTAGTGTATGGTTTGCCAATTTAAAAACTAAACCATCTAGTTCTTCATGTACCAAAGCATACACAACACTACCAAAGCAAATAACGACCCGACGTAACTGGAAACGATACCAAACATCCAGTCAAAGCAGATACAGAACAGTGAACTGCCTACCTCCACAACATTAAATCCTGAAGCATATGTTGACGCCAGTTAATTTAGGATGTCCTTGGGCAAGACATAAGAACAAAGTTCTTGACCCGAGTACAATGTTTTTGTGGTTCTCTTCTCCCTAATACCAAGAACCTTGTTCAAGAACTATCAAGAACCGCGAGAGAACATAGGAGTGTGTTCTTGGTACTTGGGCAAAATCCCAGAACAGGATGTCCAAAAGATAATGAAGTTCCTGCAAGAACATTTACTTTTACAAATTCAAAATGAATATTAATAATGTGCAACTATTTATTTGGTTGTTTTTTTGTGGGGGGGGGATCCGTAATGAAATTGCTTGCACTGACGTAAAAACACCGAAACACACTTACATTATATTGTATATACCATAGCATATAACTTGTTGTGCATGTATAATTACTGACTTTGATAGTTTAATAATATTTATATAACAGAGTAACCTGTACTTTCATTACTGATGAAAAGTGATGCAAAAGCAGAGGCAAGAATTGGAGAGCAAATTAAGAAAAAGTGCGCATTACCGGAACAGACGTCAATCTCCAGAATTATGAAAGAATCATTGTTTGATTTTCAAGTAATTAAAAGTTTAAAGTTTAATATCAGGAATTACTTAAATTTTTGATACACGATGGTGGAGGTATCTATATTTACCAAAACTAACCAAAACAAAGGTAATTACCAGAGCAAAATAAAAAAATTACTGGAAGCAACGAACAAATTAAAATTTTTACTTATATTACAATGCTTTTTCTAACAATTTTATCTTACTTTTCATGTTCTGTTTCACTTTTCCATGGAAGAATTATGTATTTTGTGATGCTATAAAAAATTCATCATTTATTACTAGTTAGCATTATGTAAATATGTCGTTGTGAAGACAATATTATGTATTAAACATAAAAATACATTATTGTAAAAGTAATAAACATCACACTTCATCAAAAAGTAGTATATTGGAAAAAGCTAGTATTAAAGATTTTGGATCACAGCGACTTTTAAATCTATACTTTTTATGGAGGAAATCCTAAATAAAATCAACGACATTAGATTGTATTTTCTTGGTTACTGAAAAGCTATGAAGATGTGAATGTAGTAACAACATTCTTACACACATGTATAATGACAGATGTCCTCATCTTGAAAAGATAAGTTTCCACATGAAGGTAAAGCAATCATGTCACATGAATGCACATACACAGTTTTTATTTCTTCTTTTGAGTAGAAGACAATGTTTTCTATTTGAATTAGATACAACATCACATCATTGTCAACAATTAGTATTTTTCGCGAACGTTTTTGGTACACAAGACATATGTAGATTCTGGAAATGTGGTCATTATGGACTTGATCCCTTTCGTCATCGGTCCCAATAACAAGTTTAGAAAAGTCTGTGTCTGCTCAATTTCATCTTCAAATAATGGAAAAAGTGGCAGCAACTTTCAAAGTTCCTGTAAAACAAAATTACCCAAAGTATGAATTATTCATATACAACCACTGATACACTATGATATATACAATATAATTTAAGTGCGTTCGGTGTTTCCACTGTGTTTCGGTGTTTCACTGTTTCTAGGCATCGCCGACGTTGGGAATTCATGAAAACTAATAGTTGAAAATAGGGTACAGGCGCCTCCTTCACAACACTAAGTAACCATATACGAGACTAATATTCCATTAATACGTTCCACTCGGCCTAAGTGTATTATTTAGATATTAACTGCGTATTTATCGAAGAATAAACTGGGTTAGATTCAAATCGACGTATCAAGTACAGCAAAACCTCAGTCAACATCATGCATACGAAATTATATGACATGTTATATGGTATGAACTAGCAACAAAAGCCGTTAAGTTAAAGGGTTAAATACACTTCATTTTGGATATTCAGTTAGACGCTGGCTGTAATGTTAAGTCAAGTCTAGAGGCTGTGCCTTCTTCTTAATTCCTTAGTTTTCTCTCGATAACAGGCCACCTAAGAAACCCGGTTGCCGCCTTTTATGTCATCTTTGTATCTTTAAGTTGAAGAGTAACACGGCGTTGGGCGTCACGATTTACCACAATCCACCACAATCCACCACAATCTACCACAATCCACTACGAAAATGACACAATCTACCACAGTCCACTACAATCTACCACAATCTACCACAATCCAATACGAAAATGACACAATCTTCTACAATCGACCTTAAAATACCACTTAAACAGTACCACAATCCACCACAATCTTCCACAATCGACCTTAAAATACCACACATACAGTAACTATACTGTTTTTTGGGTAGTCACGGACGGAACTCAATAATAACGGACACTACCTTGCACGCACGCAAAAATAATTAATGAGACATACCAGCTGAAAGCTGTTTTATTATAGATATACTGTTCAACACGGACACATAATAATAAGTACATTAAAAATGCAAAGTGGTATAAGTAATCCAAATATTTCAATAAAATTAGTAAAATCAAAAGTCTGAAAGGTTCTGGTAAGATAGATATTGTGTATTCATATTTATGCACGTGCACGTACTTACTGCGCAACAAAACTTTTTCAGAGAAGTTACATTTTCCATACACTGTTGACGGAGGAATCGATGTCCGTGACTAGATGCACACGCTAGATGCTGATGGCTTTACGCATATCGACAGTCTGTAGTTAACCATTTTTTAAACCTTGTGTGCATATAAAATCGGAGACTAGTCTGTTAGTGGAGGAAGAATATGTGATACCGGACAGTTAGAGAAAGGGGTGTCATACGCAAAGACAACGCATTGAACATATTTCAAACTTTAATCGTTTCATAATTTTAAAATATGTTCAAAACATAAATGTTGATAAATATTATACAAATAATACAAGAAACAACTGATATCAATTGTACTGGTACGTACGACCTCAGCATACATCCACATCAACAAAGCATGAATATATAAAAGAAATTCGTGCATTAAAATATACCAATTAATTAACACATCACCATAATATGTATTCCAATGAACAATTTACTACTATATACATGTTTATACACATCGCATCACAGAAATAATAATCAACTTATAATATGAGTCGTATGAACATAAAACTTGAACTAGCCAACATATGTACAAGAAATTCGAGAGTTGATTCGCGGCGTATGTGTTTAAGTAATACATTCCAATAAAAAGAATATACAGATGTTACAGAAATGTTTATCGCTGCAATCAGCATCGCTGCTACTAGTGTTGCCTCGCTGTTCTGTAAGCCTGGCTTTGTGGGTGCGTAGAAGTTTATCCTCTGACTTCGCTGTATTAAGCAGGATTCCCGGCTTTCCATTCTCCAAAGCTGATCGAAGTCGGTAAAAAAATGTTAAAAAGATGGAAGAATTATGAAAATCAATGAAAAAATAGATGTGAATAAAATTTTATTTCTTCTACTGTTTTAATTATGAATAAATAACACGTGCAAGCTATCGCTTAGCTAATGTTTAATTATTATGGCAAACGAACTTTAACATTAATGTAACGGTGAATAATTCCACAAGGCATTCATTCTCGCGGGTGCTTGCTGATTCGGACAGATTACTAGTATACACTGCATTACAGAAATAATTATGTGACAATAAATATGTTTACTGAAATATATGAATTAAATAACACATTATTACAATCTAACAGCAGCTTCACGGCTTATGTGTTATAATGATAACAGAATATTTTTGTCTTAGTCTCTTTTTTTCTCACCGTCCGTTGGTTTTTTTCCGTTTTCTCTGTCCTGGTTTCTTTCCATGTGTCCTCAATACCACGATTTCTGACTGTTCGTCGGTTGATGCCATGTATTTACTGTCTTTCAGAATTAATCTTTTGAACTTTTTGTACAGTCTCTGTCTTTATTCATTAGTTTTTGTCACCTATTCTGTCTTGGAAATTTGAAACTGTCTGTGAATGTCAGTGATTCGGTATGCACTAATCCCAAGTAATGCACTTCTCAAGTCTTTGAACTGTCATTTATTTCGGAAGCATTTTGTTTCTAGACCAGTGAAGTATCCAAGATCATACGTATTTGTGAACGTAAGCTGTATCAGTAGCATCAACCTTTTGTACCAGATGTGCCGCAATTATAATACGAGTATTGATCACGTTTAAATCACAACTTATTTGGCTTAAAGTTGTACATATTTTCTTTTCTACGAGATTAATATCAGTATCACCTCAAAGTGAAATGTTTCAACCATGCTTACGCTATTTACTTAACGTTAACATATAAACGTGTTGTCTGAGCCATACTAAATGCATACTTTGCAGTAAGATCCTGAAAATCTATCACTTTTCCCTTCTTTCTCTTTAATGCTAATATTTAACCTATTTATGGTTCCTCTTTGCAATAGTTTGGATGGACAATTTACATCACATAAAATGAAAACAATGAGCCTAGGAAATTAATAAATATAATTAGCTGCCATTCAGTTAATTTTCAATGTTATTGAGCTGGTCTCGTATTCACGAAACTTCTGAATGTGAGTGTTCACACAAACTCAAAATTACCCTTATCATGAGACTTGTATGTGCCAGCTTGTTACATACAAACTGTATATAATTAACAGGCATATGTCTCTGAATGTGTTACTATTCTGAAAATGTTGCATTTCAATTATGTATTTGTGTGGGCTGTCATAATATCCGTTTGAGTGTGCACACAAGTTGAGGTGTTTCGTGAATACGGGGCCTAATCTAGGAAAATGTATACCTATTTAGGTTTAAACACCCACACACTATATTATATTCAAGAGATGATTCGATGTATCTCAGGTTAATGAATCGTTTTAATCTATAGTTGTAGATCGGCTTGTATACAGTGTAACCTTTGGTAGATGATACTACAACTTGTGAATTGTGTCTCAGGCACTCAATATCAATACTTTCTTTATTATCGTATGTGACCAGTCATTTCCACTTTGACTATCTTATGTACATTTCAATGTGATACAATACATCTGGAATTTAAACAGTTTTCGTTTCATTCGTATGGTTTATGTAATAGAATATATGGTATTTTAGATCATTTGAAATATTGTAATAACCGACTGCAAAATGTCTTCGCTGTGATGCAATAGATAATTTACCATCTGTGTTATCAATCTGGTTTGTGAAATTTACCTCTTGTTTAGGTTGTTCCTCAATGGTGATAAAACTTTCCTTTCAAGTAGCTTAAAGTAAAAACAGTTAACATTCAAGCAACCAATATTTAAAGATTTGTATAACTTCGTCAATTATAGTCCAGCGGCTTGTGTTGCATCTTTTGACACGCCTCTGGTTGTTGTAAGCTTCTCTGAAATCTCTTTCTCTTTTTATTTCTTGCTCGCTTTCTAATTTTGTTTGTATCTAACTTTTCATTATTTTGGATTTCTGAATTTCAAACTTTTTTCTAATTGATTTTTTATAAATATTTTTCTGTATGTTGTCAGTCTATGACGCTAATTTTAAATTGTCCGTGGCTTATGCATTATTGTTTCTGGCTTTACTCACCATATCATCAAAAGTCTTTATTTTATTTACAGCAGAAGTTACACTCTCATTGTGTTTTAAAACTTTACTGTTAATTGTATTGCCTTTACTAGATTTTGCAATAGATCTAAATAAAGTTAGACCGACACCACTAAAGATTAAAGAGATAATAAGTCCTATTGGAATTCCCGCAAATCCTAAACGAGCAGCGGCAACACACAGAACACCTGTTGCAGTTGTCATGCTAACCTCTATCCAGTTTGACAATCTTTCTGTGCCTTTTCTTGTACTGTCTTCCAAACATCTATAATATTAGATCTCTTTAGCCAGATCATTGTTAATTTAGTTGATCTTTATCATCCTAAAATTAGTTCCGTTGTCTGTAGGTGGTATTATTGGATACAGTAGCTGTGCACTTGTTATTTCCTGCCCCATTTAGATGTTTGAAATAAATAGCCTTTGTTTTGCTCTGCTTTCTATACTTAAAATTTAGATTCATAAATTACAGTATATTTTTTCAGGCTTGTTTTTTCTTTGTTCGTTTTATAAGTGCTTGCTTTGCTTTCGTTGGCTTAGATTTTAGCATCGAAATATATTTTCCCCTTCTTGGGTTTACTTCCATTCATTTAGTTACTTAATTATTTTGTCTAGTAGTATATATTGTTTTATAAAATACTCACTAGTAAACTAAGATACGTAAATCGGAATAATTAACTTTATGACTTCTTCAATATCCATTTTTGTCTAAGAATCTATTGACATTTTAAACATCTTAAAAAGCGTGATGCAACTAACGTCACAAGTTGAATTGAATGCTCCGTAATAAATAATGTTTATCATGGTGTTTTCTCATTTGCCATTATTTCCCAAAAGATATATATAAATAACAACTTTTCTGGAAATGGACATCTCTGTTCGTTTGACATACATATTTTAACTGGTTTGTATTTGCTCTCAAGTTGTTTATCAGGTATAGAAGTTTTTAAAACAGATCTCTTCGCGTATGCTTAAGAATACGTTAATTATCAACTAAGGCCACAACTTCAGCACTTATCAATAAATATGTTATGCTTGAGTTACTGTATTTATGTTTTCAACATTTTTTTGCCGCGAACTTTAAACGTTTCCCTTAGAACTTCTCTTACTTTCACCTACAAGTTTTTTAAAAGGTATATGTTTAAGTTGGTGGAGGAGAATTGAATGATCCTCTTTACGATCCAGATGAATTTGATGAACTTTAAGACAGAAACATGTATGAGGATCAAACTACGAATGCAATAATTGATGAGGGTTTAACTTATGGTCTACATAATGAGGGGTTTGATATTCATCAACAGTCACCTCTAAGTACAGTTCATGAATACAACGAACAGATTAAGCATGATTTTAATATAGATGAGGATTAAAATCAATTAATTAAGCTTCGTGTATGAATCAGTGGTAGAACATTGTATTGATATGAATTAAACATAGAAGTCAAAATAAAATGTTTACTCATAAGTATATAGCTACACAAAGAGGCGGTAGTGATTTTCGAAATTCTTTAGGTTGGACAAGAGATGGAAACATGAAATGTTTCTCAAGAATATAGGAATGCAAACGTTTAAACCAGATGAACCATTAGAGTGAACAGTTACAAACAGGCAACCAATACAAGTTTATGATGATACAGTTTTGGCACGAAGAGTTGTTAATGGTGTAAGAGAATTACGTAATGATTTTAGCAAAGAAGACTTTGACATTAGGAACGAAATTGATAACTTAAATGATATTTAGAAAATGGTTATTCTCAAGCAGGAAATGTCAACAGATTTTATAATCCAGAAGAACACAGAGAATTAAATGGTTTTGCAGATGCCATTGATAAAGCGAGTTCAAAACTAATATGAAAGAAATCAGCTGTTGAAATGCATGACAAACAAACATCTGAAACAAATCAAAATATCAGCAACGTAAAATATGTAGAAGTCAAAGCTAGATTGTAAGAAATCTTGCTAATTTATGAAAGTAAAAGTGCACAACTAGTTAGACATTAACAGATTTACACAGCAAAACAAACTTTCAGAAAAATAATAACATTGATTCCAAAGTTAAACAAAATGTACCATTCCGTGAAAGATTCATACAACTTTAAAAATATGATTTAATTTGTACAGTGATAGGTATGATAGCAACAATACTTGGAATAACCATAGCAAGCTTTGTAAAAGGTTTAACACGAGAAAGCAGATTAGCAGCTACTGCTGCTGGGGGCGATGAAGGTAATACAGATTAATTCGCTGGAAAATTAAGAAGAGGCATGAAAAGTAATGCCAACGATTTGTTTGAGATCGCTTTAGAACGCAGCAGCATCATTCCCTGTCATTATTTGTGGTGTAATAAGCTGGATGTTTACGTTGGCTGGGCAAGTTATTTCTGTATTTGAGGATAATGTATTTTTGTTAATTCTTGCATTCATTAGCATGTTCTGCACAAATATAATAAATAAAATGTTTATATTTATAACAAATATAATTAAAAGAACAAGGAGTCCTAGACAAGTATATAAAATCTACTTAAAAAGTGCATTACACCACCTCTTACAATCATTTACATAATCAAAAACGAATCTGTATTTGTCTCATGATTTATATATTTAAATCATGAACTTTAGATCAAGTCGTCCTGATTACACGACTTTCGCCATTTTTTCCATTCTCGTCTACATAATTCTAACTCCGATTCTCTTCTTGTATATCAGTTACTTCGTAATCTATCATGGGACGAATTGTTACAGACTGTTTGTCAGCTGCAGTAATTTCATTTTTTATCATCTCCGTATTTTTAACAGTATGTATTCATGGACTAAATGTATCTGATAACCTATTTTACTGCTATTGCAACATAATATGCTATCCATTTGTATCACCAAATTACTAGGAAACAAAAATATACCATCACCGCCACGAGCATATTTGATACCAGATAAACTACAAACAAGCCGAAATTGTGTGTCTAGAAGTCAGAGAACAATTATCAGTTTATATATAATGTGCTCCGATTTCCTGCTACTCTGCTAAATGGGAAAGAAAAATGGGAATCGAGTGTATGACTTCCACCGAGAACAATTCTGTGAAATTTGAGGTATGATACTTTCTTATTCCTGTCTTGGAAGTTTATTTGCATACTCTGGAGAAAAACTTCATTTCTGGTGTACCTTTATGTCTATAGACAGATTCTTTCAGTTAAACAAAAAGCCCTTTTTCTAGAGACAAATTTTCAGTACATTTAGAATTCCCTTATCAGGTCGATTTGGATCATGATTATCAAGTATCACCTTTCCACAAGCAGCCAAATCATGAGCATGCACGATGTTAGTATCAAGGCTATCAATATATACTGTAATCATAATGCAGTTTTATAGCATGTTTAATTTTCCTCAACTTTTCCAGACAATCATCTGTATCTTTAACTTATGAAAACTGTTTCTGAGCTAAAGTGTTTAAATGAAAATCTATCCATTCGGCAAAAATGTTCAGTCTCACTTTAACAATCTGAAACAATGACACTGTCTGGCACAACGTCTCATGGTATTATCCATTTTTCCACATGTTTATGTATTATTGTTAGAAGATAACCATATCGTAACGTACTACCATCCAATAGATGTCAGTTCAGGATGGAAGGATGGAAGACTGAAAGTATGAATGAATGGATAGACAGGGGATTATAAACAGATTAATATTACATGAATGGATATACAGGATTTTATAAAGGGACTAATATTACATGACTTCATGATTTCTTATATCCGATATTCTTACATGTTCTTACTACAGTGATAGTTTTTCAAAGGCTTGTGGTAAGATTCAGCTCGGACTGACACTGATCTGACGGAAAACCGAACGCGAGCGGTTTTTATACTCACAACTGATGTACTCAGTTTTAAGTGAACTTTACTTAAAACTGTAAGCAACTGATTAAGAAACGACTGTCACTACAACAGAACAATTAAATATCAAATCTAATAACCTGAATTAGCAATTTCATTCAAACGACTTTCGTCCCGATTTCTAATACACATACCGCGAAGATTGCGGTAACGCAATAGAAAGGTAGAGCAAGGTATGACCCTAAATGAGTTCAAATGCTATGAAATACGTTCCAGCACACCGTTGTCGAAACAATCAAAATTACATTGTTATTTAAGAAACAAGATGATAACATTAAACACATATACACGTGATGCATTGCATAAAGTGTAACAATACGGTCCAACAACTAGAAAAGGTGAGATCGTTGTATTTATACAGATATAAGTGACAATATAACAGGCTTTGCAATGCTGATTCATGTACATGTGCTACCGAATGCATAACGATAGATAGGTTACATTTTATCATTCTATTCATTCATTGGACTGAACAGACACATTACAATATATTGACCTTGAATTATTTGGAATGAAGTAGTTGGATTCCCTTTTGTCAAAAATCGCCTCAAGCTTATGTCTCACTTCCAATAGTTAATTGGTTTCATGATAGCTGGTAATACTCCCAAATCGTTAAATTCTCTCTCCGTTTCTAAGCTATCTGATCCCTGTCGTTGACATCGGTAGAATGTACCTTTTCGGCTTTCTTTATTATCAGAACGATTTGTTTTTGGATAGATTTTCCAAGGCCCTAATTTCTGGTTTACTGAGGTTGAATCTAAAAAAGAAAAACGTAGTCTATACTTTTGTTTATAATGTCAGAAATGTTAATGCCTCACGTCCTTCAGCAAATAAGCCAGCTGTAAACTGGATTTGGTTTTGAGTTCGGGTTCACGCGGCTGCTTCGTCCATTTTACAGTTGCCAAATATGTTAAATGAAACTTTTTTAATAACCGCTTATCAAACTTTTCTCCTATCCTCATTCGGAATGTCTCAACTATTCGGTGTCGGTATAAAATTTAGACCATTTGAAAGTAAACTGTGCTCCGCGTAAGTCTGGTTTAAGAAATGAACCCCATGCATTTACACGTCTCGCCGACTTGTTAGAAACTGATTGATTAGTAGCAGGCTGTGGCATGAACAAGACAGGGTAAACCTTAGAGTTAATTGATGCAAACCTATTTGTAAGCGTAATTGGTGAGGGAAGTGCCTCAGATGGCAAATTGTTAGTGTTTTTTATACAGATTTGGACCAAATTTTGCCGCATTTCTCAGTTGCGAAAGCATTTTGACATGTGTTTACAAGGCCGAATTAAATCATGGAGGTGCTTCTTCAGGGGTGAATGAGAAATGTGACCAACCCAGGTTAAATACATTTTCAAGGCTTCACTCTAGCTTTGATTTCAGGATAAATAGATAGATATAGATAGGATAGTAGGTAGGTAGCTACGTCAATAGGTTGAAAGAAAAGCAAACGAAGGATATGTAGATAGATATGCAGGTAGGTAGATATATAGATAGATAGATAGATAGATAGATAGATAGATAGATAGATAGATAGATAGATAGATAGATAGAGCTGGTAAACCATCGTCAACACTTGGACTAGGTCCAACAGGTAAACCATTATCACCAGGAGCACCTTGATGCCCAGGAGGAGCAACTGGAATTCGAGACTCGGTTGTTGGAATGCAGCCATTACAGGCAGCAGTGCATGCCTCTTGGGTTTTCAACACGTTGGGATCCACATAAAGTTTTCCGCATTTCTTATTAGTTTGCTCGTTGTACCAGATGACTCTCTGTGTTAACGGTGAGCCACAGTGTACCGGTTTTCTTCGGGTAGAGACACTGCAACGAACTGGAGTACAATAAAAACACATCAACACTTTTTAAATATCTCAAGATCAAATCCTTCACATTAGATAATTTCCCTAAAAAACCGTTAAATTAACAGTTTGTCGTGTGTGTGTGCGCGCGCCTTTCAAATAGCTCTCATGCATCAGCTAAGCACCCTAACCTGCACGTATATAGCTTCGTCCCTAAGAGAAGGATGGAACAAGGTTTAAGGGACTTATTGAAATTTAATATACAGCAATATGCACAAACCCACTGGGTTTTTTTTTAGAAACACAATGTGTATACAGGAAAATATAATTTTAAATTAATGCCTCTTGACCAAACGGAGAGTAAAGTATTTTATCCCTGGATGTATATATCCAAAAGTATAACGTAGATCAGTGCGCTAGTACATGAGATGTATTTGATAGGTGCAGTTCCTAGCTGTACTGGTTCGATTCCTGCTTGGAATATAACTCTTTTTCTGTTTGACAATATTGGTGTCATTCTACACTAACACACACACACATATATATATATATATATATATATATATATATATATATATATATATATATATATACATATATATATATATATATATATATATATATATATATATATATATATATATATATATATATATATATATATATACGAGAGAGATAGTTCCCAATTCGTCCTCTTCTGAGCTTCGATTCCGGGACCGCAGGCACAAATGGTCATAAAAATGCTCTGTAATTCACTTCTTGTTTAGACCTTACTGTCGTACACATAGGCCTTTACAAAAACCATCGTATGGCGAAAGTCTCACAGAACCACGTGAGAGGCTTCTTTGAACAAGAGTACTCAAAACTAGTTGTATACAAATATGATGAGTTTGTTCTTTCTTACTGAAAACTAAGTGATCTAATTTTCTTTTGACAAATTCTACACAAAGCATCTACTTCAGCTATTATAATCTTTGGGAAGCCTGTGTGACGATGGGGGATAAATCATCTAGTTCTTACAGTGGGACACCAATGGCCCATGGATTACAATTGATTTTCCTACCCTCTTGTCAATTATGGGTGGGCTGCGAGCAGTTGCGTGTGCCAGGGTGATCTATTCGCCAATTTGTTTACGAATGCCTAATGAATATATTTCTTGAAATCATCGAAGCTGATTTACATGTTATCTTGTCTGTCCGTTCTGTGTATGGATCGCTGTGGATTTCATCGTTGTTCATTACTTTGGTGTACATTTTTGACAAATACTTGTATCACTTTTTCATAGCGAGAGACATGAAATCGTGACAGGCTTTACACTAATTTACGACTTTTTTCCAATGGAATGCGGACTGTTTTCTATCGCAGATTGGTATATATATATATATATATATATATATATATATATATATATATATATATATATATATATAGAATGTACTCTGTATCATTGATGTACCACGAGATGTATACATTTTTCATTAAAAGGACACGAGGCTTGCCGAGTTTCCATTTAATGAAATATTTATACAACGAGTGGTATATCAAAGATACAGAGTATATACTATACATATATTTTATTTATATCACATGCAAATACACATACTTTATATCACATACAAATACACATGTATTGACTCAGTGAGTGAATTCTTCACATCCCTGCCAGAGTGTCCGCTACAAAATGTAATTCCGTACCAATCGCTGCTATTCCCGATGCTCTTTGCAAATTGATAAGTTGCTTCTTTTCTTTTCTTTTTTTTAGCTTCTATTTTCATTCATATTGATTAAATACATATAATACACACTTATGATTTAAGCATGAAAAATGGTTTAAGTGAAGAAAGTAGAGAACTACGAACACAGCATGGTTAGCTTCTTGAACACTGAACGCACAGCCCATTCAGTCCCCGTCGAGTATATTGAAACGAGTTTGGAATATAGACTAAGCTAAATGGCGAGCCAGCAAGAGGTAATTCAACATTTAAATTTATTTACAGTTGATCTAAGTCATTATTATGCTTTCATTAACATTGCTATCAACCGTAAGATTGTTTTTATTCTCCATCTCTCTCTTTCTCTTTTCCGTTGGTCGGTTTATCTGTAAATGTTATCATCATTCACTGATCCAGAGACATGTCGCATGACAAGCGAAAAACCGCTATGCTCATTTTTTCACGGATTTTCGACCGTAGCTTGCGACGATGGTCAAGAGAGATAGAGATTTTGTTATTGTCCATCCCTTTATTTCTCTGTGAGTCGAATAGTCTGCTGCCTGACCAAAAAACAGTGAGAGTGAAGGGGGAGAAAGCGGCCTTCGAACATTTTAATATTTAAAAATAATGTTTTTAGAACCCTAATATAGGTTAGAAAAAACAAAGACAAACAATTAAATAGATTACAGTATGTGTGTGCCTCCTAACCAAGAAATTTACCGTACGGTCTCGACAAGCTATTGCAACTTTGTATCATTGTTATTGTGAACACTGTAGATAAATCCCATGAAAAGTGTAAGCATACCATTGCAACGACATAGGTTCTTGTATTCTACTTGGTGTAAGTTCAAGTTCCTGTGTTTCATCAAGCTATATTTCTTTTCTCTCTCTCCATAGAGGTCCACGTATGTGTTTCCCTTATGCATGAGAGAGAGAGAGAGTGGGGAAAAAAGGGAAAGCAGTGGGGATTTCAATGAAAATGTGTACTTTGTTTAATTCATTTAGAAAACGCGGATTATTAATATTTATTCTCGTTATTGTCTTATGTCGATAATGATTAATAAGTGGAAATTCATCACTGATCTAGAGAATATAGAAGCAACACCCTATTGTTGAAACCATGTTTATATATTCGTATTCATGCGCCATGTGCGGATAACAATTTGATATACCAATAGTATTGGTTTATCAAATTGCTTTATACCAACACTTTAAAAGTCATGTTATTTTTAATGCATGTGGTATAAATATATATATATATATATATATATATATATATATATATATATATATATATATATAGATATATAGTGAAAGAGAGAGAGAGATTTCTTAGTTTTTATGCCTTCGACATATATTTTGTTGTATTTGCTGACATTCGTAATAGTTTTGGTGGAAAATAGTCGAGTGCAGACAGCAACTTTATTGGTCACTCATTTCGGGGACACGCGATATATGTTATAAAGCAAAATAACGAATACACTGAAGGTTTAAGATATGCGTTAAACATTCAAAGTGCAGCTTCAATGTTGATGATAAATAACGTATTAGAAGATTTATCTTCACAAAGTAAAATAAAGTGGTCAGACTAATTGTGGTTCCCTTTGTAGACCTACCTTGATTTAATTTTATTTAGCATTCGTTCAGCTTTATGATTCAAGTGAGGCAAACTTGTCTGAGTGTCTTTTTATATAATGTAAATATGGCCAGCTGTGCTTCGCTACTGACCTTTTGATACCGATGATTGTCAAAATATGTCAGCAACATTGATTATTTCGAACAGTGGTAGTTAATATTCCAGATCTAAAAGAGAGGTATGGCATGGGCAGCAGCTGTCAAAATATACAGACGCCGATGCACGGATGGTTAGAAACTCAAGCTGTGACTCGAGAAATACGACGGAAAATCATGATTGTGATCACCATCATAATAATGAACACCAAGACTACCACCACCTCGACCACACCACATAATTTATCAATATTGCTGATACTAATAATAATATTGTTCGATTACAACAAATGCTAGGAATACTACAATTAATAACAGCACAAATTTGGTTCAATATTGATATTTGCAAGACAGCACTGGAAGCGAAATTCTAGAGACAAGTATTGGAAGGTATTCATATCACATATGATGGATTCATTTATAACTGCAGCCAGTAAGCTGATGCACTTTTTAAATAGATTATTTCATGTATAATCAAAGTTAAAAACATGGTTTGTATCAATCTCATTCATTTGAATTTCTGGTCTGCCAGAACCGCATGCACGTCACCTAAAGTTAAGATTTGTTATAACCTAAATTTATCCATATTTCGTTTTGTACCACCTTTGCATTTTACATGAAAGAAGTTTTGTCTTGTAAAGTGATCTGATATATATTCAATGTTACCTTGTTTACTCTATTAAGTCTATAAGTCAATAATCAAATACCATATTGCACAAAATAGCGTGTACTAAATCTTAGTAATTTATAACAATGAAACTATTCGAAATGTTAAATCCAACCTGGAGCACTCCTTCACATCTAACCTTAAAACTACAGGGAAGGTAACTTTGGTTCTGCTTGACATAAGGTGATATATCAACCTTTGATCATTTGTTAAATAGTTTGATAGATAACATGGGTGGGTATCATTCATGTTCTCTTTTTCAAATTGGAGTTGGAATGTTAAAGGCTACAGCAGAAAAGTGGGCTGAACGGGTTGAATATAGAATCTGAACCCGGAATGTCAATCCTTTTTTCAGCTGAAAAGAAACGAAGGCTCTACAATCACAATTACATTAAAATTTCTTGAGAAATCCTCAAAGATAATATATTAGTGTGAAATTAAAAACAATTTCGCGAATCGGTTTGAAAAGCCACAGCTGCTACCGGCCACATTATTTAAGAATATCGTGCTACTGGACAGGCGGTCATACGGGATCGACATGACGATACATCTAATTGGGTTTTAAGGCAATATTCTACGTCACTCTCGGTACAATGCTTCTAATTTATGCATGTCTTTCTTTCTTCCAACTAATATATTTTAATTTGAAACCTTTTCTATCTAATCACAAATCAGTCACGTTTTATTATAAAAAATGTGTTGCCATTAGTATTAATATTATTATTAGTACTAGTAGTAGTCCTAGCATTTGTTGTAATCGACGCAATATTAGTAATTAGTAGCAGCAATACAGGTAAATTCTGCGGTGTAGTCGAAGTGGTGGTGGTCCTGGTGTTCATTATTGTGGTGGTGATCACAATCATGATTTTTCGTCACATTTTTCAAGTCACAGCTTGAGTTTGTAAACAACCGTGCATCGGCGTCTGTCTACTTTACCAGCTGTTGCGCATGTCATACCTCTCTTTTGCATCTGCAATTTTGACTACTACTGTTCGAAATAATCAATTTTGCTGACATATTTTGTTAATCATCGGTATCAAAAGGTCAGTATTGAAGCACAGCTGGTCCTGTTTACATTATATAAAAAGACTCTCCGAATGGTTATCTCACTGGAAGCACGATGCTGAACGAACGATTATTCAGGGGAAATCAAGGTCTACAAAGGGCACCACAATTAGTCTGACCTCTCTCCTTCACTTTATGAAGATACATCTTCTGATACGTTATTTATCATCAACACTTAAACTGCAATTTCAATGTTTAACGCATATCTTAAACCTTCAGTGTATACGTTATTTTGCTTTATAACAAATATCGCGTGTCCCCAACATGCGTGACCAATGAAGTTGCTGTCTGCACTCAACAATATACCACCACAAATGTTACGAATGTCAGCAAATCAACCAAAATATAGATCAAAGGTATAAGAACTAACAAAGTTATCTCTATCTATCTATCTCTATATCTATCTATATATCTATCTATCTATCTATCTATCTATCTATCTATCTATCTATCTCTCTCTCCCTATCTCTCTCTCTCTCTCTCTCTCTCTCTCTCTCTCTCTATATATATATATATATATATATATATATATATATATATATATATATATATATATATGGGTGTGTTGGTGGGTGGCTGGGAATGGGTAGGTGGATGCGCATATATTTCGATAGATAGAGTACACGCTGATCATATTTGTATACAACTGGTTTTGAATACTTTCGTTCAACTAAGCCACTAGTGTGGCTCTGGTAGACTTTCGCCATACAATGGTTTTCTAAAGGCCTATGTGTACGACTGCAAGGTCAAAACGAGGCTTACCTCAATATGATAAAGTTGCTAATTTGTTGATAGGTTAGTCAGCGCTCTTAAATAATAACGTAGATCACACAAATGTACAATTTGCATATTTTCTTTATCTTTTGAACCGACCACATAAAATATGTATAGGTTTTACAGGCTTTACTTCAGCCAATTACCAGACTGTGACGCTAACTCACTCAGTACGTTAATGGGAGACGCGCTGCCGCTTTTGTACCAATACAGTATAACACCTTTAAATAACATTATATATATATATATATATATATATATATATATATATATATGTTTGTAATTATAGGTCATGCAAACAACGTGCTAATGATCTCTCTCTCTCTCTATATATATATATATATATATGTATGTATATATATATATATATATATATATATATATATATATATATATATATATATATATATATATATATATATATATTGATTTCCTGGAACATAAGGAATACAGGAAAACAAAACAATAAATGAGCGACACCTAGCTGTAACAATCAATTGCACATATCTTTTCCAAACACTTACTTGGCTTAGATCAATCACAGTCACGCGTGAGTCTGGTTGAACTTGACTAGGTTTTGCGAGGTAATGCAGCTTTAAACGTAAATTGTCTCGCCTAATGTGAGTGAAAGCATCACTTTAAATAACTGATGAAAATGACACAGATTTAGTTTTTTAGAAATTATATAAAACAGAACCTTACTTTTATATGCAGAAAACAAAACAGCAGTGAAATTAAAACCCTGTTCGTTTTTTTTTTCATCCATGTGTCCATGCTCGAGTTAATTCTGGCACAACAAAGTAAGTTTTCGCTGACGCCCTTTCTGCCCGTCCATTTGTTTATATATAGATCCGTCTAGCCGTCTCACTGTCTATAGCTCTAAGCCACCCTTATAAACATGTACATCTTATATTGACTCCTGAGTTAAGATCCCATGAACTTGATAGAAATAGTATTTCATTTGCACTATATATCGACTTCTGGTCAAAAACTAAAAAGCTAAAACCTAAAAGCTAATAATTCCTATCTATGAATTCGTGATTCATAAAGCGAGAATGTGTCTCTCGCGAGATATAATTGTCGGGGAGCACAAACAACGAATAAAACCTCTGCATTGAATGTCACGAATTTTCAGTCTTCTTCATGCAATCAAAACAGTGCATGACATCTGTTGTAGCTTCATATGGTTATATTTGTTTTATGTTTATAACATCTATTCTGTGCCGGATGAATTATTTATTCTAGTGGCCACCATGTATGCATGTCGCCTTTTCAATTTGTTACCCATACCTCTTGTATAGCTTTTAGCATTCTATACATAGGTTTCAGTTCTAGTCCGAATTATGTCCCTCTGAAATAGGTGTCTGCCGTCTTGGAGTCAATTTTCTATTGTATAAATAGTATTCCGCGGCTAATTATTTAAAACGACTATTTAGAAGCGGTTTTTGTAGGAGAATCATTTACGTTTTTCAAGATATACGGACTACTTGAAGTCATCCACACATATACACAAGACATAGTAGAAGGTTCTATTCATGGATTATACAGGTGGATGCGTGATAATGTAAAGTGAATTACAGAGCATTTTTAAGACCATTTGTGCCTTATATATCATTTTTGGTGATGTGTGCATGGTCGAGATGGTATGTGAGGGAAGTGCTTACAGGCAACGCGATGAGTGTCGTAACCCGCTGACCTGGGTAGGAATCTCCGTACAGTAAGAATTTAAATGTTCTAACCTCATGATAATAATAATTATTCGTATTTTAAAACAATTATGTTAATGTCAAAGTGTATATATATATATATATATATATATATATATATATATATATACATATATGAGATCATGTGCGTAGATTCACACCAATTTAGTAAAACAGAAAAGAGGGTTATATTCCGTTCCAAGCAAGAATCAAACCCGTGCAACAAGTAACGGCACCTATCACATATATCTCATGTACTAGTGCACTAAAATACCTAATACTCTTTAATACATACATCCAGGGATAAATGCATTCCTCTCCGTTTGGTCTAAAGGCATTAATTTACAATTATATTTTCTTGTATACACATTGTGTTTCTAAAACGAAACTCAGTGAGTTTGTGCATATAGCTGTGTGTTAACTTCAGCTTGCCTAGCAAATTGGTTTTTATGCTCCTTGAGTCCTCCGATCTTATTCCATCCAGCTGTTAGGGATGAGAGTATGGACGTGCAGATTAGGGTGCTTAGCTGATGCATGGGAGCTTTTCGGAAGGCACACAGACACACACACACGACAATGGTATCTCAAACACTAATTAATAAACGGTCTTTTAGGTAAATGATCTAATGTGAAAAGTTTCATCGTAAGATACGTAAAAAGTGTTCATGCTTCTTATTGTATTCCAGATCCTTGCAGTGTCATTACCAGAAGAAAACCGGTAGAATGTGGCTCACCGGTAACACCGAGAGTCGTCTGGTACTACGATCCAACTAATAAGCAATGCGGAAAACCTTCAGGATGCTATCTTTATACTGATCCCAACGTGCACCAAACCCTAGAAGACTGCACTTACGCCGGTAATGGCGGTGTTCCTACAACATAGTCTCGAGGTCTTCCTGGGCATCCTGGTCTTCGTGGTCCTCCTGGTCCTTCTGGTGACAATGGTGTACATGGTTTTCCTGGTCAACAGGGTGACGTTGGTTTCCCAGGTCGACCTAGCAACCCTGGTGTTGATAGTCCTCCTGGTCCTCCTCTTGGTGTTCCTGGTCCTCGTGGTCCTGCGGGTCCTACTGGTAACAACGGTGTACCAGGTCGACCTGGTAACCCTGGTGTTGATGGTCCTCCTGGTCCTCCAGGTACGGTGGGTCTTCCTGGTGATCCTGGTCTTCCTGGTGACGTTGGTTTACCTGGTGATGACGGTCGAACAGATGAATTGGGTCAGCCCTGTAGTCTAGGTGGTCCGGTTCTTCCGGGTCCTTCTGGAATAACTGAGTGTAGAGGAGGTCCCGATGTTTGCTTGATCTGCAATGATAATTTAATTAGTTATATATATATATATATATATATATATATATATATATATATATATATATATGTGTGTGTGTGTGTGTGTGTGTGTGTGTGTGTGAGTGTGTGTGTGTGTGTGTGTGTGTTCCTGCTGGAGTGAACGTTGCTTACAATAAACCAACTGTTAATAGGCCTACTTTGAACTAGTAATATAAACACTTGATGTGATGCAAATTTAGAGTCTTAGCTACGATTGTATGTTTCAATTAGGCCAATAAAGTACAGAATCACGCTTATTTGCCTTTCGTAATGTAAAGATGGATTGATAAATTATTTGAAACTTATATCTTCTGCATGGAAACATTGTGTCGCACCAGTTTATCTTGTTTCCCATTTCTTCACTAACCCTTTGATGGTTATGTTGCATCTATCCTTTGATCTAGGTGGTGGGATGCACATACGACAAATATAATACAAACTTACAAAGTACTAAATTCATTTTGCAATACTTTAAGTCAACTGTCTCTTTCTGGAACGGTGTGGTAGTAAGAGCAGTGAGAAGTCCTGCATCATGCTTGAGACCTGCACTGACAAGTGATATTACTTGGTCGCCGTTCTTTCTTCCAAAAAGTCTGCAGCATAGATAAATAGCCAACGACTTCAAATGTACATGCATTTGAGAAAGTATCGATGTCCAGTTTTGCATTGCCAAGGGTATCTTTACCAACGTGGTATCTATCAAGTACCTATCTACCTATCTATATATATATATATATATATATATATATATATATATATATATATATATATATATATATATATATATATATATATTAAAATATATATATATATATATACATACCTACCTAGTTACCTACCTTCCTATTTATGTATCTACCAATCTATTATTCTTTCGTTTTCTCTCAACCTACCGACCTATCGACCTACCTATCTATCTATATCTATTTTTCTATTTTTCACTAAACAGTATGTGGGATAATTGAGATAGATAAATTCAATCGGATCTACTTATATATCCATCCATGTATCTATTTATCTATCTATCTCTATCTATCTATCTATCTATCTATCTATCTATCTATCTATCTATCTATCTATCTATCTATCTGTCTTTCTTTCTTTTTTTATAGCTAGCTATCTATCTATCTATCTATCTATCTATCTATCTATCTATCTATCTATCTATCTATCTATCTTTCTGTCATTCTTTCTTTCTTTATATCTATCCATCCAGATATCTATTTATCTATCTATCTATCTATTTATATATCTGTCTATCTATCTATGTATGCATCTATCTATCTATGTATCTGTCTGTCTGTATATATCTACATATGAATGTATCTATATATGTATCTACCTACATATATAACTATATATATATATATAGATATATATATATATATATATATATATATATATATATATATACATATATATATTGTTATTTTGCTTTTCTTTCAATCTACCGTCGTAGCTACCTACCTACCTACCTATATATATCTATATATTTATCCTGGGATTCAAGCTTGGGTTAACATTGAAAGTGTATGTAACCTGGGTTTATCACATTCCTTATCCACCCCTGAAGAAGCACCATTCAGTGTGAAATGTCTTAACAAAGACAGACCTAGCATCTTAGTTCAGAGTCAATTTCGTTCGTGCCATACTCCATTCAAAACTTTGGTGATGGACTGTTGTTGAAAATCAGATAAAAATAACGTTACCTCTGTGATTTGTTTCGGCCAAGTAATCCACATGCCAACATGCTTTCGGAACTGAGTCAATCGGCAAATTATTGGTCGACTTTTGTTCAAATCAGTATTAAAAAAGGCTAACAATTTGACATCTAAGGCGCTGAGTGCAATTTGTATTTTAGGACCAATATTGGTCCATGGAGTAGCAGATGCGTTCCACAAAACACAACAATGAGCCAGTAAGAGTATAAAGATATTTCGGCAAATACAGTTTTGAATGGAAGATCTTTACTAGAACACTCTCCGCAAAAGATCTGCACTCCAGAAGTGACGCAACATTCTGTCCTCTTCAAACGGATTGGTAGACTCCGAGGCAAACGGCCCTCAATACGTTTTAGTACAAACTTGCACTTCCCCTTCCTCACCAATCACGCTTATAAATAGGTTTGCACCAATTAACTCTAATGACCTTACCCTGCCTGTTGCATGCCATAGCCTGCTACTAATCAATCAGTTTCTAACAAGCAGGCGATACCTGTAAGTGCATAGTGTTTATCTGCCAAACCAGCTGCGTGTGTAGTTCTAACGTCCCCTACCTCAGTAAACAAACACATAATACTACTAACTCCCCAACATCTGCAAAATCATAAGCAGATTGGGTACGCACAAGTTTCGACCAAATGTGCAACCTTTTGCTGCACTACTTCATCACTCCAGCCACCACAATTCCAGCAGCAACAATAAGGATGCAATTGAATACGTAGCAGAAATATGATAACTGATCCCTGCCGACATTATGGCACTTCAAATTTATTATGCGTTTCATAAAACAAGTTCCCCAGTACTTAGAAACAGCAATTGACAGATATGTTGAAGAAGTCTGAATTGCAAACAAATCTCAAAAGTTAATTGCAAATATCGGAATAAATGATAGGCAAAAGAGTGTTGCTCAGACCTTATCTGCAGAACTTGGGAAATTTGGGGCTACTTTGGCAAAGCAGTGGTTTCTCAATATACAAGTGTATTTTCTGCAGGTTATTTACACTGCAAAATATGTTTTAATGACCGCAGGAACTTGGACATGCTTTATTCTTTAATTTACAATACCTTCGAATGTATCCCTAAACTAGAAGACTCCGAGTTCCGTGCAAGGACTGACAACACACACTGGACAGACGAGACTGCTTACACTCAGCACCGAGATACCTTTTCATAGGTTTGCAATCCGGTTTTGGAACTTCAGTGGTACATCTTTCCAAGCGTCACGTTCAGACTTACGCGGGGCAGTTTACTTTCAAATGGTCGAAATTTTATACCGATACCGAACAATTTACACATTCTGGATGATGATAGAAATTTTTTTTTTTATAAGCGGTTGTTAAAAAAGCTTCATTTTACATATTTGGCAGCTGAAAAATGGAATTTGTTACACTAGGAACAAATGTATACCTGACGTTTTTCTTTTTAAATGTAATCTCAGTAAATAAGAAATTAGGGAATTGCAAAATCTATCAAAAAACAAATCTTTCTGATAATAAAGAAAGCAGAAAAAGTAAATGCTACCGATGTCATTAACAGGGATCAGTATTGTTTGCAAACGTAGCGACAATTAAACCATTTGGAGTATTATCAGCCTTCATGAAACCATGACACTATGATACCGCATTCGAAGTCAGACATAAGCTTGAAAGGTTACATACAGGGGATTTTAGACAAAAGGGAATCCAACTACTTCATTCCAAATAATTCAAAGCCAATATATTGTAATGTTTCCGTTCATGTCAGTGATATAATTTAACCTATCTATGGTTATGCATTGGGTATCACATGTACATGAATCAGCATTGCAAAGCTTATGTTACTGTATCTTCAAATACAAGGATCTCACCTTTTTCTAGTTGTTGGACCGTATTATTACAATTTGTGAAATCCAGAACTTGTATATTCGTTTAATGTCATCATCTTTTGTCTTGAATAACAATTTAGTTTTTATTGTTTAGAGAATGATATGTTGGAACGTCTGTCGTTAGCATTTGAAGTCAATTAGGGTCATACCTTTCTCGATAGTATGCCTCTGCACCGTGTTACCGCAATCTTTGCGGTATATGTGTGCTAGAAATCGGAACGAAAGTCGTTTAAATGAAATTGTTAATTCAGGCTGTTAAATTTGTACTCTCGGTAGAATTGACGATAATAAGTAGTTTTTAAGATGTTTTATTCAAATGATTTGATATGGATATATGATATTTGATTGTTATGTAGTAGTGACAGTAGTATTTTAATCTGTTGCTCACAGGTTTAAGTGAAGTTCACCTAAAACTGTGAGCACGTCAGTTGTGAATATAAAAACCGCGCGCGTTGGGTTTTCCGTCAGATCAGTGTATGTCCGATCTGAATCTCACCACTGGCCCTTCAAACACTGTCACTGTAGTGAGAAAATGTCAGAATATCTGATATAAACAACATTCCTGAAGTCGTGTAATATTAGTCCCTTTATATTCACTACCACCACCCAGTTAATAGCGCCTCTGTCTATCCATCCATTCATCCTTCCAGTCTTCCATCCTGACCTGACATCTAATGGATGGTTATATGTTACAATATGTTTATCTTCTAACGATAATACAACATTTTTAGAAAAATAGAATATCCCTAGGGACGTTCTGCCAAACAGTCTCATTATTTCAGATTGTTCAAATAAAGCTGAACATCTTCCCAAATGGATAGATTTTCATTGAAGCCCGTTAGCTCAGAAACAGTGTTTATATGTTAAAGATACAAATGGTAATCTGGAAAGGTTGAGTAAGGTTAAACCTGCTATGAAACTGCATTATGGGTACAGTAGATGTTGATATCCTTTATACTAACATCGAGCATGATCATGATTTGGCTGTTTGTAAAACGGTCATGCTTAATAATCATGATCCAAATCGACAGGATAAGGGAATTCTAAATGTACTGAAAATTTGTCCCTAGAAGAAGGGCTTTGTTTTAACAGAAATAATCTGTCTACACAAGAAAGGTACATCAGGGATGAAGCTTTTCTCCAGATTATGCAAGCAGTTATGTAGCTGCATGGAATAAAGAAATATTTTCAAATAAACTTCAAAGACAGGAATAAGAATGTATCATACCTCAAATTTCATAGAATGGTTCTCACGCAAGTCATGCACTCGATTCGCATTATTATTTCCCGTTTTACAGAGTAGCAGTAAATCGGAGCTTATTATATATAAACTGATAATTGTGCTATGACTTCGAGACAAGATTGTTCGGCTTATTTGTAGTGTGTCGGTATCCGTTTCCAGATTATGAAGGAGAATATTATACTGTGCTAATGGTATTCATCGACTACTGAATATGCAAGTGCAGGGAGCTTTTGTATTAAGCTGTACTGTAGTGCACCTAGAAACAGTAGCAATTAGTAATAAAATCGTTATTTGCTCCTTTAATGCTAATAATGAAAGCATTAGGCGGAGGTTTGGTAAGAATTTATGTATGTTTATATATATATATATATATATATATATTTATATATATATATATATATATATATATATATATATATATATATATATATTCCGCGCACAAGATTTGGTCTTATGAGTTATGGCATCATGTTATTATAATTATGAGTATGATGCAATAAAAGGGAGAACTCGAGGTTAGGATTTTTTATTGCACTTGTCATATTGCGGTGCCTACATTGTGTTGCCTTATATTCACCGTTTACAATATCAAAATAGACAACGGATATGAACAAAAAAGAGGTATCTAGTGTGCACAGTATGAAAACTTTAAAATTAATTAGTATGCACTGCACATATCTTTTTCAAATTCAGATGTTTGTAGTTGCAGTAAAAAAGAGAGAAAGAGAAGAGGAGGGATAGGGAGAGGAAGAGAAAGAGAATACGATTCTATGGTATATGCATTTCCAAATTGTTCATCGTGTAGATTAATTGAAAACATGATATGCGAACTTAGTAATTTCTATAATGATCGTTTCACTAAAAATGTGAAAGATTGTAAGCATATATATGTATATTTATATATCTATAGATTTACAAATACTAGCAATCATACAGGTTAGAGAATTTTAATTCGTACACTACGGATTTTTGAACCCGGATCCGCGGGTTACGGGACCCATTGCCTTGCCAATAAGCACCAACACCTATACCATCTCGACCATGCACACATCACCAACAGATGATGCTACAAAGATAATGGTATAGGCAATCGTGCGTACCAGACATACACGCATGTCGACACAGTAATTAATTCCCATCTAGGTACGCAGTCCATCTGGATTCCTACTACATAAATCAAGGTAGACGGAAGTTATTATAGAGAATTACAAATTTACACCAAACAGAGCGGAAAGTATTATAATGTTATCACGTATTCTCCTCTATGTTCCATGGATAGCACTTTCCGCTCTGTTTGATGTATATTTGTAATTATATATTTATATATATATATGTATATATATATATATATATATATATAATTTTATGTGTGTGTGTGTGACGTTTTACTTGCAACATAAAAATACATTTATCACGTCATCAGCTTGTCTCATATTTGCTATACCAAAAAGAAATTGTTTCTTTGAAATGGAAATGTCATGGAGATGATTCAATCCAATTTCTTTAGCCATTCAGTAAAACTATTCTGGATTAATTTTGCTTTTGGACAGTCACAAAATAAACAATAAAGGCGTTTCCACAGAAGTATTACACATAGAACACAAAGTATTATAAATGTTACCAGTTTTATTCAAAAAGGCATTTGTTGGTTGAAGTTTATGAAAAATTTAAGTTTCTAAGCAACAAAATTTGGGACACATATTAACCCTTTGTGGCAGTTAAAATAAATTATTCCATTCAGTCTCCTGTAAAATACTTAATTCCATAATCCAATTTCCTTTTGAGGATGGTTCTCAATTGTACACATTTATTTTTATACCTTCTTTTACAGATCTTTGCAACTCGGGGAAAAGTAAAATAGATGACTGAAAAAATAGGTTTTGAATTTTTCAGTTAATTTTTAAATCAACTTTATTGCTGTAGTTTTTTATAGCATTTAGTAACCCCCGAAATTATACAAATTTGTGTGAAGTCCAAATTTATTGACAAAGCTTTCCAATTCAATGTACGAACAATCTTAATTTACAAAATCATTCTTCTTGCAATGCTTTGACATTAAACTAGAATTTCCAATTATAATATTCGATTCATTCACTTTTGTTTGCCTATATTAATTTCTTTAAGAACATCTATTCCAAACATAATAAATTTGTCTGCATGTGAAGCAAAGGTGGTTAAGAAGATGTCTCCATTGCGGCTCAGAAGTCATTACTCTTCTAATCCAAGTTAACTTAAACTTCTTTGATCATATTGATATTCTCCATTTGTATACCACCTTCATGGTAATCTTTATTAGCGACTTTTCTTTTCATTCTATCACTTTTCCCACCCCCGACAAATTTTAAAAAACAGAATATAGCTTCTTAAGTACATTATGGGGAGGATTTGGTAAACCCAGTCATAGATCAGTAAGTTTTGACTGTGTCAAACTTTCAATAAATGAAATTTTACCAAATGGTGTGAGTAATCTTTCTTACCATTTCAAAAGAAAATGTCTAACTTCACTAACGTTAATTTTAATAGTTTAATTTTACTATAAGTCTGTAGAAAAATGTATACCATGATAAGTAAATTCAGATCAATCCAATCTAAATATCGCCTGAACAATATCTAACATTACTGCCTTTTCGCTGCCAAACAAGGCTGCTTTAGTATTTTCAATGTCTGTGCTAAGGCCCGATATTGTAGAGTGTTAAGGTTCAAAGCCGATTTAAGTGACTTGTCAGAGCTATCATGAGTGTTGTGTCATCTGCATATTGTGAACTATGACGGGATCTATTATTTATATTGCTTCCCTTTACATTTGAACTCTTCATGGTTATGTTGGATAATATCTGTTTCTCTTAATATCAAAATATGATGAGCATTACACACGATTTTAAATTTGTAAAATATTTGTATCCATTTTGTAAACTATTCTCCAAATTTAAAAAAGAAAGTAAAACATTACTAACGATGGTCGATGCAAGAAAGTCCAAAGCTTTTCAAAACTATTTAAGAGAGGAAATACAGGCTTTTTTGTTTGGTTTTTTTTGTGTATAAAATATGAGATCGCATCAAGTATGGATGTTTTCTCCTCTGCATCTTTCCGTAATGAAATCAGCTTCATCATTATTAACTATTGTGGGAAGGGGTTGTTTTAGGCTATTTGCAGTAAATGCTAATGACATTTTATAAGATTCAGTTAATACAGAAATCGGTCTGTATTTTTTGAAATAATCTTTAAATGCATCACCTTTTGGAATACAAGTTATAACACCTTCTTTTTGAATGGAGGACAGCACGACCAGAGTTATTTAAAAAATTAATTACATTTGACACAATAATGGCCAGTATCTTCCAAAACATATTAGATCCATTAGATCCTGGGTTTTCATTATTTGGCATAATATTCAGCGTGGCAGTTGTTTCAGTTAATCTTATCGGGCAATTCGTTTATTCTTTCTGCTTATTGTCTAGTTTAGGAATATCCTGGTAGTTGAGGAGAGACTCGAGATCAATTGAATCTACTTTATGAAAGAAGAATGAGATCATGATTGTGTTTCTACCAAAATTGTTTCCTGATTATTGACATAAGTTACATTTGATTTCAATAAATAAGGCATCATTTTGCTCATGTAATTTCTATTTTCCAAATTACAGAACTATTTTGGTACCTTTTCTCTCTCCTCATTCCATTTTACATTTGATCTCCCTTGTTTTCCTTCGAATTTCTTCTAACTTGTTTTTGTTCTTCTCTAAGATCTGAGATTAATCAGTTTGATAACTTTGTTCCAAAAGATTGATTTTATTGATACGTTGTTTCGCCGGTTAATATTAACGTCATTTTATAAACGAAGAATATGAAATTGCTTTCCTCTAGTTTTTAAAAGTGATAATTGAACCAAATGCCGATCATTTATGAAAAATTCATATCAAAAGCTGGAGTATGCTGAAAACTAAATACATTGATACATTGCTTGTTTCACATGTTGACAATGAACTATAATATTTTACAAATATTTTATGCTTTTCAGTTTCTCTAAAAGACAAAGGTATCTTTACAAGTGAGTGATCTATCAGATAACTATGTTTTATGACTGTTTCTTCGAACATAATTAAAAGAGTTTCAGAAATAAGAAAAACATTCCAGTCTTGTTTGGCTAATTAGTTTGCTTTCTTCTCTATGGTAAATGGTCAAGTTCCATTACTTCTATCTCACCACATGTCAGTTAAATTGTATTCGTCACACCTAACAAGAACTACATAAGTACAAGTAAAATAAAAATGCATACATTGAAACAAGGAACAAAAACAGTTAGACAGATGATTGCACGAACGCATCCAATTAATAAAAAACACAATAGAAAAGTAGAATGACAGATAACAGGACAGCGAAGAAATGGAAAGGTGAACGCCATAAAATGAATAAAAGAAGAGAACGTTTTGTCACAGGTCATACACATAAAAGTGAAACAAAAATGAGACGTTCAATCGAATATAACCAATATTAAACCCAAAACGAAACATGCTACAGACCAATCTATACATTTTAAAACGCCAATCCACGCTGCACAAATTGCTCCAGCACCTTAAAGTTCCAAATTCATAGATAACCATTCCATATATCACTGACCAGAACAGCTACATAAAAAAATAATGCTTATCCACGCCTATTCATGTCAAGATTTTACAAATCAAGCTTGTAATTAGGACTAAAAATATGTTTTTTCACAACGTTTTTATTGTCAACAATATGCTCGTTCTTCAGCTACTCATTGTCGCGTAGATGCTAATCAGTCATTAGACGTAATATCAGTCGTCTAAATCTCTATGACGTCGAGCAGTATTATTGTACCTTCAAAACCAACTTTCAGAGAATACCTCTGATCAACCAGTCTGTATAATTACTTTGCATCTAAAAATAGACTACTAAATCTGGAAATTACCAAGAAGGTTTCTTTAGTCTGGAGTTACCCTCCCCCTAATATGCACACACTTTGAAGATGGGGAGGGGGACAGCGGGACTGGAGGGAGAGAAAGAGAGAGAGCGAGATTTAGACTATGTTAATTGCATGCGCTTTTGTCTAGATGTATGTGTTGGACGACAATTTGGAATAAACCATTTCTCGCGAAATTGCGTGTAACAACTTGAAATTCCAAATTGTAATTCTATTTCTGAAAACAATTGCATGCTGTAGTTTTCGGCTTGTTTCAAAGTTAAATATTATTAGAGAGATTCTTAAGAGGTTTTCATCAGTGTTAAGTGATAATTTATGCTCTGCATTAGAAGCATGAAAATGTTCAGACTGTGACCATTTCTCGCGATTTTTGGGCGAGTTAACGGCGATCGTTTTTCTCCGTGGATTGGAAAATCCGGAGGCTTACACAATGTCAATATCCTCATCGTGTTTTTGTTTCTTATTAATGCTGTATAAATTGAATGTATATCCATTATAAGGTCAAAGAACCTTTTCAAAATATATTCTTATTCAGCAGCGGTCTAAATGAAGTCATTTAATTAGCAATTGGTGGGGGCTATAATTAACAATTCCGACAGTCGAACCTGAATAACTTAGCCCTCATGGAAATAACCGAATAAAGAAAAAGGGTTTTACTTTCAATAACATAATTCAGTTCATAATGTAAAAAATGTATTACTTATCTTAACTGTCTACTTATTGTATAATTGTTTTCAAAGATAATTAAATTTATTTCAATATTTGTTTCTTCGTTAAATGAATATCGTTTTACTACTTAATGTTATATATATTTTTAAATATTTGCGTCACATAATTCGTATAGACCTAATGCATGCAGGGCCACAACAACATACCAACAAACATTATTACTTGTATTTGTCAAAAATCAACACCATACTTCCCACCCCTACAATACAATTTTTTTAAAAACCTGGCACCAAAACACCGCCGATGATTCTTTTTAAAATCGTATAAATCCTAGATCAGAAACGAATAACCTTATTTTCATTTTTCAAAAATCAGCAACCCACCCCCACAAGACAAAAACTAAATAATGGCAATGAAACCAAAGCCACTACCAAGCATTTAACTCAGATGTCTTTTTCTCCGAAAATGAGACCCAAGCTTGTCTGTCCCGTAGTACATAAAACTAAAAAATGATTCTAAGCTATAAGCATAAAATATTGAAACCTAAACTCTAAAATATAGACCCTGATATCTGTAAAACTGCGATGACCCAAACGCATTTTCCCTGGGCTATGACAAATGAAATTTTAAACATGAAAGATGACTTTTAGACTCAAACTTTCAATACTTAATTCTGTGTATATTTTATACATAATTTAACATATATCACCATAACACAAACTTGTTTACGCCCCGAGCTCTTTAATTCAGATACTCCTAAAGTTTTAATACCTAGACTAGAAGGGCAAATAAACGTCTAACAGTCATTATTATTACATTTTTAAATGTATAACATTTACAAAAGTTTAAGTTAAATTTAAACATTTTATGAGTACATAATGGACTTGAGACTTAAAAAGATAACAAGCATTTCATCTGACCTATGTGCAGCAACTCAGTTTAACACATTAAGTTGTCTAACTACAGTTAGACAAGTAAACTTAGCAAATGAATTTAATGAAATCGAAATATGATACGCACAAGATAATTATTTTACATACAGACCATTAAACATTTTTGTTAAATACACTTTAAAATTGGATAATGACTATATCGTGATTAGGGTATAGTATGATACAAAATCTGGCAAAATCAATTACACTAAAGTTGAAATCTTAGATGTGGAATATCGTATTGGCATTTATCAGATAAAAATATACCACAGTTACTAAAATTAATATAGAGGTTTCAAATCTACTTTCAGATACGAAAACTAATGTCAGAACGTAAAATAGAATTACCTGTTAAACAAGATTTTAATTCAACCAATAATAGTATAGATCTAAAACAATGTAACATAATCTGCAATAATTTTAATATTTCTCAAATTGTGATTGGAAAAATACAAATGGGAAAAATAAATATTTATATATCAGATTCAAAAGTTAAACTAAAATATGCTCTTGGTGGTGATGGTACATTGTTGTTACCTAATTGACATGATAATGAAAATATATAGCATATTATGTTACAATAGCAGCTCACAAAAGTCATCAGCGACATGTACCAATTCGTCCCATGATCGATTACAAAGTAACTGATATACAAAAAGAGAATCTGAGTTAGAAGTATGTAGACAAGAATGATACAAATATCGAAAGTAGTATAATCAGGACGATAGGACCGAAAACTCATGATTTAAAGACATATATCATGAGACACATACAAAATTGTTTTTGTTTATGTAAATGTATTAAACAGATGGTGTAATGTACTTGTTAAGCAGATTTTATTTACTTGTCTTGAACTCCTTGTTCTTGTAATTATTTGTTTTACAAATATGAACAAAATATTATAATTGCGAAGAACAAGCAAGAATTAACAAAACTGCATTATCCTCTAATACAGAAATAACTTCCACAGCCAATGTAAACACAAAGATTATTACACAACAAATAATGCCAGATAAAGATACTGCTGCCTTCTCTAGCGAATTCAAACAAATAGTTGGAAGTACATTCCATGCCTCTTTTTAAAGTTGTATGAATCTTTCTCCGAATGGTAAATTTTGTTTCACTTTTCAATCAATGCTATTAATATTTTCTCAACAGCTTTTGTTTCGTATCTTGTGGTTTTGTTTGTAAATAATATTTTAATGCCTAACGTGTTGTGCCCTTTTACTTTTACTCTAATGGCTCATTTGTTTTAAACGATTGCATCTCTATATTCAAGGGAAATATTTCACATTTTCATCTCTTGTCCAATCTAAATAATTTCGAAAATCACTACCTCCTCTTTGTGTAGCTATATACTTAGGAGCAAACATTTTATTCTGACTTCTATGTCTACTTCATATCAATTCAATGTGCTACCTCTGGTTCACGCATGATGCTTAATTAATTGATTTGATTCCTCATCTATGTTAAAATAGTGCTTAATTTTTTCTTTGTTCACCAACTGTACTTAGAGGTGACTGTTGAGGAATTTCACACCTATAGATTCACTATATAGATTATCAGTAAAACGTTCAGCGATTATTGTATTCGTTATTTGAACTTCAATTTTTGTCTTTATTGTAAAGTTCATCAAAATTATCTGGATCGTAAAGATTATCATCAAAAGTCTCCTCCACCAACTTAAACATATACAGTTAAAAACATTTGTAGATGAAAGTAAGATAAACTTGAGCAGAGAGGGAGAAGCGAATAAGTTCTAAGGGAAACGTTTAAAGTTTGTGAAAACAAATACAGAAAGTAATTACAAGTAAATGTGTAACTCAAACATAATATGTGTCTTGATAGGTGCTGTAGTTATTGCGTTAGTTGATAATTTATCAAGTCTTAAGTTTACGCGACGAGATCTGTTTTAAACACTTCTATACCTGTTAAACAACCCGAGAATAAAGAAAAACCAATTAAAATATTATGTCAAACGAACAGAGATATTCATTAGAATCTTACAACAATGAGAAGAGTGTCTAAATATACAACTTAAACCGCGAAGCTACAATTGACGATGTTCAGTCCATTCAGCAATAAACTTCTATTAGGAAACAAAATATAAACAAGAGTTCCTTGATGGGACTGATGCTCTACTGGGCGAAACGAATTTTCAGGAATTCAAGATAATATCATTTCTTTCTTTTAACTGTCGAGTGTTGAAACCATCTCTGATCTTCTTCAGCACTAACAATATTTTCAAACTAGCTGATGTGGTACACATATTGAATGTCAGCTAGGCACCATTTTCATTTACCACAAAGTGGACATTATTACATGTCTTTTGGTGAAAACCACATGTAATAATGATCATCAGTTCAGGGGGAGTAGTGACAACATGATGTTTAAGACAGTTGTCATGGTAGCCATAATGGATGTACGACGAGCAGCATTTTCATTTAGGACAAACTATGCATCATAAGAAGTATATCGCTGAAAACACTATGTTCATATAGCCATCTATTTGGCGAGGAGTAGAGATAACACTATTTTCAAGATATGACTTTCCATTCAGGAGTAGTAATAACAAGATTTCAAAATAGCTGCTGTGGCGGTCATACTGGACGTCAAATCGGCACATCTTTTATTTGGAACCAACTAGATGTCTTAAGAAGTCTTTCAGTGAAAACCCAATGTTGATATGACCATCCATTCAGAAGGAGTAGCGATAACAAGATTTTCAAGATGGCTGCTGTGGCAACCATATTGGCTGTCCAAGCAGCACCATTTTCAATTAGGAGCAACTAGACTATGGGATTGATGTGTGTGTAAAGTTTAAAGGTAGTAATCCAAGTTGTTTAGGAGGAGTGGTAATAACAAATTTGTACTAACGGACGGACGGACGTCGGATGATGGACGACGGACAACAGACCATCCCATAAGCTCTTCTGGTTTATGACAAGTAGAGCTAAAAATAAAATCCACAAAAATCATCTCTCAAGTTCTGTAACGGTGAAGATTTTACCTTCGACATAGTGCATCCCCTCTGGAAAATAGGTGAGACTGAACCAATTGTTATAAATATTAGGCACCACTGAATGCAAAACTTTGTCGACCGTAATGAGCGATCAAAGTGTCCACGTGATCATATCAAAGATGTAGCATGTCACTAACATTTGCAGGAAAAGTGTTGGGCTTATACACAGTGAATGCATTCAACATCGTATGGTCCAGGAATGTGTCATGTACGTTTGCATGGATAATCCATATACACTGTACTGCTTTGGGTGAAAGTCATCGTCACATGATGAACACTTCAGTTATATTCTTCTGAAATGACCGCTGTCGCACGTGGCTGTATGGAACTCATTGCAGAGGAGCCCAAAATGGGATGTATCTCTGAGGTACACAGCTTTCAGTGATGTCAAAGACCCTTCAACATGTTGCTTCATGGTAATGTACATAAAATTTCTTGTCTGCAAACACATGCTAAGGATTACCGTTTTCATCCTTATTACGCTTACGCTTTGACATGGAGAGTAGTGCTCTCTCAAGCAATTACACTGATTCGTATTGTATCATTTAGGCATATATAAGCCTACCAAATAAAATAAAATCACCTTTAGAATAACAAACACGCATTGTTACTGAGAAACCGACTTTGCAATTTACCGCACTATTGTTCACTGAAGTATTAACTTCCCCTTCTCTACCCCCTTTAACCAGCTAACTGTGAGCAGTGTAGTCTTCAGGCAGTTGACCTGTAATAAGCTTAGTCAGTGACACCTCTACTGATTGCCAAGGAAAGAAACAATGTGTAAACCGGACCTAGTTACCTTTGAATTAAGTTTAGTTGGTGACACCGTTATTGATTGTCCAACAAAGAAACAATCTGCAAACTAGGGGTAGTGACGTTTGAACTTTACTTTGTTCAGGTGTTTATTTGACAATTTAATAGATAAGCAAATCAAAGACAATTTTATATAATGATATTTGGGATATCCTTTGACCGATGAATGTGAACTCTACAAGCTTGCGATCTGTCTGACATTCAATTGACAACTGCTGCATGTTTTGTATTTTTTTACTTTTTGTGATTATATGCTTACATTAAAAACAAAAAACCCAAACGAAAGTGTGCATTCTATCTGGATGCAAAAAGTGCACTGTATTGTATTTACTCCAACCCGGCACGTTTGGTATCACTTCTGGATTTGTAAGGTCCCTATATTCGTATATATAATCTAGTGTATGGTTTGCTAAATTAAAAACTAAACCATCTAGTTATTCATGTACCAAAGCATACACAACAGTACCAAAGCACATAACGACCATACGTAACTGGAAACGATACCAAACATCCAGTCATAGCAGATACAGAACAGTGAACTGCCTACCTCCACAGCATAAAATCCTGAAGCATAGGTTGACGCCAGTTACATTAGGGTGTCCTTGGGCAAGACATAAGAACAAAGTTCTTGACACGAGTACGATATTGTGTGGTTCTCCTCTACCTAATACCAAGAACCTTGTTCAAGAACTATCAAGAACTGCGTGAAAATGTGTGAGTGTGATCTTGGTACTTGGTCAAAATCCCAGAACAGGATGCCCAAAAGATAATGAAGTTGCTGCAATATTATTTTCTTTTTCAAATTCAAAATTAATATTAATAATTTGCAACTATTCATTTGGTTGTTTTTTCGGTGGTGGGTGGGGCCGTAATGAAATTGCTGGCACTGAAGTAAAAACACCAAAACACAATTAAAACACCAAAAAACACTTAAATTATATTGTATATACCATAGCATATAACTTGTTGTGCATGTATAATTCCTAACTTTGATAATTTAATTATATTTATATAACAGAGTAACCTGTACTTTCATTACTGATGGAAAGTGATCCAAAAGCACATGCAAGAATTGGAGAGCAAATTAAGAAACAAATATGCATTACCGGAAAAGACGTCAATCTCCAGAATTATGAAAGAATCGTTGTTTGATTTTCAAGTAATTAAAAGTTTAAAGTTTAATATTAGGAATTGCTGAATTTTTTTTTACACGATGGTGGAGGTATCTATATTTACAAAAACTAACCAAAACAAAGGTAATTACCAGAGAAAAAAAATTACTGGAAGCAACGAACAAATTCAAATTTATACCTATATTACATTGCTTTTTCTAACAATTTTATCTTACTTTTCATGTTCTGTTTCACTTTTCCATGGAAGAATTATGTATTTTGTGATGCTATAAAAAATAAATCTATACTTTTTATTAAGGGTATCCTAGAAAAAAATCAACGACATCACATTTTGTTTTATGATTTGCTGAAAATATATGAAGATGTGAATGTAATAACAACATTCTTACACACATGTATAATGACAAAAGTCCCACATGAAGGTACAGCATTCATGTCATATGCATGCACATACACAATGTTTGTTCTTCTTTTGAGTAAAAGACTCTGTTTTCTATTTGTATTAGATACAACATCACATCATTGTGAACACTGATTTCTTCAAATATTGGAAATAATTTTCATTATATATCTTCTTTTTAAATAAATAATAATTATTTAAAAACTTCGATGTATTTAAATTATTATTCATTAATTGATTTAAATTACTAATTTATTTCCATATAGGCTGCCCACGTAGACTCAAATCCCGACATGAATTAGTGAATATAAACCAGGAAGAAAATAGTAGATTTTATGAAAAATATATTGCACAAAAGTGCAAACAAATCTAAAGCTTGAGTTATACTGTAACGAAAGAAGGTCGGACTGTGCAAGTGTATGTAGTTGTAGAGATGTTGATAAACCATGCTGTAGTCCACAGTCAAAACTTATTTTACATGCAGGGCAATACCTATTTACCCTAAGAGATTTTTTTTTTCTTAGTCGTTTTGTTTGTCACTGTCCATTTGTGTAATTTCCATTTTCGTTGTCCTGGTTTCTTTCCGTGTTTGCTCTGTGCCAAGATTTCTGACTGTTTTAATTGTTGATGTCATATATTTATTATCTTTCAGAATGAAGCTTCTGAATGTTGTGTACAGTCTTTGTCTTTGTTTATTAATTTGTGTCACTCATTCCGACGTTGAAATTTGAAACTCAATGTTGCTGTCAATGAATCCGTACACATCTGTCCCTAGTAATACACTTCTCAAGTCCTTGAACTCTCCGTCCACCACGTCTTTAAAAAGAAACACTACTTCTGTCAAAGGCTTTGATTTCCACTCTTCAATATGCGTTAAAATGTGGTTAACTAATTCACAGATGTTGTATATCAATTCATCGTCGATCAAGTCCAGTCGTACTGGCCCGTTTACATAGCTCAGCAATTGATTTTGCAGTCCTTACTGAAAATAGTCAATACATTTTGATGAAACTTCTCCACAGAAAGACTCCAAGTCATCGCATTTCTCTTCAAAACAAATGGTGTCATCAGCATCCAAAAATCGCCAAGTCTAAATATTTCGTCCAAAAAAAGATTTTGGTTATTTTTGTCAACACCATCGTCTTTAAGGTTTTGCGTAGTATTTTTCTCGAACGTGTCTGGTACACAAAACATGTGTAGATTCTGGAAATGCGGTCATTATGGATTTGATCACTGCCCTTTCGTCATTGGTCCCAATCACAAGTTTAGAAAAGTCTGTGTCTGCTAAATTTCGTCTCAAATAATGGAAAAAGTGGCAGCAACTTTCAAAGTTCCAATAAAAAAAAATTATCAAAGTTATGAATTATCCATATACAACCACTGATACACTATGGTATATGCAATATAATTTAAGTGTGTTTCGGTGTTTCCACTGTGTTTCGGTCTTTCGATGTTTCTATGCACCGCCAACGTTGGGAATTCATGAAAACTAATAGTTAGAAATAGGGTACAGGCGCCTCCTTCACAACACTAAGTAACCATATACGAGACTAATATTCCCTTAATACGTTCCACTCGACCTAAGTGTATTATTTAGATATTAACTGCGTATTTATCGAAAAATAAACTGGATTAGATTCAAATCGACGTGTCAAGTACAGCAAAACCTCTGTCAACTTAATGCATACGAAATTACATGACATATTATATGGTATGAACTAGCAACAAAAGCCGTTAAGTTAAAGGGGTAAATACAATTCTTTTGGATATTCGATTAGATACAGGCTGTAATGTTAAGTCAAGTCTAGAGACTGTGTCTTCTTCTTCATTCCTTAGTTTTCTCTAGATAACAGGCCACCTAAGAAACCCGGTTGCCGCCTTTTATGTCATCTTTGTATCTTTAAGTTTAAGAGTAACACTGCGTTGGGCGTCACGATTTACCACAATCTATCTAAATCCACAACAACCTACCACAATCCACTACGAAAATGACACAATCTACCACAGTCCACTACAATCTACCACAATCTACCACAATCAACCTTGAAATTGACACGATCTTCTACAATCGACCTTAAAATACCACATATACAGTACCACAATCCACTACAATCCACTACAATCTTCCACAATCGACCTTAAAATAACACGTATACAGTATATATACTGTGGTTTTTGGTGGCCACTGATGGAATTCAAGAATACCGGACACTCCCTTGCACAAACCCAAAAATAATTAAGGAGACAGACCAGCTGAAAGCTGTTTTATTATAGACATACTATTCAAAACGGACACATAATAATAAGTACTTTCAAAATCCAAAGTGATATAAGTAATCCAAATATTTCAATAAAATTAGTCAAATCAAAAGTCTGAAGCTTCTGGTAAGATAAATATTGGGTATTTATATTTATACACGTCCAAGTACTTACTGTACAGCAAAACATTTTTAGAGCAGTTACAATGTCCATACACTGTTGACGGAGGAATCGATGTCTGTGAATCAATGCACACGCTGGATGCTGATCGCTTTTAAACATATCGACAGTCTGTAGTTAACCATTTTTTAAACCTTGTGTGCATTGCAAATCGGAAACTAGTCTGTTAGTGGAGGAAGAATATGAGATACCGGACAGTTAGGGAAATGGGTGTCAATCGCAAAGACAAGGCGTTGAACATATTTCAAACTTTACTCGTTTCATAATTTTAAAATATGTACAACACATAAATGTTGATAAATATTATACAAAAAATCAAGAAACAACGACCTCAGTATGCATCCACATCAACAAAGCATGAATATATACAAGAAATTCGTGCATTAAAATATACCAAGTAATTAACACATTACCATAATATGTATTCCAAAGAACAATTTACTACCATATACATGTTTATACACATTGCATCACAGAAATAATAATCAATTTATAATATGAGTCGTATGAACATAATACTTCAACTAGCCAACATATGTACATGAAATTTCCACAGTAGATTCGCGGCGTATGTGTTTAATTTATATATTCCAATAAAATGTAATATACAGATGTTACATAAATGTTTATTGCTGCACTCAGCATTATTGTTACTAATGTTGCGTCGCTGTTCGGTAATCCTTTCTTTGTGGGTGCGTAGAAGTTTCTCCTCTGACCTCGCTGTCTTAAGCAGGATTCCCGGCTTTCCATTCTCCAAAGCTGACCTAAGTCGGTAAGACAAATGTTAAAAAGATGGAAGAATTATAAAAATCAATGAAACAATAGCTGTGAATTGAATTGTGTTCATCTTCTCCTGTTTTAATTGTGAATAAATAAAACGCACAAGCTATCGCTTAGCCTAATGTATAATTATAACGGCAAACAAACTTTAACAATAATGTAACAGAGAATAATTCCACAAGGCATTAATTCTCGCGGGTGCTTGCTGATTCGGACAGATTACTAGTATACACTGCATCACAGAAATAATCATGTGACAAGAAATATGTTTACTGAAATATACCAATTAAATAACACATTAATATAATCTAATAGCGGATTAACGGCGTATGTGTTTAAATGATAACAGAATATTTTTCTTTTAGTCTCTTTTTTCTCACTGTCCGTTCGTTTATTTCCGTTTTTTTGTCCTGGTTTATTTCCATGTGTCCTCAATGCCATGATTTCGGACTATTCGTCTGTTGATGCCATGTATTTACTGTCTTTCAGAATTAAGATTTTGAACTTTTTGTACAGTCTGTGTCTTTGTTCATTAGTTTGTGTCACCTGTTCTGTCTTCGACATTTTAAACAGAAAGTGACTGTCAGTGATTCGGTATGCACTAGTCCCTAGTAATGCACTTCTCAAGTCTTTGAACTGTCCGTCCACAAAGTCATGGAAAAGAGATAAAAGTTCTGTCAAAAATGTACTAAATATAGGAACAAACAAATAGTGAACGAAATTATTCAAACCAAAAAGCAAACGCCCCAAAAATTATTAAGACAAGTTTTTGCAATGCGACATTTCAAAATGGTTTGAAATTTGTACACTTCATTTTAAGAATAAAACTCACTGAAAATAGGAAGAATAAAATAATAAATGAAATTAATGCCACGCATATTGGTTTAGACACCACATATACTTAAAACCAGTCCCGCCGACAGAAATTCCGGGCCCCTGGGCTGCAGTCATTCGAAAGTCAGCATGTGTAAAGCTTAAGGGGATAAATGCTTAAATTTATAAGAACAAATGTGATCCAAACCAAAACAACAGGACTGAGTATTGCATCCTGCTGACCCCAATTAAAACAGTAGAACCAGGCACTGCTCCCTGCCGACGCCTAGCAAAACGACATAACCTCTGACACAGGACATTACTAACCCTGAATGTCACATCTGCCAGTTACCTTGGACGTTGTAATAAATCTAAGAGAAAAAAGGTATACCAAAAAAATAAAATCTATGGAAGTCCATATGTAGTAACTAAGGTTTCATTCCGTCGTTTGCACAGAAAAAGTGATACTTTTAAAATGAGAGTTATGCTTATTATTAATGTTTTAAAACACAATAAAAAGTATATTTTATTAATCTTTTCTACATGCATATGAATCAAAAGTTTGCAAATATTGCATTTTTTTGCCTGTTGCATTAGCAACTACAACACTTCAGCTTTAAAAAGCATAGTTAAATTAGATAAATTATACGTCTACCGGACATTTTTGCAATGTAATACCGTCTTGTAATCTCATAAACGCCTTATACATTCATTATGTATGTTTTTTGCATTTTTTGTTTCAGTTTTAATTTTGTCGCTGCATAGTTGTCCATTTCAGAACGCTAAAATTGTCAATACATTATGAATAATTGAAGTGGATTGTGGTAGATTGCTATAAACTCGTTTGCATCATGCTTACTGTACTCGCGAATAAAGCTATTTAGCATATATATATATATATATATATATATATATATATATATATATATATATATATATATATATATATATATATATATATATATATATGTATAGATAGATATTCTGGTCGATTGTAGTATTTTTACGCTTGATTAGAGACGATTGTGGTAGATTTGTCTGATAGGCTGCTAAAAATAAGCTAACAGGGAATTCAAAAGGCCAAGCAAAACACAGTATATGTTGTATTTTAAGGTCGATTGTGGTAGATTGTGGCATTTTCGTGATGGATTGTGGTAGATTGTAGTGGAATGTGATACTGTATATGTGGTATTTTAAGGTCGATTGTGGAAGATTGTGGCATTTTCGTAGTGGACTGTGGAAGATTGTAGTGGATTGTTGTATTTTCGTAGCGGATTTTGGTAGATTGTGGTGGATTGTGGTAGATTGTGGTAAATCGTGTTGACGGTCTAAAGATATACGTGTGATAAAGTGTTTTGGTCAGGCTACTTCCTCTAGTTCTAAATTTGGAACTAAACAACTGAGCCAAATTTATATGAAAACACATGTAACGTGTTTATGGATTTGGCATAAAATTTTTGGGGAAGGTGGGTGGGGTGGGTCATGGTCCCTTGCCTGTTTACTCACATTTAGCATCTCGTGGGACTTCACAGAAGAGACAGACCATATAAATGGTTATGGTGTGGGTGTAACTACGATTGCGTCCCATTTTGAAAGTGTTTCATTTTAACACGTATACTATTTGTATGTACAAGTTTATATTTTAAGTTCGTGGCTTGATATTTTAATTTTTTCAAGATATTTTATAATTTAACATTGACAATTTTTTAAGTGTCACTAAGCTAAGTTTTGTTAAATTATTAATCTTTCGATTGTTCACAGATATGATGTTTCATGGGTTTTTGGCGCTCAGTGTGATTGTAACAATTAAATTTTCTCATAGCAATCAATATGCTATGATAAAATGTCAGTTATGCATTTTGGAAGAAATAACTGTGTCTTATTATTCGATAGTCTTGTCTATTTTGCTTTTAATATTTAATAGATGCAAGTCGTATCTTGGAAACTTGCAACTTTTGAGTTATAATTGAGAAAGAGTCATTTTTCGGATAGCTATAGCTCAAAGAAGTCAACATTCAGAGATTTGCTCTTGTGTAACGGGATGGGATACAAAGTATAAATGTTGCTGTTGGGAATTGAACCCGATTCGCCTCTCTCGGAGTCAGGCGCACATACCATTAGACTAACAGGTAAGAACCTAATAGACTGGTTAGACTGGCGTTTTATACCTCAACTACTATATTTTCCACCACACCACCCTCACCACATCCAACCCCACCCCCTTTACTTTGATATTCCAATTCACCTCTTTCCGCGGTTCAAACGCATCCTCTATTGCACTACCATCTACTGGGGGATAGAGGAGCACCCAGATGTAACTGAATGGGATACAAAGTAAAACTGTCTCTGTTGGGAATCGAACCCGATTTGTTTGTCTCGCAGTCATTTCAATTGTGATGGGTGTTGAAATAAGAGCTATTAACATCTGTACCAGATCTGTATCAAATCAGTTGGCCCTTGAGAAAGTGAACTTGCTGTAAGGTCAAATGGAATATGTCGTGTGTTAGTGTGTTTAAGATTCAGAGTTGGATTGTCAGTTGAAGAGAAAACCTGCAGTGAAGTTCCTATATCCTCAAGTTCACCTCTGTTAGTGAATAATTACTCAACCAATTATTACGTAAATCACTTGCAAGAACTATCTGTCACTTGCATCATTTGAGAGTGGCTACATTTTAGATAAGTTTTTCTGGGATACAGATATATTTAATGCTGTTGTCTTTGTCCTGTGAAACCTCTTTTTACAAATCTTTAATATTATTAAAATTCAAATTTTTGAGAGGTTTAGGAAATAAAATGTGTATTTAAAAGTGCTTTAAACCCGCACCAAACTCGTTTTCTCCAACAATTTTAGCATCTGTATTGATATTTTTGGCATTTCAATAATACATACATCTTGTGCTTAAGACTAAATGGAATGAATATACAGATCTAGTATTAATTATAGTATTATTATTAGTAGTAGCAGTAGTAGTAGTATACTTTATTATTATGGCGATCGTCCATTTTTAGGAACCAGTGGCTGATTAAAGTCACATAACAAAAAAACAATAAACAACAAAAACAAATGAAGACAAAAAGGCACTAATGTCGCTATACGATACATTCATGGCTCTAGATACGATACTTATCACGATACATGCCTTATGCTAATTTTGATGTGGACAGCTTAATATAGGCTAGAGATATTATAATTTATTGTTATCTTGGTATTTAGCCTCTAAACATTTAAATACATTTACAATGTATTTTGTTGCTAGATGTGTCCATAATAATTTGACAGAGCTTGAAAAAAAAATGAATAAAATACAAAAAAATAAATTGAATCAGTCTCAATATATAATAATTTGTTACTACATGTAACTGTTACAAACATTCTGCAAAATTATATTATTACAATAAATCTAATACAATAATAATCTCGGCTTTATAGATCACTCATAGATCACCTCTGTCCGCGTGGTTCGAGTCGTGGTTCGACCAACATGGGTATGTAAAAAAGCTTGCCAGTAGCTTCCCGTGGGGTAGAGGTTCTTCCCATAGTTTTCCCGGGTTCTTGCTCTACCAGCTATACTGGCCGCCATGTATAGCGTATCATGTGCAGAAATATGGCGTTAAGCACACCAAACCAAACTAAACCTGTGGAGGCCATATTTCTGATCTGACTTGGATCAAATTTGGAATATTGCTGACATCATCAAGCTCTCGTATGGATTGGATAATGAGCGACATCCGTTCATATTAATGAGGCGGTCGAACATCTGATTGGTAGAACTTTCTGCCCAAGAGTACTCTCGAGGAGATTTTTTAGTCCGATCTGGTTAAAGTTAGAATATAGTAGATTTTCTTTTTATTATATATTTTTTAAAAGCAAAAATGGTCTATTTACATGGATTTTCTCTATTCTGAGTCAATGCTAATAACAGAAACATTACTACATCGATAAAAAGAAGTTCCTAAATTGTACAATAATTTTGGGACAGCGACTTTTTACAAATTTAGCTTATATATATCATGCTTCAGACTGTATTTTGTCAAAATAATGACGGTATTCGCACGAAAATGAAGCAGTTTTTTTTTTTTTTTTTTTTTTTTTTTTTTTTTTCAATACACATTTGCTGCGCGGATGGATACTGTTGGGGTGGGGTATTATAGAAACATCACAGAGCGGTTGTATCTGACAGACTTCAGAGCGAAACATCTTTAAACAAAAGAGTGTAATGATTGTGAGTTTACTTGTAAGGATATTCGTTCTTTATTTTGCTCATTTCATCATTAAAATGTGAATTGTTGTGTGGTCTTGGCAAGCTTGCAGTCTTAATTCGGTAGCAGACACTGCATCCAATTTTCGATCCTTACTTAATTTCGGCTTGGAAACAACACTAATCAACAACCGATGTATCCATCATTTTCAAACATGATTGTGATGCGAGTTAAAATTGCTACCTACAAAATTGTATTACTATATTTAATCACGAGTTATTGTCTTAAAAATGTGTACAGTTTGTCGTAGAGTATTACAGGTATGCAATACTGTATGGGTGACACATAGCAACACGTCATGTAGACCAATCACTGACAGTTTCCATGATTCATGTAGAAAACTAAAAAGTTAATACTTGAAGTGTACTTTTTGCTGCTTGGAGTTCTTTTTTAGGCATTTCTTGATGGCACCACATTGATTGCATACATATACACTAGAAGGTCTACAGTTGACACATTTTAAGATATGTACATCCTGATGTGGAGGGATATAGAGGAAGTGAGGGAAAGAAAGAAGGAGAAGAAGAAGAAGACAAATGAATTAGCCTAAATATGGAAATACAGGTTTGAATAACGTTCATAACGGCAGATATATTTCCTACATGGGAAAAAGTAGTTACAAAAGTGATATCGCCACTGTGGCGATACAAGTGGTATCGCTACTGTGCCGATATCATTTTTCTCCCACTGATATATTTCAGTATGAAATCAAGATCTTGGACGAGTTGGATAATGACCAAGAACCGTACATATTAAAGACGCGATCATACATATGATTGACTTAGCGTGTTATCATTCTAGAAGATGTATAGTTCTGGTCCGATTTGCTCAAACTTGGCATATAGGCTTAAATTATCAAGATGTCCAGTGTTTTATTATGAGCAAGATCTACGCATAACAGTGAGGTCATCATGGATGATCATGCATCTAATCAATAGGTTAGTATCATGAAGATGTTGGATGAGTTTTATTACGAACGATCCCCATGCATATAATTGAGATGATTACACATTTGATTGGCAGAAGTTGTTACTGCCCTAGAGGCTATTTCATACGATTTTGATCAAGTTTGTTAAATAGGCTTATTATCATTAATATCTCAGTTGAGTTTGATTATGAGTGATATCCGCTAATATTAATGAGGTGATCATGCACCTGATGGACTGGGCTTGTTAATACTCCAGTATCTCTACTTCTGATCAGATTGTGATCAAAGCTGTTAAATAGTCTTATATCATCAAGATGTTGGATGGGTTTTATTATGAGCAAGATATACGCATATTTATGAGGTACTATTCAATCTAATTGACAATTTGTTCCCACTCTGAAAACCGAATTTCGATCAGATTTGGCTTAAACTTCTAGTAAAGAAGATGATACCATCATGGGTTTTAGCAGGTTTATGGTAAGTGAGATGCGCAAATTATTCAGGTGCAAGTTCATTGCATTGGCTGAGCTGGTTACTTTCCTATAGACTCTATTTCTCATCCTATTTCGATAAACTTGAAAATAGGTCTATATTATTGGTAAATAGGTCTATATTATCAAGATATTGGTTGAGGTTGATTATGAACAAGAGTTGAGCTTATTAACTATACTTCTATATTTGAAAAGAATTTGTAACCGGTATAGTAAATTAGGTAAAATAGACTTGATACAATGTTTGGAAAATAGTTTACACATACAAGAAGAGTTGGACCACTTATACATTTGTGGTTTGAACATCTCGTATAGTAGGTATGGGCATGGAGGGGGGGGGGTCCTTTATGATGCCATAGACAACAGCATTTGATGCTTTGTTTTTGGTTCTGCTAGATATTTGATGAAAATCCCAAACTGCGAAGAATTGAATAAATTCTTATTTCAAGCAGTACTGTATCACATATCTATGATATTTTATAAGTTATTAAAATAAATTAACTATGGTGAATCATGACCTGGCCTAACATTATATCATCCCCAATGCAGTTCACTTCATCCAAAAGCGGACTTGTAGTTCTTTTTTTTTTCAAAATTAAAGTGGGTTTTTTTCCTATATTAATTCAGTCAACATTTTCCCTTATTTTGTGTTCTTATATAAAATTAGTTTGCTTATTGAGGTTGACATTCAAAGTACTGTTTTAAGACAATGGCCATGAATAAGAACTTTACTTCAGCGTGAATTCCTATGAAAATCCTTACATGTTTAACCAAAATCTTTAAAAAAAAGTATTCTCCAATATTTATTGAACTAAATACTTTGTATGCTAGAGTAACATTCGTTCAAAGACATGAACAACTGTAGAAACGATTATTTTAACTTCGACAATATGCAAATCTCAATCGAATATAGGGAGCAGCAAGTTCGTTTCTTAACCCAAATCTTGTCACACATTTCAAAATGTGCTGAATATATTCGACTTCATTCATGATTTGAGATCAGAAAAGAATGTAAATTAAATTTTTTCACTTATCTGCTAATGCGATAATGAAGAGCTATTTTTGTTCCGTCCATATATGATGTCATATGTGAGCGTAGACTAATTACATCCGATTTTTGTGATTGATTTATGTGCTTAATTATCATGAAACAATTGTTTAAGTAAATAGCAGATGGTGTATAAAGCATGCTTTAGCTATTTAAAGGTAAGCAATGTACAATAAATTCATCGAAGACGATTCTTTTTAAACATCCCTGTTTCTCTCTGTTTATACTATTTGAATGTCTAGATGACGACCTGGTATCCTCTTTATTATAAATACAATCCTACCGCGTCATCACAAAATCCTACAACAGAGATATGAAAACATTGAAATCACAACATAAATTTGGTAAATCAGGAAAACGTGAGAGTGTTTTGAAAATCAAAATCAAAAACCATTAAACCACTCTTATTTTACTACATCATGATATTGTATACGGATGCGACACTTAAAATCAAGATTCAATTATTACTGGACCTGTCAGACTGGAGTACATTTAATAAAATGTCTACTTGGATGTTAATGGGAAATAAATGTTACAGAGGGAGCAGTGAGCGTGTCATAAAGCATAGGAAAACAGAGTTAAAGAACTGGTTTGAAACTCTGCAGAGGTGAAAAATCATACATTTATATAAAATACTTTGAAAATTGTGTATTAGAAAAATCAGAAGAGATAAGAGGTGAACGACGTTCACCATTTCGGCGAAACTATACAATCAAAGATAAAGTATATGTGCTCAAAAACTATGATGTATATGTGCACAATACAGATGACGTACATGTACACAAATGATAGCAAAACATTTCTACACAAGCAACATAGCTAAACATATTTTGAAAATAAGTATAGTTAAATACATCAGAATAGTTAAATATATATTGAAATAATGTTAGTTAAATAAATAGAAATGAGCACTTAAATGCTTGATATGCCAAAGCAGAAACAAATTTTAAAAAGATTGCAACCACCTTAAATGTGTGTTCAAAAGAATTAAAACGTATCAATAAACAGAATTTCAACTGGATTAGCACTAAAATAGTTTAGTAGGAAATTATTATATATATATATATATATATATATATATATATATATATATATATATATATATATATATTGCCTTACCACAGAGCAAAAAGCCTCCAAATATATCTAGTAGAGACAATTTATATAATGTCATTTAGCATTTATTCGACATTATATACATCACACTCGGACAGGAACCAAGCGAGATTGCTAAATGGATGTTTGATACAATAGAATATTTAACATCGCATATAGGTATCGGCCTCTCAGAGGAAGCTCATAAACAGATTGGCCTAATGGGTATAACAAACAACAACAACAATTAAAAGCTTGCATTAATGGGAAAAATAAAGACGATAACGCTTTCTTTTGTTTTCTTGAAGATGTGTTAAATACACCAAGTAATCATTTAGATAAATCATCAAAATGCAATTTAGATCAAATGCGATCATTGGTTTGATAGATGTTTGGTTAGAATAGAGGATATTAGGAAAATTGAACATGAATTTGTTATAGCTGTAACTTTTTATGAAATATTTGAATTTGATGACCTGAAATAAAGAGAGAAATACATGTTGACATGCTAATTATATTTCAGAATGGTATCCATCATGAGTATAACGATGGAAGTTACCATTATGTTGAAATGGAAAGTTGTTCAACTTTGGTGTTATCACAGATGCATTGGGATCACGGACAGAAATACATACGTATAAATGCTTGATTATGTTTCTCTACACCAGAAGAATTATTTGAACACAAAAGACTATATTACAATGTATGTAAATTCAATAGATATGATGCCTAAAGAGAGTTATGCTGTAAAAGTTAAAAACATATCAGCATCATCTAAACGTTTTATATGTAAATGATTTCAAAAATATAATCGTGCCAGAGGTGGAACCAAGTGCTATTCAAAAATCTGACATATTTTCAACAATAAAAAAGAGCCACAAACGTAATCCAGCAGATTTATTTCTTCTTCTTCTTCTGCTTCTTCTTCTTCTTCTTCATTTTTTTTAAAATCTCCTCATAATCAAGACCAATAGTTTACAGACGAACATATTTTTATTAAAGTATCTTACGATGCACGAAGTAGTAAGATCGTAAAATTAGTATATGGAGAATTAAGACCTACACATGCAAAACCTGTGGTGTTCACAGAAGAGGATGAAAGACATTTTAGCTCAACATAAAATGTTACCTTTGTGGAAGAATTTTTTTTTAAAAATCGAAATATGCGTGTCAATGACTATTTAGCATGCAAGTATAGATGTCAAGGACATAACGAATGCAATTTCAATTTTAAATATCCAAAACAGATATCACTATTCATTCATAGCTTGTCTGGCAATGACAACCAATTATTCGTCAGGACATTTGTCCCCCACCCACTCCCCAAAAACCAAAAACAAATCAGATGAAGAGGTAACAATTTTACTGATCAATGACCATAAATATATTTCATTTATCAAGAATATATTTCATATATTCCATCGCAGTCTTGGTGTTAATGAAGGAAAGAAAGGAAACAGCGGTTGAAAATATTTAGATTTATAGATAGATTTAGATTCATGGGACAATCGATAGACCTTCTAGCAAAAAGCCTAACGATGACAAATTTGCAGAAACTAGAAACAGTTTATAAGTATGCAGTCTAAAATAATTTAGGAAAGACATTTATCCATATGAATACATGGTTAGCTTTGAAAGGTTTAATGAAACAGCTTTTCCGGTATAAAAGGTTTACAGATGACTATTATCAATGTGTTCATGATATCTTGTAGCACTTTAACCTGCAGATACTTGGAGATCTACATCGCATTATGTCATGAAGAATACTTTGATGCTATACTATGTTACATTTTGTTTAGTAATTTGGGAATATCTGTGCGAAAAATTATACATTTGACATTGCTCACCATTATAGTGTACCAGGACTAGCTATTGATGCGAGTATACATCTATCTGGTATAGTACTTTAACGTTTTATATTCCTGTTTGAGAGTGGAATAAGAAGTGGAAATAGAATGATACCGCATCGAAGCCACGAACACTACTTAGACAAAGATGGAGATACAAAATCTGAGGGCGAGTTCGAAACGTCAAGATCAAGTCAATTCATTATGTACTAGTTCCTAACAACCAGTATTTGTGGACCATGAGCCAATAAATAAAGAAGTATGGAAAACTGATGAGTAATGTAGATGGGTAGAATAATACCTGTTCGACGAACCAGATTACTATGATACTGGTTGCATCTTCGAAATATATTTGGAGATTCTATTACATTTGCGTAACTATTTCAGTGATTACCCATTGGCTCCAGCGGAATTAATTCCAAATGAAAATGATTTATCTCCATTGCAGAAGAGGTTTATAGATTATTTAAATTATATGCAACCAACTGTAGCAAAACTGTTATATTCATTAAAAATGTGTACTTTTCTACAGACACGTAACGTTTTACATACTATGGACGTTAAAACTGAGAAAAGATACACAGAAATGTTTTGTTTCATCAACAACCATGGTTAAATCCTACATTGAACTGAATACAAATTTACGATAAAAAGCAATAAACGACACTGAGAAAGATTTGTTCTGAATGATGAATATTGCAGCATTTTGTACAATTATTTAGAATTGAAGGAGAAGAACAACAGTTAATATATGTACAAAACAAAACAGATTTTTTTCAAGTGTCGGGAAGATCGATCATATGCCACGAGAACAACTTTTGACAATTACATGGCATTAGAAAATTAAATTATAAAACCATTTTTACGATGGATTGACTGCTTTAGAATTATGCAAATGGTTGATGTATGGATTTTATTACAACGAGCTGAAAAACAAATACTGTGATATAATGAAACTAATCATGACATTGTGAAATGATGCTGGGACAGAAATTTGGACTGTGATATGAATGATAAAATAAAGTTTTATGAAACTATTTTTCGTTTACCACAAATGAATAAGAAAGTTTCTGGACTTTGAATGATGAGCTCAACGGTGTACCAATCAGAGAATTTTGTTTGTTAACTTAAACGCTATTCATTCCAGAAAGAAAAAACACGAAGACAAAAGTGTAAAGACATACAGAAAATGTTTAATTCAAACCAATTTGAAATTTTGCAATTCGAAATGTAATCACGATGAATAGGAATTGCTACGACTCTATGGTCTAAGAAAAATGTAACAGAAAGAACGTGAAACCAACAAATCAAGTAAAAATCAACAAGCAATTTATTTCTAGACAATTAAAGTGAAAATTCAAAAGGCACTTACCATAACGTGAATTAAAATCCACAAAATCCAATAATTCTAAATATAGAATGTTCCGAGTAAATTACTGTATTCTTGAATTTGCTGATGTACCAACAGTATTTGATGTCCTGATGTGCCAGTAGTCTTTAAAGTGCTGATGTACAAAAATGAAATACTACATAATATCTTATAACTATTACTAATCAGGAAGTAACTTTGAACTATTCGGTGTTCGTTCTTTACAGTTGTTGACTTGATGGTTACAATTCTTTAATGTACCAGGAATGAAAATAGTCACATAGATTATTTTTAATACAGTATGCTTTCCGTTGTTTTTTATAATCCTGAGATTCAGAGAAGATTGTTTATTTGCGAAAGTTTATGAAACATTGATGCGAAATATAACATTTCTGAAAGTAACAAAATGTTATTGAACAATGAGATAGAGATATTTAACATTGTAACTAACGAATTTGAAGACAAATATAATAACAATAAAATATACAAATATTATACAATTCGGTAATCAAATATATCGTTATACTCGGTAAACGTTTCTTTTATTTTATTTCTTTGAATGATTCTTCAATTTCTCCTTTCCTATTATATAGTATTAGGTCCTTTTTGACAAAAAATACGATATATATATATATATATATATATATATATATATATATATATATATATATACATACTCTGTAGCCTTGTTTTCCTGACTGCAGAACATAAGCAGAAACCTAATGCTCTCATGAAAGTAAATACCGACTGCATTGTATGCTTGTTAATTACGCACACAGAAGATATACCATAAGGACGACCACTAAATTACGAAAGTAGTCAGGTTAGTCGCTTTCTTTATTGCATCATCAATGTTGTCACACTCATCAATCATAAAGGAAATATTTGTACCTTGGTATACATCAACCAGTAAATGTAACAACTTACCAAAGTTATCCTTAGGATCTATCGCAATCAACTTTTCATCAATGAATAACCACTTTAAGTCGTAAGTCTTGTTGTACAGAAAAGTTCGAAAGATGCTAAGGATGTAATCACAAATCAAAACAGGTATTGTAATCAGTATGTATCAGATTCAGTGCAAACAGTATTTCCACAATTAGTTAATCCGCAAATTATCATGTTACAACGCTCTTTCACCACTTCCAAACAGTCAATTATAGTGTGTTCTGCTCAGATAAAGCAAGATAATATGGCTATCAATGTATATATTGCGAATACTTGTGTTATTGAGTTATATTTTGTTGGGGGGGGTGTTGTTTTTGTTCATCAAAGAAAGACTCGGTGGCTTCTCCAAGTTTTATTAATAGGAAACACTGGAAATAAGCCATGTTTGTCAGACTGCCTATTGTCACAGAGATTGTTTTCTATTGCTGAGTTGTACAACTTCCTTTCTCGACTGCACATTATTGTAATACCGATGAAGGTCAATTTGAAAGAATAAAATGTGAGATTTGTTTAAGTTGTAATAGCTGCAAAATCAATACGTTTATCTCTCATAATGTAGTCCTAAAATAATGCAATTCCGTTTCTGTATGTGTCATGATTGTGCAATTGATTCGGAAGTAGTTGTATTGTACTGTAAGGAAATGCTTTCCACTCTCTGTCACTAAAAATACATTTGCAAGTGTTATGTTCAATCTTGAATCCCTTGGAAGTGCACAGAAATACAGCGGAAAATGATCCATTAATTTCTGCAAGTCAAGTGGTATTCTAACATTGTACTTGACCTGAATATGATCCGGTCTTTTCTTTGAAAAGTAAATTGTATGCTTCACATCGATTGTATCACGTGAACATGTGAGAATACATTGTACCATATCATTTACCTTACATACATACAAGTGTATGGTGCCGAAGGCGACGCTCGCCTGAGGCGCCGTTTGGTCCAGCGCAAACTTGGTCAAAGCTAGTGATGTTACAAAACAACATCCAAGAGAAGAAAATGTTGAGTGGTACATTTTAAACATCAAAAAAGAGATCCTGCAATGTTTTATAAAAAATGAGGATACACAGTTTACACCGAATAATGATAAAAGAGAGATATACGTGCATTTATCCCGATAACAACCTTGAGGAAGGAATACATTACGTATGTGATTTGAGTAAACACACATTTTGTATTCAGACAAATTTACAGTACAAATCAAACATCTCGTACACGTTACGACTTCAATCTTTACCGACTCGACAAAAAAGAGATAGAATTAATAGAAGACAAAGTTCGGTTAGAAACAGTACAGGTTGAATCATTATATAGCTGCTTTAGAAACAATTATTGGAATGGCAAACATTCACATAAATCTGAAATACACTACATTGAAAGAATGGTTATCTAGAAAACTCTTTCACTACAGACGGGTCCATGTAAGTCACGTACATAATCAGGAGCAGGCAAACATTTTAGATGTGCAAACACATAACAAATACAACAATGGTATAACAACACAAGAACGTCAATAAAATGTTGAAGAGATACCAAATATTTGGTTCAAGGAGACTGAACACTACAAAAGTATGATAAGGAGATACAAAATATCAAACAATGTTTTGAATCGGTTGAAAGAAGATATGGAAACAAGTTGGACGCTGGTATGGAAACAGGATGGAAGCAGGTATGAAAACAGGTTTGAAGCAGGTATGAAAATAGGTTGTATACATGAATGGAAACAGGTTCACTGGCTGTCTGTGTTTCAGCAGTTATATTGTGTTTATCAGCAATAGCTACTGGTATAGTTGTTCCGCTAATCCTTACTAGAGTTAGCAAACCAGTTAAAGAAATTGTTCCACAAACTTTGATTGAAAAAATAAATCGTAAAAAGGCTTTTTAAACATGATGAAACAGTAACATCTGCTATAGCAAAGTTGGAACATTCTTATCATCGTTTGCATAATGCTTTTGTGTGATCCATTTCGCTAAAAATATATTGGAATTACATAATATTAATAACTTCTGAAAGCTTAGCTTCTAGGGCTCCCACTATGACTTTGAATCGGAAATAGGTCAAAACATACCTAAGTCAAAACGCATACAAGCCAAAAAGTACCCAATGTACTTAAGTCAAAACGTACCGAAAGCGAAACGTAACCAGCTGACAGTCAAAATGCACCCAAGTAAAAAAATACCCAAATTAAAGCAAGTCCCAACACGTTGAGGTTCGGTTATTACTTGCTTTAATTTGCATGTTGCAACTTTCGTATATCAGATACTACTTCTTTATAAGTTGTGAATAGGCATAGCTGGGTTTAGATTTTATTTGATCTGTGTACAAAATATACCAGAAACCTGAAATATTTGCTCATTTTCTATGAAAAGATGTCAAGGTTTCAAGACCGGCAGAATATAATACAAGAGAAAAGAAAAGATACAAAAGCTCAGGAAAAGTGAAATAACAATTTTAAAACTAACCTTTTCTACGGCACGAGTTGTCCGTGGTAAGAAAAAAGGCTACATGAGCCTATACTAATTGAATCTTTCTCTTTATTTTTGCATGTACATATAATGGATTTCACATATGAAACAAATGTATGCAGTGAGTAAGCTGTTTACTTTGCAGATATTGTGAGTACTTGCTGCTTGACGTCGCAATACAGACTGAAATGGTGTATTGAGCTATTCGAAATCAAAACTTCAAAAAAAAATGACAGTGTTTCGTATGCCAGTATGCAATTGATGTATCCTCTACCAAGATACCGCGCAAACACTTGCAAGAGCTCCTATCGCAAGACAATTGACGGCCATTGTTATGATCAATAGCCTTCCCGAAAAGATCACAACAGTGCACGTGGAGAAGTTATGATATTGACAACTTCATGTATACGCGGCTCGGTTACTGTGACAATTAAATGCTCATAATAAAAAATTGCCGAAATGACGGAGAACAGAGAAAGAGCTACAAGTTAAACTGGACTTAGGCGGGTTTTTGCAGGTGTGTTATTATATTTCTCCAGTTCACTTGTAGCTAATCGCTGAATCTGATTAATGTAAAAATTGAATGTTGAAGGGCTAATGTGCAAACAGCTGCAAGAGCTCCTATCACAAGAAAAATTGTTGGCCAGTTCGCTTTTTTCAAATGATAATTAGCCTTCCCAATGAACGGGGAGATGTTTAGATATTGACAACATTATGTAAACGATGTTCATTTATTATCATAATTAAGTGCTGATGATCAAAAGTTGTCGTAAAGAGTGAGAACAGAGAAAGCGCTGCAAGTTTATTTGGATTTAGGTGGATTATTGCAGGTGTGTAATCGTAGTTTTTCAGTTCATTCGTCGCTAAGCGCTGATCTGATTAATGTAAAAATTTCATTTTGTAGGAATAAGTTGATTTTAATGCAGCCAAATATTTTATTTTACTCCTTAAATTCGCTAGTATTTAACACAAAGAGACTCAGAAGAAAATTATCACTGATTATTCAAGCTGATCAGCTGCATATATCATTGGGCCAAAGCTGCATGGGCCCAAATTATCATGGCTTACTTTATGACTGTGATAATATACATTTTTGAATTTGGTGGATGAACTGCAAAATATTATGCTATACTTTATTTTGTAATAAATAGCAGAAATAGCGTACGCTTTGGTATGGTAACGTTTTGACCTCATTAATACATCTTGACTTGGTACGTTTCACCATTATTGGGTACTTTTTGACTTGGGTACATTTTGACTGTAAATGATTTGACCCTGAACCCCAGGATCCAGCCGGTTTCATTAGCACCCTCTGTTCAAAACCCTGAATACGTGACTGTTTCTGACAGCCATATTTTGTGGGTTACCAGGAAACCACATTGCATTAGTAGCGTCATACCAAACGCACATGTATCTGACTAGAGAGAAAAACAAATCTGTGCACTGATATGTCACGGTACCGGGATTTCCATAGCAATATAAATCCAACGAACAATGACATGACATACAAAAATCTCACCTTAAAGTTATCTGACACCAACTCAAGATGAAAATGTATACCCGGCATACTTCTTCCGTTTATTGTAACATTTTTGTTCTTATTAAAAGTTGCTTTTTGCTTTCTTTCAAAGTAAACAATGAATTGAATATACAATAAGCCCCTTGCTTTTTGGAATGCTAATACTTGTGTAAATTATGAACGCCCTGCGGCAACAGGACTTGCCACAATCTACCACAATCTACCACAATCCACTACGAAAATGCCACAATATTTCACAATCGACTTTAAAATACAACATATACGGTATGTATCTACTGTGTTTTGGGTGGCCTTTTAAATTCCATGTTAGCTTATTTTAGTAGCCTCTCAGATAAATCTACAACAATCTTCTCTAATCAGGCGTAAAAAATACTACAATCGACCAGCATATATTTAATGCTTTATATACAAGTTATAATTATAATTATTTGTATTATTATATTTAAAATGTTTTCTAACTCACATAAATAGCTTTAATTCCGAGTACAATACACATGATGCAAACGAATTTATAACAATCTACAAAAATCCACAACAATCTGATAATAATCAACATATATCCACTACGATGGATCATAATCTACAACAATTGACCTTGAAAATACAACATTCTTCCACAATCGACGTTAGAATACCATATATATATATATATAGATATATATATATATATATATATATATATATATATATATATATATATATATATATATATATAGATATAAATATATATATATACTCATATATATATATATACTCTGTGTTTTGTGCGGATTTGTGAATCCCTGTGAGCTTATTTTTAGTACTATATTAGATGACTCTATCACAATCTTCGACAATCAACGTTAAAATACCACAAGCGACCAGTATGTATTTTATTTTTGTTTTATAAATAAGTTATAATTATAATATTATTATATATAAAATGTTTTTTAATTCGGATACATAGCTTTATTCGAGAGTACAGAATGCATGATGCAAACAAGTTTATAACAATCTACCACTACAATTACTCATAATGTCTTGACTATTTTAGCGTTCTGATATGGATAAGTAAGAAAAAATGCCACGAATAGAACATTCAGCGACAAAAGTTAAACTGAAACAAAAAATATAAAACATGCATGATGAATATATAGGCATTTATGAGATTCCAAGACGGTATTATGTCGCAAAAATGTCCAACAGACGTATAATTTATGTAACTCAACTATGCCGTTTTAAAGCTAAAGTGCTGTAGTTGCTGATGCAACAGGCAGAAAATGCAATATCTGCAACCTTTTGATTCATATACATGTGGAAAAGATATATAAAATAGACTTTGTATTGTATTTGAAAACATATATATATATATATATATATATATATATATATATATATATATATATATATATATATATTATATAATAACTTTCATGTAAAAGTATCACTTTTTCTGTACAAACGACGGAATAAAACCTTAGTTACCAAATATGTACTTCCATAAATTTCTTTTTGATATTTAATTTTTTTTATTACATATATTAAAACTTCCAAGGTAACTGGCATACAGGGTAAGTAATGTCATGTGTAATTTGAAGATGTGAAATCCCGGTTCCAAAACCACAACGTGTCAGAGGTTATGTCGTTTTGCCAGGCGTCAGCAGGGTGGAATGCCTGGTCCTGCTGTTTTAATTGGGTCAGCAGGATGCAATACTCTGGTCCTGCTGTTTTAAATGGGGTCAGCAGGATGCAATACTCAGTCATGTTGTTTTAGTTTTTGAGTCACACTTCTTATCAATTTAAGCATTCAGTCCCTCAACATACACATGCTGACTTTCGAAAGATAGCGAAGCCCAGTGGCCACGAATTTATGTCGGAATGGTCTGGTTTTATGTGTATGTGGTGTCTAAGCCAATATACGTGGCATTCATTTTATTTATTATTGTATATTTCCTGTTTTCAGTGAGTTCGATTCTTAAAATGAAGTATAACAATTTCAAACCATTGCAAACACTTATCTTAATGATTTTGGGGGTGTTTGCTTTTTGGTTTAAATAATTTCGTTCACTATTTGTTCGTTCCTATATTTAGTACATTTTTGCAATGAAGAATGAATCTTAAAATATTTTTTAAATGTCACATGTCTTAATGCTTGCAGGATAAGTACAATACGGTAGATAATATCGTATGTCTTTCACAGAATTGGTATCGCTTTTACATGACTTGATGGACGGAGAGTTCGAAGCCTTGAGAAGTGCATTACTATGGACTAGTGCATACCGACTCACTGACATTCACAGGCCGTTTCAACTTCCGAAGACAAAAAAGGTGACTCAAACTAATGAACAAAGACAGAGACTGTACAGAAGCTTCATTCTGAAAGACAGTAAATGCATGACATTAACAGACGACCAGTCAGAAATCGTGGCATATTGGACACACGGAAATAAACCAGAGATACGGACGGTGAGAAAAACAGACTAAGATAAATAGATTATATTATCCTTGAAACAAATACGCCGCAAATATCCTCTTGGATTACAGTAATGTGTTATTTAATTGTTATATTTCAATGAACATATTTCTCGTCACATGATTATGTATGTGATGCAGTGTATACTAGTAATCTGTCCGAATCAGGATACACCCGCGAGAATTGATGGCTTGTGGAATTATTCCCTGTTAAATTAATTTTAAAGTTCGTTTGCCGTAATAATTAAACATTAAGTGATGTGATAAATCGTACGTTTTATTAATTCATAATTAAATCATGAAAATAAAAGAAAATTCAATTCATATCTATTTTGTCATAGATTTTCTTTATTCTTCCATCTTTTTAACATTTTGTTTACAGACTTCTGTCAGCTTTGGAGAATGGAAAGCCGAGGATCCTGCTTAATGCAGCGAAATTATAGGATAAACTGCTACGCAACCATAAAGGCAGCAATAAAAATTTTTGTAATATCTGTATATTCTGTTGATTGGAATATAAAAATTAAACACATATGCATTTATGTGTTGCACATATTTAACAACTATGAAATGATTAAAATTTGAAATATGCTCAAAAAGTTGTCTTTGTGTATGACACCGATTTCTACGACTGTCAGGTATCCCATATTATTCCTCCAATAAGAGACTTGTTTCCGATTTTCGCTGCAGACAACTTTTAAAAAATGGTTAACGACAGACTGTCGATACGATTAAAAGTCATCATACTTCACCATCTAGTGTGTGCATCCTATCACGGACATAGATTCCTCCGTCAACAATGTATGGACAATGTAACTGCTCTTAAGCATGCGTAAGCGATTTATGTTGTACAGTAAATACGTGCACATGCATGAATATCAATCCACAGTATTTATCTGACCAGATGATTTCAGGCTTTTATTTATTATTACAAGCAGTCAAATCATGATCATGCTTGATGTTAGTATCAAGGTTATCAATATCTACTGTAATCATAACGCAATTTGATAGCAGGTTTAATTTTCTTCAACTTGTCCAGACAATCATTTGTATCTCTAACATATGGAAACTGTTTCTGACCAAAAGGGTTTAAATGAAAATATATCCATTCGGCAAAAATGTTCAGTCTCACTTGAACAATCTGAAACAATGACACTGTCTGGCACAACGTCCCATGGTATATTCCATTTTTCCACATGTTTATGTATTATTATTAGAAGATAACCATATTGTAACGTATTACCATCCAATATGTGTCAGGTCAGGACGGAAAAATGGAAGGATAAATTAATGGATAGACAAGGGATTATAAACTGACTAACATTACATAAATTTATAGACAGGGGATTATAAAGGAACTAATATTGCATCACTTCAGGATTTTTTATATCAGATATTCTGACATTTTCTTACTACTTTGATAGTGTTTCAAATGCCTGTGGTAAGATTCAGCTCGGACTGACACTGATCTGACGGGAAACCCAACGCGAGCGGTTTTTATACTCACAACTGATGTTCTCTTAGTTTTAAGTGAACTTCAATTAAACCTGTAAGTAACATATTAACTTACGACTGTCGCTACAACATAACAATTAAATATCATATATCTATATTAACTCATTCTACCGAGAGTACAAATTTAATAACCTGAATTAGCAATTTCCTTTAAACGACTTTCGACCCGATTTCCAGCACACACATACCGCAAAGATTGCGGTAACGCGCTACAGAGGTATGCTATAGAGTAAGGTATAACCCTTAATGATGTCAAATGTTGACGACAGATGCTCCAACACACTGTTGTCGAAAGTGTAATAATACGGTCCAACAACTAGAAAAGGTGAGATCCTTGTATTTATGCAGATATCAGTGAGAATATAATAGGCTTTGCAATGCTGATATGTACATACGCTACCCAATGCAAAACGATAGATACGTTAAATTCTAACGTTGGACTGAACAGACACATTACAACATATTTGGATTCCCTTTTGTCCAAAAACCGCTTTTACGTACCTTTTCAAGTTTATGTCTCACTTCCAATAGTTTATTGGTTTCATGAAAGCTGGTAATACTCCAAATCGCTAAATTCACTCTCCGTTTCTAAGCTATACTGATCTCTGTCCATGACATCGGTAGCATTTCCATTTTCTGCTTTCTTAATTGCCAGTAAGGTTTGTTTTTGGATATATTTTGCAAGGCCCTAATTTCTGGTTTACTGAGGTTAAATTTAAAAAAGAAAAACGTCATCTATACTTTTGTTTCTAATGGCAGAAATGTGATGCCTCACATCCTTCAGCAAATAAGACAGCTGCAAACTGGATTTGGTTTCGAATTCGGATTCACGAGGCTGCTTATTCCATTTTTCAGCTGCCAAATATGTTAAATTAAACTTTTCTAACAACAGCTGGTCAAAATTTGGTTCTTTCCTCATTCAGGATGTCGAAATTGTTCGGTGTCTGTATAAAATTTAGACCATATGAAAGTAAACTGTGATCCGCGTAGGTCTGAACATGACGCTTGGAAAGATTTACCCCTGAATTTCCGAGCCCGGATTGCAAACCTATAAAAAGGTTTTCCGGTGCTGAGTGTAAGCAGTTTCAAATAGCTATCATGCATCAGCCAAGCACCCTAACCTGCACGACAATACTCTTATTCCTAAGAGAAGGATGGAACAAGGTTCAATTTATGGACAGAAATTTAACACACAGCTATATGCACAATCCCACTGGGTTTTATTTTAGAAAAACAATGTGTATACCGGAAAATATATTTGTAAATTAATGCTTCTTGACCAAACGGAGAGGAAAGTATTTATCCCTGGATGTATGTATCCAAAAGTATAACGTAGATTGATGCGCTAGTACATGCGATATATGTGATCGGTGCCGTTACTTCCTGTTTGATAATATTGACGTCATTCTACACGCACACATTAAAACAACTAATGAAAATGACAAACATTTAGTATTTTAGAAATAATATAAAATACAACCATACTTTTATTTCCAGGAATAAAAAACACCAGTGTAATGATAAACCTTTTCGTTGTTTTTCTACATGTGTCCACGCTCGTTTTAATTCTGGCACAACAAGGTAAGTTTTGCGCTAACGCCATTTCTGTCCGTCCATTTGTTTATATAAAGATCCGTCTAACCGTCTCATTGTCTTTAAGTCTAAGCCACCCTTAGAAACATGTACATGTTATATTGACTCCTGAGTTAATATCCCATGAACTTTATATAAATAGTATCTCGTTTGCACTATATATCGACTTCTGGTCAAAAACTAAAAAGCCAAAATCTAAAAGCTGATAATTCCTACCAATGAATTCGTGAGTCATAAAGCGATAAAGCGTCTCTCGCGAGATATACTTGCCCTGGAGCAAAGACAACGTATAAAACCTCTGCATTGAATGACAAGGTGACAAGACTTTCCAGACTTCTTAATGCAATCAAAGCAATGAATGTCATCTGCTTCATGTGGTTATATTTATTTTATGTTTGTAACATCTATTCCATGCCGGATGAATTATTTGTTCTAGAGGCCACCATGTATGCATGTTGCCTTTTCAACTTGTTACCCATACCTTTTGTATAGATTTTAGCATTCTATAGATAGGTTTCAGTTCTAGTCAGAAGTATGTTCCCCTGAAATAGGTGTCTGCCATCTTATGGTCAAATCAAGCAGATATCAAACCCTTGCAGCAAGTAATGGCACCTATCACATATATCTCATTTAATAGTGCACTAATCTAACTTATATTCTTGAATACATACATCCAGAGATAAATGCATTCCTCTCCGTTTGGTCTAAAGACATTTATTTACAATTATATTTTCTTGTAATAACATTGTGTGTTCTAAAGAGAAACTCAGTGGGTTTGTGCATATATCTGTGTGTTAACTTCAGCTTACCTAGCAAGTTAGTTGTGATGCTCCTTGAGTCCTTCGACCTTATTCCATCCAGCTGTTAGGGATGAGGGTATGGACGTGCAAGTTAGGGTGCTTAGCTGGTGCTTGGAGAGCTTTTCGGAAGGCACACACATACACACACGCATACGACAATGGTATATCAGAACCTAATTAATTTAACGGTCTTTTAGATAAATGACCGATTGTGAAAAGTTTCATTATGAGATATGTAAAAAGTGTTTCTGTTTTTTTATTGTATTCCAGATCGTTGCAGTGTCCCTACCAGAAAAAATCCTGCTCTTCAAGGTCCTCCTGGTGACGATGGTTCACCTGGTGATGATGGTCTAACAGGTGAACAGGGTCAGCCCGATCCTCAAGGTCATCTGGGTCCTCCTGGAATAGCAATTGAGAGTAGAGGAGATCAAAAATAAATCAATATAGCATTTTTCTTTTTTTTTAGCTCTCCAATGATAATTTAGTTAGATTTATGTATATTATATCTTATGTTCTTACTGGAGTGAACGTTGGCTACAATAAACCAACTGTGTCAAGGCCTACTTTGAACTATAAACAATGGATGCGAGAGGAAAATCGAGTCTTAGCTCCGATTGTATGTTTCCATTGAACCAATAAAGTACATAATCACGCTTATACAGCAGGGGAACATTATTTCTCACCTGTTTATCTTATTCCCCATTTCTTCACTAACCCTTTGTTGGTTATGTTACATCTATTCCTTGACCTAGGTGGTGGGATGCACATACGACAAATATTAGGCACACTTGCAAAGTACTCATTTATCTTTCAATACTTTAAGTCAACTGTCTCTTTCTGGAACGGTGTAGTAGTAAGAGCAGTGAGAATTCCTATATCATTCTTGAGTCATGCACTGACACGTGATATTACTTTGAAAAAGTATGAACTTAGGTAAATAGCTCGACAACTTCCAATGTACATGCATTTGACAAAGTTTGGATGTCCAGTTTTGCATTGCCAAGTGTACATTTACGCGTGAATAATTCAACACAACAGTGTTCTTAAATACAATTTCAATAACTATGTTTCCATAACATCATGAGTGATACCACCGTGTTATCTATCTAGTGCCTACCTACCTACCTATATATCTATCTATTTATCGATTTATCCATCTACGTACCTAATTAGCTACTACCTTCCTATTTATGTATCTACCTATCTATCGTTCTTTCGTTTTCTCTCAACCTACCGACCTAGCTACCTACTTACCTATCTATATCTATTTATCTATTGTTCACTAAATCGTATGTGGGATAATTGTGGGATAACTGAGATAGATAGATTAAATCGGATATACCTATATATCCATCCATTTATCTATCTATCTATATATCCATCTATCTATCTATCTATCTATCTATCTATCTATCTATATATCTATATATATATATATATATATATATATATATATATATATATATATATATATATATATATATATATATATATATATTTATATATCTATATATCTATCTGTATATCTATCTATCTATCTATCTATCTATATATCTATCTATCTATCTATCTATCTATCTATCTATCTATCTATCTATCTATCTATCTATTTATTTATCTACTTACATACCTATCTACCTACCTGTATAACTATCTATATACTGTTCTTTTGCTTTTCGTTCAACCAACCGACGTAGCTACCTACCTACCTACCAATCGATATATCCTGGGATGCAAGCTAGAGTGAACATTGAAAGTATATATAACCTGGGTTGGTCACATTCCTCATCCACCGCTAAATAAGCACCATTCAGTGCGAAACGTCTTAACAAAGACAGATCCTGCAGGTTCGTTCGGAGTCAATTTCGTTCGTGCCATACTCCATTCAAAACTTTGTTGATGGTCTGCTGTTGAAAATCAGATAAAAAAGGTCACCTCCGTGGTTTAATTCGGCCTAGTAAGCCACACGCCAACATGCTTTCGCAACTGAGAAAATCGGCAAATTATTAGTCGACTTTGGTTCAAATCTGTATCAAAAAAGGCTAACAATTTGTCATCTAAGGCGCTGGGTGCAATTTTTATTTTAGGACTAATATTGGACTATAGAATGCCAGATGCGTTCCACAAAACACAACAATTGACCAGTAACAGTATACACACATTTCGGCAAATACAGTTTTGAATGGAAGATCTTTATTCAGGGATAAATCTTTCCAAGCGTCACCTTCAGACTTACGCGGGGCTCAGTTTACTTTCAAATGGTCTAAATTTTATACCGACACCGAACAATTTCGACATTCTGTATGAGGATAGAAACAAGATTTTGATAAGCGGTTGTTTGGATAGCTTCATTTTACATATTTGGCAACTGAAAAATGGAATAAGCAGCCTCGTGATCCCGAACTCAAAACCAAATCCAATTTGCAGATGTCTTATTTGCCGAAGGACGTGAGGCATTACATTCGTGACATTAGAAATAAAAGTATACCTGACGTTTTTCTTTTTAAATTTAATCTCAGTAAACAAGAAAATAGGGCCTTGCAAAATCTATCCAAAACAAATCTTTCTGGCAATAAAGAAAGCAGAAAAGGGAAATGCTACCGATGTCATGGACATAGATCAGTAGTGTTTGCAAATGTCGCTACAATTAAACAATTTCGAGTATTATCAGCCTTCATGAAACCAAGTCAATATGATACCGCATTCGAAGTCAGATATAAGCTTGAAAAGTTACGCAAAGGGGATTTTTGGACAAAAGGGAATCCAACTAATTCTTTCCTAAGAATTCAAAACCAATATATCGTAATGTGTCCGTTCATTTCAGTGAATGAATTTAACCTATCTATCGTTATGCATTGGGTAGCACATATACATGAATCAGCATTGCAAAGCTTATGTCACTGTATAAATACTATGATCTCACCTTTTTCCAGTTGTTTTACCGTATTATTACACTTCTAAAATCCAGAACTTGAATATTCGTTTAATGTCATCATCTTTTGTCTTCAATGACAATGTAGTTTTAATTGTTTAGACACTGATGTGTTGGAACGACTGTCATTAGCATTTGGCCTCATTTAGGGTCATACCTTTCTCGATAGTATACCTCTGTTCCGTGTTACAGAAATCTTTGCGGTATGTGTTTGCTAGAAATTGGGGCGAAAGTTGTATAAATGACATTGTTAATTCAGGTTGTTAAATTTGTACTAACGGTAGAATTGACAACGATAATTAGTTTTTAAGATGTTTTATTCAAATGATTTAATATGAATATATGATATTTGATTGTTATTTTGTAGTGACAGTCGTATTTTAATCTGTTGCTCATATGTATAAGTGAAGTTCACCCAAAACTATGAGCACATCAGTTGTGAATATAAAAACCGCGCGCGTTAGGTTTTCCGTCAGATCAATGTATATCCGATCTGAATCTCACCACTGGCCTTTGAAAAACTATCACTGTAATAAGAAACTGTCAGAATATCTGGTATAAAAAAAACATTCCTGAAGTCATGTAATATTAGTCCCTTTATAATCACCACCACCACCTAGTTAATAGCTCCTCTGTCTATCCATTCATTCCTCCTTCCAGTCTTTCATCTTTCCATCCTGACCAGACATATATTGGATGGTTGTTCGTTATAATATGTTTATCTTCTAACGTTAATACACAAATTGTAGAAACATAGAATATCCCTAGGGACGTTATGCCAGGCAGTCTTATTGTCTCAGATTGTTCAAGTGAGACTGACCATCATGCCGAATGGATAGAATATTCATTTAAACCATTCAGCTCACAAACCGGTTTTATATGTTAAAGATAGAGATGGTTATCTGGAAAAGTTGAGGAAAATTATACCTGCTATAAAACTGTTTTATGGTTAAAGTAGAAAACCTTGCTACTGATCATGATTTGGATGCTTGTAGAAAGGTCATGCTTGATAATCATGATCCAAAACGACCGGATAAGAAACTTCTAAATGTACTGAAAAATTTTCTCCAGAAGAAGGGCTTTATTTTAACTGAAGGAATATGTCTACAGAAGAAAGGTACATCATGGATAAAGTATTTCTCCAGATTATTCAAACAGTTATGTTGCTGAATGGAAGAAAGATCTATTTTCAATAAACTTTAAATAGAGGAATAAGAAAGCATCATACTTCAAATTTCACAGAATAGCTCTAATGGAAGTTACTCGATTCCCATTTTTATTTCCCGTTTTACATAGTGCAGTAAATCGGTGCTTATTATATATAAACTGATAGTTGTGCTATGATTTCGAGACAAGATTGTTCGGCTTGTTTGTAGTGTATCTGGTATCCGTTTCCAGATTATAAAAAAAATATTATACTGTGCTAATGGTATTCATCCACTACTGAATATCCAAGTTCAGGGAGCGTTTGTATTAAGCTGTACTGTGGTGCATCTACAAGCAGTAGCAATAAGTAATAAAACCGTTATTCGCTACTAACGAAAGCATTAGGCGGATGCTTTGTAAGGATGAATATATATATATATATATATATATATATATATATATATATATATATACAAAATCTCGCGTCCGCAGAAGATAGATATATATATATATATATATATATATATATATATATATATATATATATATATATATATATATATACCGAGCCCGAGATTTTGTTTTTGGAGTTAAGGTATCATGTTATGAGTATGATTCAATGAAAGGGCGAAATCGGGGTTAGGATTTTTTATTGCACTTGTCATATTTAATGTGCCAAGGTTGTATTGCCTTATATTCACCGTTTACAAAATCAAAGTACTCAACGGATATGTACAAAAAGAGGTATGTAATGTGCACAGTATGAAAACAATAGCAATAAATAGTATGCACTGGACATGTCTTTTTCACATGCAGATTTCAGTAGTTTGCAGCAAAAAAAGAGAGAAAGAGAAGAGGAGTGATAGGGAGAGAAAGAGACAGAGAATACGCTTATATGGTATATGCATTTCCAAAATGTTCATCGTGTAGATCAATTGAAAACATGATATACAAACTGTGAAAAATTGTAAATATTTATTTTTACAAATACTAGCAATCATACAGGTTAGAGAACTTTAATTTGCACTCTACGGAGATTCGAACCCGGACCCGCAGGTTACGGCACTCATTGCCTTGGCTATAAACACCAACCCCTATACCATCTCAACCATACACACATCACCAAAAAATGATGCTACAAAGGCAGTGGTATAGACAATCGTACGTAGCAGACATACACGCATGTCGACCCAGTAATTATTTCTCATCTAAGAACGCAGGCCATCTGGATTCCTGCTACAGAAATCAAGGTATATGGAGCTTTTTATAGAGAATTACAAATATACACCAAATAGAGCGGAAAATGCTAAATTGTTATCACACTTTATCCTGTATGATCCATGGATAACACTTTCCTCTCTGATTGTTGTATATTTTGTAATTATATATATAATGTGTGTGTGTGTGTAACGTTTTACTTGCAACATAAATAGATTTATCACGTCATCAGCTGTCTCCGATTTGCTATACTAAAAAGAAATTATTTATTTGAAGTGGAAATGTCATGAAGATGATTCCATTCGATCTTAGCCATTCCTTAAAACTATTAGGGATTAATTTTGCTTTTGAACAGTTCCAAAATAAACAATAAAGGAGTTTCCACAAAACTATTACACAAAGAACACAAATTATTATAAATGTTACCAGTTTTACTCAAAAAGGCATTTGTTGCTTGAAGTTTATGAAAAATTTAAGTTTCAAAGCAACACAATTTGGGACACCTAATTACATTGCGTGGCAGTTAAAATTAATTATTCCATTCATTGTCCTGTAAAACACTAAATTCCACAATCCAATTTCCTTTTGACGATGGTTCTCAATTGTTCATATTAATTTTTATACATTCATTTACAGCTCTTTGCAACTATGGAAAAAGTGAAATAGATGACTGAAATAATAGGATTTGAATTTTTCAGTTAATTTTTAAATCAGCTTTATTGCTGTAGTTTTTTTATAGCATTTAGTAACCCCCGAAATTATGCAAATGTGTGTGAAGTCTCAGCTTATTGACAAAGCTTTCCAATTCAATCTACGAATCATCTTAATTTACAAAATCATTCTTCTTGCAATGCTTTGACATTAAACTAGAATTTCCAATTATAATATTCGATTCATCCACAGTTTTGCCTATTGAATTTCTTTAAGAACATCTATTCTAAACATAACATATTTGTCAACGTGTGAAGTAAAGGTGGCTAAAAAAATTCTCCATTTCGGCTCAAAAGTCATTATTCTTCTAATCCAAGTTAACTTAAACATCTGTGATGATACTGATATCCTCCATTTGTATAACACCTTCATGGTAATCTTTAATAGTGACTTTTCTTTCAATTCTATCTCTTATCCCACCTCATACAAATTTTAAAAAAGAGAATATAGCTTCGTAAGTAGATTATGGGGAGGATTTGGTAAACCCAGTCATAAATCAGTAAGTTTTGACAGTGTCAAACTTTCAATAAATTTAATTTTTCCAAATGGTGTGAGTAATCTTTCTTACCACTTCAAATGAAAATATCTGACTTCCTTCAACCTTAATATCATAGTTTTATTTTACTGTAAGTATGTAGACAAATCTATACCTAGATAACTAAATTCAGATGAACCCAAGTCTAAATATCGCCTGAACAATATCTAACGTTACTGCATGTTCGATGCAAGAACTTGAAATTCCAAATTGTAATTCTATTTCTCAAAACATTGCATGCTGTGGTTTTCGGCTTGTTTCAAAGTCAAATATTATTAGAGAGTTTCTTAAGAGATTTTCATGAGTGTTAAGTGATAATTTATATACAATAGACGCATGAAAATGTTCACATTGTGACCATTTTTCGCGATTTTTAGGGCGAGTCGTCGGTGATCGTTTTTCTCTGCGGATAGGAAACTCCGGGGGATTACACAATGTCAATATCGTCATCGTGCTTTTGTTTCTTATTAATGCTGTATAAATTGAATGTATATCCAATATAAGGTCAAAGAACCTTTTCAAAATATATTCTTTTTTAGCAGAGGTCTAAATGAAGTCATTCAATTAGCAATTGGTGGGGTCTATAAGAAACAATTCCAACAGTCGAACCTGAATCACTTAGCCCTCATGGAAATAACCGAATAAAGAGAAAGGGTTTTCCTTTCAATAACATAATTCAGTTCATAATGTTAAAATGTATTACTTATCTCAACTGTTTACATATTGTATGTTTGTTTTTAAAGATAATTAAATTTATTTGAATATTTACTTATTCATTTATTGAATATCGTTTTGCTTCTTAATGTTATATATATTTTTAAATATTTGCGTCACATAATTTGTATAGACCTAATGCATGCAGGGCCACAGCAACATACCAACAAACATTATTACTTGTATTTGTCAAAAATCAACACCATACTTCCCACCCCTACAAGACAGTTCTTGTTAAAAACCTGGCACAATACCACCGACGATGATTCTTTTTAAAATCGTATAAATCCTAGATCAGAAACGAATAACCTTATTTTCATTTTTCAAAAATCAACAACCCACCCCCACTTGACAAAAACTAAATAATGACAATGAACCCAAAGCCACTACCAAGCCTTTAACTCAGAGGTCCTTTTCTCCGAAAATGAGACCCAAGCTTGTATCTCCCCTAGTACATAAAACTAAAAGATCACTCTAAGCTATAAAATATTAAAACCTAAACTCTAAAATATAGACTCTGAAATATGTAAAATTGCGTTGACGCAAACGCATTTTCCCTGGGCTATGACAAATTAAATTTTAAACCTGAAAGATGAGTTTTAGACTCAAACTGTCAATATTCAATTACGTGTATACTTTATATATAATTTAACAAATATCACCATAACACAAACTTGTTCACGCCCCGAGCTCTTTGCTTCAGATACTCTGAAAGTTTTAATACCTAAACTAGAAGGGCAAATAAACGTCTAACAGTCATTATTATTACATTTTTAAATTTATAACATTTAAAAAAGTTAAAATTAAATTAAAATATTTTATGAGTAAATAATGGACTTGAGACTTAAAAAATAACAAGCATTTAATCTGACCTTTGTGCAGCAACTCAGTTTAACACATTAAGTTGTCTAACTACAGTTGGACAGGTTAACTTAGCAAATGAATTTAATGAAATGGAAATATGTTACGCATAAGATAATTATTTTACATATAGACCATTAAACATTTTTGTTAAATACACTTTAAAATTGGAAAATGACGATATCATGATTAAAGTATAGTATGATACAAAATCTGGCAAAATCAAATAAACTAAAGTCAAAATCTTAGATGTGGAATATCGTATTCCCATTTATAAGATACAAATATACCACAGTTACTAAAATTAATATATAGGTTTCAAATCTACCTTCAGATACGAAACCCAATGTCAGAACGTAAAATACAATTACCTGTTAAGCAAAATTATAATTCAACCAATACTAGTATAGATCTAAAACAATGTAACATAATCTGCAATAATTTTAATATTTCTCAAATTGTGATTGGAGAAATAGAAATAGAAAAATAAATATTTATATATCAGATTCAAAAGTTAAACTAAAATATGTTCTTCGTGGTGATGGTATATTGTTGTTACCTAATTGATATGATAATGATAATATCTAGCATATTATGTTACAATAGCAGCTCATAAAAGTCATCAGATACATTTACTCCATGAATAAATAATGCTATCAAAATGGGGGAGATACAAAATAAAATTCCAGCAGCTGATAAATAGTCTGTAACAATTCGTCCCATGATAGATTACAAAGTAACTGATATACAAGAAGAGAATCGGAGTTAGAATTATGTACACAAGAATGATACAAATATCGAAAGTCCTATAATCAGGTCGACATGACCTAAAACTCATGATTTAAAGACATAAATCATGAGACACATACAAAATTGTTTTTGATTATGTAAATGATTGCAAAAGAAGGTGTAATATACTTGCTAAGTAGATTTTATTTTCTTGTCTTGAAATATTGTTCTTGTAATTATTTGTTTTACAAATATGGACAACATATTAAAATTGAGAAGAACAAGCAAGAATTAATAAAACTACATTATCCTCTAATACAGAAAAAACTTCCCCAGCCAATGTAAACACAAAGATTATTGCACAACAAATAATGCCAGAGAAAGATACTGCTGCCATCTCTAGCGAACTCAACCAAATAGTTGGCAGTACTTTTCATGCCTCTTTTTAAAGCTATATAAATCTTTCACCGAATGCTAAGTTTTGTTTAAATTTTGAATCAATGCTATGAATATTTTCTCTAAATCTTTTGTTTTGTATTTTGTGGTTTTGTTTGTAAATAATATGTTAATGCCTAACGTGTAGTGCCCTTTTACTTTCATATACTTGCAATATTTCTTATAATTTCGCTTTGATATTGAAATATTTTACGTTGCTAATATCTTTCATTTATTTCAGCTATCTGTTTGTCATGCGTGTCAACAGCTTATTTCTTTCATATTAGTTTTGAAATTATTTTATCAATTGCATCTTCAAAACCAGTTAACTCTCTGTGTTCTTCTGGAATAAAACATCTGTTAGCATGTCCTTCTTGAGAATAACCATTTTCTGAACATCATTTTAGTTTATCCATTTTGTTCTTAATGTCAATGTTTTCTTTGCTAAAATCATTATGTAATTCTCTTACACCATTAACAACTCCTCGTGCCAAAACTGTATCATCATAAACTTTTATTGGTTGCCTGTTTGTAACTGTTGACTCTAATGGCTCTAAACGATTGCATCTCAGGTTTTCTGGGAAATGTTTCATAGTTTCATCTCTATGTTAAAATCGTGCTAAATATGTTCTTTGTTCACCAACTGTACTTATAGATGATTGTTGAGGAATTCCAGATCTCCTCCCTATATAGATTATCAGTAAAACGTTCATCGATTATTGCATTCGTAATTTGATCTTCATATTTGTCTTTATTGTAAAGTTCATCAAAATCATCTGGATCGTAAAGAGGATCATCAAAAGTCTCCTCAACCAACTTAAGCATATACATTTTAAACTATTTGTAGATGAAAGTAATATAAACTTGAGCAGAGAGGGGGATGAAAACAAGTTCTAAGGGAAACGTTTAAGGTTTGTGAGAAAAAAAATACAGAAAGTAATTACAAGTAAATGTGTAACTCAAACATAACATGTTTCTTGATAGGTGCTGTAGTTGTTGCGTTAGTTGATAATTTATGTATTCTTAAGCATACGCGACCAGATCTGTTTGAAACACTTCTATACCTGTTAAACAACCCGAAAATAAAGAAAAACCAATTTAAATATGTTTGTCAAACTAACAGAGATATGCATATGAAGATTACATCAATGAGAGGAGTGTCAAAAGATACAACTTAAACCGCGAAGCTACAATTGACGATGTTCAGTCCATTCATCTACAAACTTCTATATGGAAACAAAATATAAACAAGAGTCCCTTGATAGGTCGGATGCTCTACTGGGCGAAACGAGTTTCCAGAAGTTAAAGATAATATCATTTCTTTCTTTTAACTGTCGAGTGTTGAAACCATCTCTGATATTCTTAAGCACTAACAAGATTTTCAAATTAGCTGCTGCGGTATACATATTGAATGTCAGCTTGGCACCATTTTAAATTATGACAAAGTGGACATTATTACATGTCTTTGGTGAAACCCACATGTAATAATGATCATCAGTTCATGGGGAGTAGTGACAACATGCTATTTAAGACAGTTGTCAGGCAGCCATAATGAATATTCGACTGGCAGCATTTTCGTTTAAGACAAACTATGTATCGCTCAAAAATCCATGTTGATATAACCATCCATTTCGTGAGGAATAGATATAACAATATTTTCAAGATATGACTTTCCATTCAGGAGTAGTAATACCAAGATTTTTAAAATGGCTGCTGTAGCGGTCATACTGGACGTCAAATCGGCAAAATTTTTATTTGGAACCAACTAGACAATATACGCAGTCTTTCAGTGAAAAAGTCATGTTGATATGACCGTCCGTTCAGGAGGAGTAGCGATAACAAGATTATGAAGATGTCCAAGCAGCACCATTTTCAATTAAGAGCAACTTGACTATGGGATTAATGTGTGTGTAAAGTTTAAAGGCAATAATCCAAGTAGTTTAGGAGGAGTGCAATAACAAACTTATACTAACGGACGGACGGACGTCGGATGATGGAGGACGGACAACAGACCATGCCATAAGCTCTTCTGGTTTATGACAAGCAGAGCTAAAAATAAAATCCACAAAAATCATCTCTCAAGTTCTGTAATGTGAAGATTTTACCTTCGACATAGTGCATTCCCTCTGGAAAATAGGCGAGACTAAACCATTGGTTTTAAATATTAGGCACCACTGAATGCAAAACTTTGTCACCGTAATGAGCGATCAAAGTGTCCACGTGATCATAACCAAGATGTAGCATGTCACTAACATTTGCAGGAAAAGTGTTGGGCTCATACACAGTGAATGCATTCAACATCGCATACTCCAGGACTTAGTCATGTACGTTTGCATGAATAATCCATATACACTGTAATGCTTTGGTTGAAAGTCATCGTCACATGATGAACATTTCAGTTCTATCCTTCTGAAATGACCGCTGGCGCACGTCGCTGTAAGGAACTCATTGCAGAGGAGTCCAAAATGGGATGCATCTCTAAGGTACACAGCTTCCAGTGATGTCAAAGATAAGTCAACATGTTGCTTCATGGTAATGTACATCAACTTACTTGTCTGCAAACACAGGCTAAGTATTACCGTTTTCATCCTTATCAAGCTTACGCTTTGACATGGAGAGTAGTGCTCTCTCAAGCAGTTACACTGATACTTATTGTATCATTTAGACAAATATAAGCCTACCAATAAAAAATATAACCTTTAGAATAACAAACAGGCATAGTTACTGAGAAGCCGATCTTTCAAATGTACCGCAAGTATTAAGTTCACCTTCTCTACACCCTTTTATCAGTTAACTGTGATCAGTATAGCCTTGAACCAGTTGAGCTGTAATAAGCTTAGTCACTGATACCTCTACTGATTGCCAATAAAAGAAACAATGTGTAAACCGGACCTAGTTACCTTTGAATTAAGTTTAGTTGGTGACACCTTTATTGATTGTCCGACAGAGAAACAATCTGTAAACTAGAGATAGTGACGTTTGAACTTTACTTTGTTCAGGTGTGTATTTGATAATTTAATAGATAGACAAATCAAATACAATTTTATATAATGATATTTGGGATATCCTATGACCGATGAATGTGAACTCTACAAGCTTCCGATCTGTCTGACATCATTTTCTTTTTCAAATTCAAAATTAATATTAATAATGTGGAACTATTTATTTGGTTGTTTTTTCTGGGGGTTTTTTCCGTAATGAAATTGCTGCCACTGACGTAAAAACACCAAAACACACTTAAATTATATTGTATATACCGTAGCATATAACTTGTTGTGCATGTATAATTACTGACTTTGAAAATTTAATAATATTTATATAACAGAGTAACCTGTACTTTCATTACTGATGACAAGTGATGCAAAAGCAAAGGCAAGAATTGGAGAGCAAATTAAGAAACAAATGCGCACTACACGAACAGACGACAATCTCCAGAATTATGAAAGAATCATTGTTTGATTTTCAAGTAATTAAAAGTTGAATATTAGGAATTACTGAAATTTTTGATACACGATGGTGGAGGTATCTATATTTACCAAAACTAACCAAAAGAAAGGTAATTACCAGAGCAAAATAAAAAAAGATAAAAATTACTGGAAGCAACGAACAAATTCAAATTTATACTCATATTACATTGCTGTTTCTAACAATTTTATCATACTTTTCATGTTCTGTGTCTCTTTTCCAAAAAGGAAGAATTATGTATTTTGTGATGCTATAAAAATTCATCATTTATAACAGGTTAGCACTATGTAAATATGTAGTTGTGAAGACAATATTATGTATTAAACATACAAGATTGATTGTGTGATTAAATTATAAAAATTCATTATTGTAAAAGTAATAAATATCACACTTCATCAAAAAAGAGTATATTGGAAAAGCTAGTATTGAAGATTTTTGATCAAAGCGACTTTTAAATTTATACTTTTTATGGAGGGAATCCTAAACAAAATCAATGACATTAGATTGTATTTTCTGGGTTACTGAAAAGATATGAAGATGTGAATGTAGTAACAACATTCTTACGCAAATGTGTAATGACAGATGTCCTGACCTTGAAAAGGTGAGTTCCCACATGAAGGTAAAGCATTCATATCATATGCATGCACATACACAGTTTTTGTTCTTCTTTTGAGTAAAAGACTATGTTTTCTATTTGTATTACATACAACATCACATCATTGTCAACATTGATTTCTTCATATTTTGGAAATAATTTTCATTGTATATCTTCTCTTTTAATAAATAGTAATTATTTAATAACCTCTATGTATTTAAATTATTATTCATTAATTGATCTTAATTACTAATTTATTTCCATATAGGCTGCCCACGTAGACTCAATTCCCGATATGAATTAGTGAACACCAACCAGGAAGAAAATAGCAGATTTTATGAAAAATATATTGCACAAAAGTGCACAAAATCTAACGCTTGAGTTATACTGAAACGAAAGAAGGTCGGACTGTGCAAGTGTACGTAGTTGTAGCGATGGCGATAAACCATGCTGTATTCCACAGTCAAAACTTATTTTACATGCTAGGCAATACGTATTTAAGCTTAAGAGATTATTTTTTGTCTTAGTCTTTTTGTTTGTCACTGTCCATTTGTGTAATTTCCATTTTCATTGTCTTGGTTTCTTTCCGTGTTTGCTCTGTGCCACGATGTCGGTCTGTTTTATTTGTTGATGTCATATATTTATTATCTTTCAGAATGAAGCTTCTGAATTTTGTTTACAGTCTTTGTCTCTGTTCATTAATTCTTGTCACCCATTCCGCCTTCGAAATTTGAAACTCTCTGTGGCTGTCAATGAGTCCGTACACATCAGTCCCTAGTAATGCACTTCTCAAGTCTTTGAACTCTCCGTCTACCACGTCATTTAAAAGAAACACAACTTCTGTCAAAGGCTTTGATTTCCACTCTTCAATATGCGTTAAAATGTGGTTAACTAATTCACAGATGTTGTTCATCAATTCATCGTCGATCAAGTCCAACCATACTGGCCAGTTTACATAGGTCAGCAATTGATTTTTCAGTCTTGACTGAAAATAGTCAATACATTTTGATGAAACTTCTCCACAGAAAGACTCCAAGTCATCGCATTTCTCTTCAAAACAAATGGTGTTATCAGCATCCAAAAAATCGCCAAGTCTAAATATTTCGATCAAAATACGATTGTGGTTCTTTTTGTCAACACCATCGTCTTTAAGTTTTTGCGTAGTATTTTTCGTGAACGTGTCTGGTACACAAGACACATGTAGATTCTGTCATTATGGATTTGATCACTGCCCTTTCGTCATCGGTACCAATCACAAGTTTAGAAAAGTCTGTGTCTGCTAAATTTCATCTTCAAATAATGGAAAAAGTGGCAGCAACTTTCAAAGTTCCTGTAAAACAAAATTACTAAAGTTATGAATTATCCATATACAACCACTGATACACTATGGTATATACAATATAAGTTAAGTGCGTTTCGGTGTTCCCACTGTGCTTCGGTGTTTCGCTGTTTCTATGCACCGCCGACGTTGGGAATTCATGAAAGCTAATAGTTAAAAATAGGGTACAGGCGCCTACTTGACAACACTAAGTAACCATAGACGAGACTAATATTCCATTAATACGTTCCACTCGGCCTAAGTGTATTATTTAGATATTAACTGCGTATTTATGGAAGAATAAACTGGGTTAGATTCAAGTCGATGTGTCAAGTATAGCAAAACCTCAGTCAACATCATGCATACGAAATTACATCACATGTTATATGGTATGAACTAGCAACAAAAGCTGTTAAGTTAAATGGTTAAATACACTTCTTTTTGGATATTATATTAGACGCTGGCTGTAATTTTAAGTTAATTCTAGAGGCTGTGCCTTCTTATTCATTCCTTAGTTTTCGCTCGATAACAGGCCACCTAAGAAACCCGGTTGCCGCATTTTATGTCATTTTTGTATCTTTAAGTTGAAGGGTAACACGTCGTCGGGCGTCACAATTTATCACAATCTACCCCAATCTACCACAATCCACTACGAAAATGACACAATCTTCAACAATCGACCTTAAAATACCTCATATACAGTAAATGAACTGTGTTTTGGGTGGCCACGGACGGAACTCAAGAATACCGGACACTCCCCTGCACACACGCAAAATTAATTAAGGAGACAGACCAGCTGAAAGCTGTTTTATTATAGAAATACTGTTCAATACGGACATATAATAATAAGAACATTCAAAATACAAAGTTATATAAGTAATCCAAATATTTCAATAAAATTAGTAAAATCAAAAGACTGAAAGCTTCTGGTAAGATAAATATTGTGTATTCATATTTATGCACATGCACGTACTTATTGCACAACAAAACTTTTTCAGAGAAGTTACATTGTCCATACACTGTTGACGGAGGAATCGATGTCCGTGACTGGATGCACACGCGAGATGCTGATGGCTTTTAAGCATATCGACAGTCTGTAGTTAACCATTTTGTAAAGCTTGTGTGCATTGAAAATCGGAGACTGGTCTGTTAGTGGAGGAAGAATATGTGATACCGGACAGTTAGAGAAATGGGTGTCATACGCAAAGACAACGCTTTGAACATATTTCAAACTTTAATCGTTTCATAAATTTTAAATATGTACAACACATAAATGTTGATAAATATTATACAAATAATACAAGAAAGCATGAATATATAAAAGAAATTCGTGCATTAAAATATACCAATTAATTAACACATTACCATAATATGTATTCCAAAGAACAATTTACTACTATATACATGTTTATACACATTGCATCACAGAAATAATAATCAACTTATAATATGAGTCGTATGAACATAAAACTTGAACTAGCCAACATATGTACAAGAAATTCAACAGTAGATTCGCGGCGTATGTGTTTAATTAATACATTCCAATAAAAAGAATATACAAATGTTACAGAAATGTTTATTGCTTCAATATGCATCGCTGCTACTAGTGTTGCCTCGCTGTTCTGTAAGCCTGACTTTGTGGGTGCGTAGAAGTTTCTCCTCTGACTTTGCTGTATTAAGCAGGATTCCCGGCTTTCCATTCTTCAAAGCTGATCAAAGTCGGTAAAAAAATGTTAAAATATGGAAGAATTATGAAAATCAATGAAAAAATAGATGTGAATTGAATTTTGTTTCTTCTCCTGTTTTAATTATGAATAAATAAAACGTACAAGCTATCGCTTAGCCTAATGTTTAATTATTATGGCAAACGAACTTTAACATTAATGTAACGGTGAATAATTCCACAAGGCATTAATTCTCGCGGGTGCTTGCTGATTCGGACAGATTACTAGTATACACTACATCACAGAAATAATTATGTGACAAGAAATATGTTTACTGAAATATACCAATTAAATAACACATTACAATAATTTAATAGCAGCTTCACGGCTTATGTGTTTCAATGATAACATAATATTTTTGTCTTAGTCTCTTTTTTCTCACTGTCCGTTCGTTTATTTCCGTTTTCTTTGTCCTGGTTTCTTTCCCTGTGTCCTCAATGCCACGATTTCTGACTGTTCGTCGGTTGATGCCATGTATTTACTGTCTTTCAGAATTAAGCTTTTGAACTTTTTGTACAGTCTCTGTCTTTGTTCATTAGTTTGTGTCACCTATTTTGTCTTCGAAATTTGAAACTGTCTGTGACTGTCGGTGATTCGGTATGCACTAGTCCCTAGTAATGCACTTCTTAAGTCTTTGAACTGTCATTTATTTCAGAAGCATTTTGGCTGTAGACCAGTGAATTATTCAAGGTCTTACGTATTTGTGAACGTAAGCTGTATCAGTAGCATCAACCTTTTGTACCAGATGTGCCGCAATTATAATACGAGTATTGATCACGTTTAAATCACAGCTTATTTAGCTTAAAGTTGTACATATTTTCTTTTCTACGGGATAAATATCAGTATCACCTCAAAGTGAAATGTTTCAAATTTGCTTACGCTATTTACTTAACGTTAAAATATAAACGTGTTGTCTGAGCCATACTTAATACATACATTGCAGTAAGATCCTGGAAATCTATCACATTTCCCTTCTTTCTCTTTGATGTTGATATTTAACCTATTTATGGTTCCTCTTTGCAATAGTTTGGATGGACAATTTACATCACATAAAATGAAATCATCGTGAACAACACGATTTACAGACAATGAGCCTAGGAAATTAATAAATATAAGTAGCTGCCATTCAGTTAATTTTCAATGTTATTGAGCTGGGCTCGTATTCACGAAACTTCTGAATGTGAGTGTTCACACAAACTCAAAATTACCGTTGTCATGAGACTTGAATGTGCTAGCTTGTTATATAAAAACTGTATATAATTAACAGGCATATGTCTCTGAATGTGTTACTATTCTAAAAATGTTGCATTTCAATTATGTATTTGTATGGGCTGTCATAATATCAGTTTGAGTGTGCACTCGAGTTGAGGTTTTTCGTGAATACGGGGCCTAATCTAGGAAAATGTATACCTATTTAGGTTTAAAAATCCACACACTGTATTCTATTCAAGAGATGTTTCGATGTATCTCAGGTTAATGAATCGTTTTAATCTATAGTTGTAGTTAGATTTGTATACAGAGTAACCTTTGGCGGGATATACTATAACTTGTGAATTGTGTCTCAGGCACTCAATATCAATACTTTCTTTATTATCGTATGTGACCAGTCATTTCCACTTTGACTATCTTATGTACATTTCAATGTGATACAATACATCTGGAATGTAAACACTTTTCGTTTCATTCTTATGGTTTATGTAATAGAATATATGGTATTTTAGATCATTTGAAATATTGTAATAACCGACTGCAAAATGTCTTCGCTGTGATACAATAGATAATTTACCATCTGTGTTATCAATCTGGCTTGTGAAATCTACCTCTTTTTTAGGTTGTTCCTCAATGGTGATGAAACTTTCCATTCAAGTAGCTTAAAGAAAAACAGTTAATATTCAAGCAACCAATATTTAAAGATTTGCATTGTATGACTTCGTCAATTATAGCCTAGCGGTTTGTGTTGTATCTTTCGACACGCCTCTCTGAAATCTCTTTCTCTTTTTATTTCTTGCTCACTTTCTAATTTTGTTTTTCTCTAACTTTTCATTATTTTGGATTTCTGAATTTCAAACTTTTTTCTAATTGATTTTTTAAAAATCTTTTTCGGTATGTTGTCAGTCTATGACGCTAATTTTAAATTGTCCGTGGCTTATGCATTATTGTTTCTGGCTTTACTCACCATATCATCAAAAGTCTTTATTTTATTTACAGCAGAAGTTACACTCATATTGTGTTTTAACACTTTACTGTTAATTTGATTGATTTTAATAGATTTTGCAATAGATCTAAATAAAGTTAGACCGACACCACTAAAGATTAAAGAGATAATAAGTCATATTGCAATTCCCGCAAATCCTAAACGAGCAGCGACAACACACAGAACACCTGTTGCAGTTGTCATGCTAACCTCTACCCAGTTTAACAATCTTTCTGTGCCTTTCTTGTACTGTCTTCCAACACTTCTATAATATTAGATCTCTTTAGCCAGATCATTGGGTAATTTAGTTGATCTTTATCATCCTAAATTTAGTTCCGTTCTCTGTAGGTGGTATTATTGGATACAGTAGCTGTGCACTTGGTATTTCCTGCCTCATTTAGATGTTTGAGATAAATAGCCTTTGTTTTGCTCTGCTTTTTATACTTAAAATTTAGATTTATAAATTACAGTATATGTTTTCATGCTTGTTTTTTTTTTTTTTTGTTCGTTTTATAAGTGCTTGCTTTGCTTTCGTTGGCTTAGATTTTAGCATCGAAATATATTTTCCCCTTCTTGGGTTTACTTCCACGCATTTAGTTACTTAATTATTTTGTCTAGTAGTATCTATTTTTTTATAAAATAATCACTAGTAAACTAAGATACTTAAATCGGAATAATTAACTTTATGACTTCTTCAATATCCATTTTTGTCTGTGAATCTATTGACATTTTAAACATCTTGAAAAGCATGATGTAACTAACATCACGAGTTGAATTGAATACTCCGTGGTAAATAATGTTTATTATGGTGTTTTCTCATTTGCCATTATTTCCCAAAAATTATATATAAATAACAACTTTTCTGGAAATGGATATCTCTGTTCGTTTGACATACATATTTTAACTGATTTGTATTTGCTCTCATGCTGTTTATCAGGTATATACATTTTTAAAACAGATCTCGTCGCGTATGCTTAAGAATACGTTAATTATCAACTAAGGCCACAACTTCAGCACTTATCAATAAATATGTTATGCTTGAGTTACTGTATTTATGTTTTCAACATTTTTTTGACACGATCTTTAAACGTTTCCCTCAGAAATTCTCTTACTTTCACATAAAAGTTTTTTAAAAGGTATATGTTTAAGTTGGTGGAGGAGAAATTACGATCCAGATGAATTTGATGAACTTTAAGACAGAAACATGTATGAGGATCAAACTACGAATGCAATAATTGATGAAGGTTTAACTTATGGTCTACATAATGAGGGGTTTGATATTCATCAACAGTCACCTCTAAGTACAGTCCATGAATACAACGAACAGATTAAACATGATTTTAATATAGATGAAGATTAAAATCAATTAATTAAGCTTCGTGTATGAATCAGTGGTAGAACATTGTATTGATATGAATTAGACATATAAGTCAAAATAAAATGTTTGCTCATAAGTATATAGCTACACAAAGAGGCGGTAGTGATTTTCAAAATTCTTTAGGTTGGACAAGAGATGGAAACATGAAATATATCTCGAGAATATAGGAATGCAAACGTTTAAACCAGATGAGCCATTAGAGTGAACAGTTACAAACAGGCAACCAATACAAGTTTATGATGATACAGTTTTGGCACGAAGAGTTGTTAATGGTGTAAGAGAATTACGTAATGATTTTAGCAAAGAAGACTTTGACAATACGAACGAAATTGATAAACTAAAATGATATTTAGAAAATGGTTATTCTCAAGCAGGAAATGTCACAGATTTTATAATCCAAAAGAACACAGAGAATTAAATGGCTTTTCAGATGCCATTGATAAAGCGGGTTCAAAACTAATATGAAAGAAATCAGCTGTTGAAATGCATGACAAACAGATATCTGAAATAAGTCAAAATATCAGCAACGTAAAATACATAAAGGACAAAGCTAGATTGTAAGAAATCTTGCTAATTTATGAAAGTAAAAGTGCAAAACTAGTTAGACATTAACAGATTTACACAACAAAACAAACTTTCGGAAAAATAGTAATAACATTGATTCTAAAGTTAAACAAAATATACCATTCGGTGAAAGATTCATACAACTTTAAATATATGATTTAATTTGTACAGTGATAGGTATGATAGCAACAATACTTGGAATAACCATATCAAGCTTTGTAAAAGGTTTAACAGGAAAAAGCAGATTAGCAACTACTGCTGCTGGGGGCGATGAAGGTAATACAGATTAATTCGCTGCTAAATTAAGAGGCATGAAAAGTACTGCCAACGATTTGTTTGAGATCGCTTTAGAAGGCAGCAGCATCATTCCCTGGCATTATTTGTGGTATAATAAGCTGGGTGTTTACATTGGCTGGGCAAGTTATTTCTGTATTTGAGGATAATGTATTTTTGTTAATTCTTGCATTCATTAGCTTGTTCTGCACAAATATAATAAAATGTTTATATTTATAACAAATATAATTAAAAGAAAAAGGGATCCTAGAAAAGTATATAAAATCTAATTAAAAAGTGCATTACACCACCTCTTGCAATCATTTACATAATCAAAAACGAGTCTTTATTTGTCTCATGATTTATATATTTAAATCATGAACTTTAGATCCAGTCGTCCTGATTACACGACTTTCGCCATTTTTTCCATTCTCGTCTACATAATTCTAACTCCGATTCTCTTCTTGTATATCAGTTACTTCGTAATCTATCATGCGACGAATTGTTACAGACTGTTTATCAGCAGCTGTAATTTCATGTTTTATCACCTCCGTATTTTTAACAGTATGTATTCATGGACTAAATGTATTTGATAACATTTTTTACTGCTATTGTAACATAATATGCTATCCATTTGTATCACCAAATTACTAGGAAACTAAAATATACCATCACCGCCACGAGCATATTTGATACCAGATAAACTACAAACAAGCCGAAAAGTTTTGTCTAGAAGTCAGAGAACAATTATCAGTTTATATATAATGTGCTCCGATTTCCTGCTACTCTGCAAAACGGTAAAGAAAAATGGGAATCGAGTGTATGACTTCCACGAGAACTATTCTGTGAAATTTGAGGTATGATACTTTCTTATTCCTGTCTTTGAAGTTTATTTGCATACTCTGGAGAAAAACTTCATTCCTGGTGTACCTTTTTGTCTATAGACAGATTCTTTCAGTTAAACCAAAAAAAATTCTTCTAGAGACAAATTTTCAGTACATTTAGAATTCACTTATCCGGTCGATGTGGATCATGATTATCAAGTATCACCTTTCTACAAGCAGCCAAATCATGCGCATGCACGATGTTAGTATCAAAGCTATCAATATATACTGGAATCATAATGCAGTTTTCTTGCAGGTTTAATTTTCCTCAACTCTTCCAGACAATCATCTGTATCTTTAACATATGAAAACTGTTTCTGAGCTAAAGGGTTTAAATGAAAATCTATCCATTCGGAAAAAATGTTCAGTCTCACTTGAACAATCTGAAACAACGACACTGTCTGGCACAACGTCCCATGGTATTATCCATTTTTCCACATGTTTATGTATTATTGTTAGATTATAACCATATCGTAACGTACTACCATCCAATAGATGTCAGTTCAGGATGGAAGGATAGAAGACTGAAAGGATCAATGAATGGATTGACAGGGGATTATAAACAGATTAATATTACATGAATGGATATACAGGGTTTATAAAGGGACTAATATTACCAGACTTCAGGATTTGTTATATCCGATATTCTGACATTTCCTTACTACAGTGATAGTGTTTCAAAGGCTTGTGGTAAGATTCAGCTCGGACTGACACTGATCTGACGGAAAACCGAACGCGAGCGGTTTTTATACTCACAACTGATGTGCTCAGTTTTAAGTGAACTTCACTTCAATCTGTAAGCAACAGATTAAGAAACGACTCTCACTACAACAGAACAATTAAATATCAAATCTAATAACCTGAATTAGCAATTTCATTCAAAAGACTTTTGTCCCGATTTCTAATACACATACCGCAAAGATTGCGGTAACGCGGTATAAAGGTATAGCAAGGTATGACCCTAAATGAGCTCAAATGCTATGAAATACATTACAGCACACCGTTGTCGAAACAAGCAAAATTACATTGTTATTTAAGAAACAAACCGATGACATTAAACTCATATAAACGTTCTGCATTGCAGAAAGTGTAACAATACGGTCCAACAACTAGAAAAGGTGAGATCGTTGTATTTATACAGATGTAAGTGACAATATAACAGGCTTTGCAATGCTGATTCATGTACATGTGCTACCCAATGCATAACGATAGATAGGTTAAATTCTATCATTATATTCTATCCTTGGACTGAACAGACACATTACAATATATTGGCCTTGAATTATTTGGAATGAAGTACTTGGATTTGCTTTTGTCAATAAATCGCTTTTACATAACATTTCAAGCTCATGTCTCACTTCCAATAGTTAATTGGTTTCATGATAGCTGGTAATGCTCCAAAATCGTTAAATTCCTTCTCCGTTTCTAAGCTATCTGATCTCTGTCCATGACATCGATAGCATTTCCATTTTCTGCTTTGTTTATTATCAGAACGATTTGTTTTTGGATAGATTTTGCAAGTCCCTAATTTCTGGTTTACTGAGGTTGAATCTAAAAAGAAAAACGTAGTCTATACTTTTGTTTATAATGTCAGAAATGTTAATGCCTCACGTCATTCAGCAAATAAGCCAGCTGTAAACTGGATTTTGTTTTGAGTTCGGGTTCACGAGGCTGCTTCTTCCATTTTACAGTTGCCAAATATGTTAAATGAAACTTTTCCTATAATCGCTTATCAAAATTTTGCCCTATTCTCATCCGGAATGTCTAAACTGTTCGGTGTCGGTATACAATTTAGACCGTTTGAAAGTAAACTGTGCTCCGCGTAAGTCTGGTTTAAGAGATGAACCCCATGTATTTACACGTCTCGCCGTCTTGTTAGAAGCTGATTGATTAGTAGCAGGCTGTGGCATGAGCAATACAGGGTAAACCTTAGAGTTAATTGATGCAAACCTATTTCTAAGCGTAATTGGTGAGGGAAGGGAAGTGCAAGTGTGTGTTAGAACGTATTGAGTATTGGGAGTGCGTGTACGTTTATCAGAACGTATTTCTCTGGGGGTCTGCCAGTATTCTTGAAAGGACAGAATGTTGCGTTACTTCCGGAGTGCAGATCTATTGCGAAGCGTTTTCTAATAAAGATCTTCCATTCAAAAACTGTATTTGCCGAAATGTGTTTATACCGGTCCATTGTTGTGTTTTGTGGAACGCATCTGGAACTACCTAGTCCAATATTGGTTCTAAAATACAAATTGCACCCAGTGCCTCAGATGGCAAATTGTTAGTGTTTTATATACAGATTTGGAACAAATGTTGCCGCATTTCTCAGTTGCGAAAGCATTTTGACATGTGTTTACAAGGCCGAATTAAATCATGGAGGTGCTTCTTCAGGATTGGATGAGAAATGTGACCAACCCAGGTTAAATACATTTTCAAGGCTTCACTCTAGCTTTGATTTCAGGATAAATAGATAGATATAGATAGACTAGTAGGTAGGTAGCTACGTCAATAGGTTGAAAGAAAAGCAAACGAAGGATATGTAGATAGATATGCAGGTAGGTAGATAGATAGACCGATAGATAGATAGAAAGATAGATAGATAGATAGATAGAGAGAGAGAGAGAGAGAGAGAGAGAGAGAGAGAGAGAGATAGATAGATAGATAGATAGATAGATAGATAGAACTGGTAAACCATAGTCAACACTTGGACTAGGTCCACCAGGTAAACCATTGTCACCAGGAGCACCTTGATGCCCAGGAGGACCAACTGGAATTCGAGACTCGGTTGTTCGAATGCAGCCCTTACAGGCAGCAATGCATGCTTCTTGGGTTTTCTACACGTTGGATCCACATAAAGTTTTCCGCATTTCTTATTAGTTGGCTCGTTGTACCGATTTTCTTCTGGTAGAGACACTGCAACGATCTGGAGTACAATAAAAACACATCAACACTTTTTAAATATCTCAAGATCAAATCTTTCACATTAGATAATTTCCCTAAAAAACATTAAATTAACAGTTTCTCACAAGACATTGTCGTGTGTGTTGTGCGCGCCTTTCAAATAGCTCTCATGCATCATCTAAGCATCCTAACCTGAACGTCTATAAGTATATATATATACATATATATATATATATATATATATATATATATATATATATATATATATATATATATATATATATATATACACCAGAGAGATGATTTCAAATTCGTCCTCTTCTGAGCTTCGAATCCGGGACCGCAGGGACAAATGGTCATAAAAATGATCTGTAATTCACTTCTTATTTTGACCTTACTGTCTTACACATAGGCCTTTACAAAACCATCGTATGGCGAAAGTCTCACAGAACCACGTGAGTAGCTTATTTGAACGAGAGTATTCAAAACTAGTTGTATACGAATATGATGAGTTTGTTCTTTCTTACTGAAAACTAAGTGATCTAATTTTCTTTTGACAAATTCTACACAAAGCATCTACTTCAGCTATTATAATTTTTGGGAAGCCTGTGTGACGATGGGGGATAAATCATCTAGTTCTTACAGTGGGACACCAATGGCCCATGGATTACAATTGATTTTCGTACCCTCTTGTCAATTATGGGTGGGTTGTGAGCAGCTGCGTGTGCCAGGGTTATCTATTTGCCAATTTGTTTACGCATGCCTAATGAATATATTTCTTGAAATCATCGAAGCTGATTTACATGTTATATTGTCTGTTCGTTCTGTGTATGGATCCCTGTGGATTTCATCGTTGTTCATTACTTTGGTGTACATTTTTGACAAATACTTAAATCACTTTTTCATAGCGAGAGACATGAAATCGTGTCATGTTGCACACTAATTTACGACTTTTTTCCAATGGAATGCGGACTGTTTTCTATCGCAGATTGGTATATATATATATATATATATATATATATATATATATATATATATATATATATATATATATATATATATACATATATACATATATATATATATATATATATATGGAATATATGTATAGTATGTACTCTGTTTCATTGATATACCACGAGATGTATACATTATTCATTAGAAGGACACGAGGCTTGCCGAGTTTCCTTTTAATGAAATATTTATACAACGAGCGGTATATCAAAGATACAGAGTATATACTATACATATATTTTATTTATATCACATACAAATACACATACTTTATATCACATACAAATACACATGTATTGACCGAGTGAGTGAACTCTTCACATCCCTGCCGGTGTGTCCGCTACAAAATGTAGTTCCGTACCAATCGCGGCTATTCCCGATTCTCTTTGCAAATTGATAAGTTGCTTCTTTTCTTTTCTTTTTTTTTAGCTGCTATTTTCATTCATATTGATTAAATAAATATAAAAATCACTTATGATTTAAACATGAAAGATGGTTTAAGTGAAGAAAGTAGAGTACTGCAAACACAGCATGGTTAGCTTCTTGAACATTGAACGCGCAACCCATTCAGTCCCCGTCGAGTATATTGAAACGAGTTTTGAATATAGACTAAGCTAAATGGCGAGCCAGCAAGAGGTAATTCAACATTTAAATGTATTTACAGTTGATTTAAGTCATTATTATGCTTTCATTAACATTGCTCTCAAACATAAGATTGGCTTTATCCTCCATCTCTCTCTTTCTCCTTTCCGTTGGTCGGTTTATCTGTAAATTTTACCATCATTCATTGGTCCAGAGACATGTCGCATGACAAGCGAAAATCCGCTATGCTTGTTTTTTCACGGATTTTCGACTGTAGCTTGCGACGATGGTCAAGAGAGATAGAGATTTTTGTATTGTCCATCCCTATATTTCTCTGTGAGTCGAATAGTCTGCTGTCTGACCAACCAACAGAGACAGAAGAGAGACATTGGGAAGAAAGCGCCCTTAGAACATTTTAATATTCAAAAATAATGTTTTTAGAACCCCAATATAGGTTAGAAAAAACAAAGCAAACCATTAAATAGATTACGGTATGTGTGTGCCTCCTAACCAAGAAATTTACCGTACAGTCTCGACAAGCTATTGCAACTTTGTATCATTGGTATTGTGAGCACTGTAGATAAATCCCATGAAAAGTGTAAGCATACCATAGCAACGACACAGGTTCTTGTAGGTTACTTGGTGTAAGTTCAAGTTCAAGTGTTTCATCAAGTTCATATTCGTATACAACTAGTTTTGAATACTCTCGTTCAAATAAGCTACTCACGTGGTTCTGTGAGACTTTCGCCATACGATGGTTTTGTAAAGGCCTATGTGTAAGACAGTAAGGTCAAAATAAGAAGTGAATTACAGATCATTTTTATGACCATTTGTCCCTGCGGTCCCGGATTCGAAGCTCAGAAGAGGACGAATTTGAAATCATCTCTCTGGTGTATATATATATATATATATATATATATATATATATATATATATATATATATATATATATATATATACTTATAGACGTTCAGGTAAGGATGCTTTGATGACGCATGAGAGCTATTTGAAAGGCGCGCACAACACACACGACAATGTCTTGTGAGAAACTGTTAATTTAATGTTTTTTAGGGAAATTATCTAATGTGAAAGATTTGATCTTGAGATATTTAAAAAGTGTTGATGTGTTTTTATTGTACTCCAGATCGTTGCAGTGTCTCTACCAGAAGAAAATCGGTACAACGAGCCAACTAATAAGAAATGCGGAAAACTTTATGGGAATCCAACGTGTAGAAAACCCAAGAAGCATGCATTGCTGCCTGTAAGGGCTGCATTCGAACAACCGAGTCTCGAATTCCAGTTGGTCCTCCTGGGCATCAAGGTGCTCCTGGTGACAATGGTTTACCTGGTGGACCTAGTCCAAGTGTTGACTATGGTTTACCAGTTCTATCTATCTATCTATCTATCTATCTATCTATCTATCTCTCTCTCTCTCTCTCTCTCTCTCTCTCTCTATCTATCTATCTATCTATCTATCTATCTATCTATCTATCTATCTATCGGTCTATCTATCTACCTACCTGCATATCTATCTACATATCCTTCGTTTGCTTTTCTTTCAACCTATTGACGTAGCTACCTACCTACTAGTCTATCTATATCTATCTATTTATCCTGAAATCAAAGCTAGAGTGAAGCCTTGAAAATGTATTTAACCTGGGTTGGTCACATTTCTCATCCAATCCTGAAGAAGCACCTCCATGATTTAATTCGGCCTTGTAAACACATGTCAAAATGCTTTCGCAACTGAGAAATGCGGCAACATTTGTTCCAAATCTGTATATAAAACACTAACAATTTGCCATCTGAGGCACTGGGTGCAATTTGTATTTTAGAACCAATATTGGACTAGGTAGTTCCAGATGCGTTCCACAAAACACAACAATGGACCGGTATAAACACATTTCGGCAAATACAGTTTTTGAATGGAAGATCTTTATTAGAAAACGCTTCGCAATAGATCTGCACTCCGGAAGTAACGCAACATTCTGTCCTTTCAAGAATACTGGCAGACCCCCAGAGAAATACGTTCTGATAAACGTACACGCACTCCCAATACTCAATACCTTCTAACACACACTTGCACTTCCCTTCCCTCACCAATTACGCTTAGAAATAGGTTTGCATCAATTAACTCTAAGGTTTACCCTGTATTGCTCATGCCACAGCCTGCTACTAATCAATCAGCTTCTAACAAGACGGCGAGACGTGTAAATACATGGGGTTCATCTCTTAAACCAGACTTACGCGGAGCACAGTTTACTTTCAAACGGTCTAAATTGTATACCGACACCGAACAGTTTAGACATTCCGGATGAGAATAGGGCAAAATTTTGATAAGCGATTATAGGAAAAGTTTCATTTAACATATTTGGCAACTGTAAAATGGAAGAAGCAGCCTCGTGAACCCGAACTCAAAACAAAATCCAGTTTACAGCTGGCTTATTTGCTGAATGACGTGAGGCATTAACATTTCTGACATTATAAACAAAAGTATAGACTACGTTTTTCTTTTTAGATTCAACCTCAGTAAACCAGAAATTAGGGACTTGCAAAATCTATCCAAAAACAAATCGTTCTGATAATAAACAAAGCAGAAAATGGAAATGCTATCGATGTCATGGACAGAGATCAGATAGCTTAGAAACGGAGAAGGAATTTAACGATTTTGGAGCATTACCAGCTATCATGAAACCAATTAACTATTGGAAGTGAGACATGAGCTTGAAATGTTATGTAAAAGCGATTTATTGACAAAAGCAAATCCAAGTACTTCATTCCAAATAATTTAAGGCCAATATATTGTAATGTGTCTGTTCAGTCCAAGGATAGAATATAATGATAGAATTTAACCTATCTATCGTTATGCATTGGGTAGCACATGTACATGAATCAGCATTGCAAAGCCTGTTATATTGTCACTTACATCTGTATAAATACAACGATCTCACCTTTTCTAGTTGTTGGACCGTATTGTTACACTTTCTGCAATGCAGAACGTTTATATGAGTTTAATGTCATCGGTTTCTTTCTTAAATAACAATGTAATTTTGATTGTTTCGACAACGGTGTGCTGTAATGTATTTCATAGCATTTGAGCTCATTTAGGGTCATACCTTGCTATACCTTTATACCGCGTTACCGCAATCTTTGCGGTATGTGTATTAGAAATCGGGACGAAAGTCTTTTGAATGAAATTGCTAATTCAGGTTATTAGATTTGATATTTAATTGTTCTGTTGTAGTGAGAGTCGTTTCTTAATCTGTTGCTTACAGATTGAAGTGAAGTTCACTTAAAACTGAGCACATCAGTTGTGAGTATAAAAACCGCTCGCGTTCGGTTTTCCGTCAGATCAGTGTCAGTCCGAGCTGAATCTTACCACAAGCCTTTGAAACACTATCACTGTAGTAAGGAAATGTCAGAATATCGGATATAACAAATCCTGAAGTCTGGTAATATTAGTCCCTTTATAAACCCTGTATATCCATTCATGTAATATTAATCTGTTTATAATCCCCTGTCAATCCATTCATTGATCCTTTCAGTCTTCTATCCTTCCATCCTGAACTGACATCTATTGGATGGTAGTACGTTACGATATGGTTATAATCTAACAATAATACATAAACATGTGGAAAAATGGATAATACCATGGGACGTTGTGCCAGACAGTGTCGTTGTTTCAGATTGTTCAAGTGAGACTGAACATTTTTTCCGAATGGATAGATTTTCATTTAAACCCTTTAGCTCAGAAACAGTTTTCATATGTTAAAGATACAGATGATTGTCTGGAAGAGTTGAGGAAAATTAAACCTGCAAGAAAACTGCATTATGATTCCAGTATATATTGATAGCTTTGATACTAACATCGTGCATGCGCATGATTTGGCTGCTTGTAGAAAGGTGATACTTGATAATCATGATCCACATCGACCGGATAAGTGAATTCTAAATGTACTGAAAATTTGTCTCTAGAAGAATTTTTTTTGGTTTAACTGAAAGAATCTGTCTATAGACAAAAAGGTACACCAGGAATGAAGTTTTTCTCCAGAGTATGCAAATAAACTTCAAAGACAGGAATAAGAAAGTATCATACCTCAAATTTCACAGAATAGTTCTCGTGGAAGTCATACACTCGATTCCCATTTTTCTTTACCGTTTTGCAGAGTAGCAGGAAATCGGAGCACATTATATATAAACTGATAATTGTTCTCTGACTTCTAGACAAAACTTTTCGGCTTGTTTGTAGTTTATCTGGTATCAAATATGCTCGTGGCGGTGATGGTATATTTTAGTTTCCTAGTAATTTGGTGATACAAATGGATAGCATATTATGTTACAATAGCAGTAAAAAATGTTATCAAATACATTTAGTCCATGAATACATACTGTTAAAAATACGGAGGTGATAAAACATGAAATTACAGCTGCTGATAAACAGTCTGTAACAATTCGTCGCATGATAGATTACGAAGTAACTGATATACAAGAAGAGAATCGGAGTTAGAATTATGTAGACGAGAATGGAAAAAATGGCGAAAGTCGTGTAATCAGGACGACTGGATCTAAAGTTCATGATTTAAATATATAAATCATGAGACAAATAAAGACTCGTTTTTGATTATGTAAATGATTGCAAGAGGTGGTGTAATGCACTTTTTAATTAGATTTTATATACTTTTCTAGGATCCCTTTTTCTTTTAATTATATTTGTTATAAATATAAACATTTTATTATATTTGTGCAGAACAAGCTAATGAATGCAAGAATTAACAAAAATACATTATCCTCAAATACAGAAATAACTTGCCCAGCCAATGTAAACACCCAGCTTATTATACCACAAATAATGCCAGGGAATGATGCTGCTGCCTTCTAAAGCGATCTCAAACAAATCGTTGGCAGTACTTTTCATGCCTCTTAATTTAGCAGCGAATTAATCTGTATTACCTTCATCGCCCCCAGCAGCAGTAGTTGCTAATCTGCTTTTTCCTGTTAAACCTTTTACAAAGCTTGATATGGTTATTCCAAGTATTGTTGCTATCATACCTATCACTGTACAAATTAAATCATATATTTAAAGTTGTATGAATCTTTCACCGAATGGTATATTTTGTTTAACTTTAGAATCAATGTTATTACTATTTTTCCGAAAGTTTGTTTTGTTGTGTAAATCTGTTAATGTCTAACTAGTTTTGCACTTTTACTTTCATAAATTAGCAAGATTTCTTACAATCTAGCTTTGTCCTTTATGTATTTTACGTTGCTGATATTTTGACTTATTTCAGATATCTGTTTGTCATGCATTTCAACAGCTGATTTCTTTCATATTAGTTTTGAACCCGCTTTATCAATGGCATCTGAAAAGCCATTTAATTCTCTGTGTACTTTTGGATTATAAAATCTGTGACATTTCCTGCTTGAGAATAACCATTTTCTAAATATCATTTTAGTTTATCAATTTCGTTCGTATTGTCAAAGTCTTCTTTGCTAAAATCATTACGTAATTCTCTTACACCATTAACAACTCTTCGTGCCAAAACTGTATCATCATAAACTTGTATTGGTTGCCTGTTTGTAACTGTTCACTCTAATGGCTCATCTGGTTTAAACGTTTGCATTCCTATATTCTCGAGATATATTTCATGTTTCCATCTCTTGTCCAACCTAAAGAATTTTGAAAATCACTACCGCCTCTTTGTGTAGCTATATACTTATGAGCAAACATTTTATTTTGACTTATATGTCTAATTCATATCAATACAATGTTCTACCACTGATTCATACACGAAGCTTAATTAATTGATTTTAATCTTCATCTATATTAAAATCATGTTTAATCTGTTCGTTGTATTCATGGACTGTACTTAGAGGTGACTGTTGATGAATATCAAACCCCTCATTATGTAGACCATAAGTTAAACCTTCATCAATTATTGCATTCGTAGTTTGATCCTCATACATGTTTCTGTCTTAAAGTTCATCAAATTCATCTGGATCGTAATTTCTCCTCCACCAACTTAAACATATACCTTTTAAAAAACTTTTATGTGAAAGTAAGAGAATTTCTGAGGGAAACGTTTAAAGATCGTGTCAAAAAAATGTTGAAAACATAAATACAGTAACTCAAGCATAACATATTTATTGATAAGTGCTGAAGTTGTGGCCTTAGTTGATAATTAACGTATTCTTAAGCATACGCGACGAGATCTGTTTTAAAAATGTATATACCTGATAAACAGCATGAGAGCAAATACAAATCAGTTAAAATATGTATGTCAAACGAACAGAGATATCCATTTCCAGAAAAGTTGTTATTTATATATAATTTTTGGGAAATAATGGCAAATGAGTAAACACCATAATAAACATTATTTACCACGGAGTATTCAATTCAACTCGTGACGTTAGTTACATCATGCTTTTCAAGATGTTTAAAATGTCAATAGATTCACAGACAAAAATGGATATTGAAGAAGTCATAAAGTTAATTATTCCGATTTAAGTATCTTAGTTTACTAGTGATTATTTTATAAAAAAAATAGATACTACTAGACAAAATAATTAAGTAACTAAATGCGTGGAAGTAAACCCAAGAAGGGGAAAATATATTTCGATGCTAAAATCTAAGCCAACGAAAGCAAAGCAAGCACTTATAAAACGAACAAAAAAAAACAAGCCTGAAAACATATACTGTAATTTATTAATCTAAATTTTAAGTATAAAAAGCAGAGCAAAACAAAGGCTATTTATTTCAAACATCTAAATGAGGCAGGAAATACCAAGTGCACAGCTACTGTATCCAATAATACCACCTACAGAGAACGGAACTAAATTTAGGATGATAAAGATCAACTAAATTACCCAATGATCTGGCTAAAGAGATCTAATATTATAGAAGTGTTAAACACCACAAACAAAAAGAGAAGACACCAGATTTAGTACTAAGCATGAAGATGCTAATCGTGCGTTTTGGAATGAATAAAGTGGCTTAGTGACCAAGACTATTCCAAGGTGCATTCAATCGTATGGCTCTATTTGAGTTAATATTCTCAGTCATCAAGTACGATAATTCTAGATGTGCACAGAACATTCAGAACTTGTCCCAGTAGCATAGTTTATATTGATTGAATGTGCCATGATGACGTTTGGACTGTGCTTATGGCAGGAGCAGTATATGGTGACAGCTGTTGACTAAATGCGGAGTTGTATTGTTACTGGTAATTTCAACACTTTGAACAATTTCTTTTCACAATTTAAATCAGTTTGATTGTGTAAAATACAAACATTCAATGCTTATCTATACATCTGCAGTAGCATGGAATAAATTGATACAAGTGGTCATCTGATCTTTAGATTAAGCATCCATGAAACTATAAGAGTAGTGTATGTAACCCGAATTTGTATGAAGTTCTTTTGGTGACAAAATTAAATTATTTTGGTATTTTCAGTACTGAGTACCTCTTTGTTTCTAAACATGAACTGTCAGAGAAACCACCTGGTGTCACAGCAGATGGATAAATACCACACCCAGATAAGAACACCAGAGCTTAAACTTAAACCGTAATGATCACCAGCAATAGGAGGAGGTTTTGCATGATCATTTTTTTTGTTGTATGCATTATGACGCAGCATCAGAATTTAAATTTTTAAGTAGATGCTACAAGAGGCCAAAAGTTGGTTGCACAATCATTTACCAAGTAGAAATCTGAACACCCAATTGTTTTCATAATATCATATACGTTCAATATTTATTTTTACTTTTGGGTTCCACTTTTTCACAATGCTACTTTGAACTGATGTGGTGATAGAGTTTTTTGATTTTGAGATTAATGGGTGACAAATGGCTTTAAAATGTTCCGATTTATGCCATACATTAATGTTTAATTCCTGCTGCCATTCACAATCAAACGGAATATATCCGCCCATTTTTAATAGGGTACTCTCAATTTACCAATACTAGCATGCACCACATGGAGGGATCGTAGTCAGTAGCGTCCCTTTCATTCGATATTTGGCAGCACGGAACAAAGTGGTCCAACATTACTCCTGGTTTACTTTCCGTTTTACAAAGAAAGAAAGAATCTATAGCATCTTCATCTGTTTTAAAAATGTCTCAATCTTACGGATCATATACGTTATCGTCGCTTAGAGAGTAGTTTTAAAAAAGACGAGATAAGTTGTCCGGTTGCAAGAAGAAGTTAATCAATCGGTAATCAAATTTAAACATAATCCTTGTCGAAAATGGAATATCGCATATTCTGATGTCTGCATAAAAAAATGGAATATGCGTTATTTTCACACAATTACCTTTGTATTATTTTCAATAATTATATTTGTAACAGATGCATTTCCCTAAAATTATATAATCTATGTACCATTCAGTGATTTGATGTGAATAATAGTCTTTTTGGGTTAGCAGTCTTTAAACATGCCTGAATTTTCATTAAACTATTCATTTTTAATTCAATGTTTGTTTTTTGTTTTGTTTTTTTTTTTGTTTGTTTATAATTTCTTTGTTTCTAATGTATCAAACATTGATAAAAGTGATAGAGTGATAATTTGCTATTTACTACATATTCAATGCAGATGTCATGATTGTTTAAATATACTTTGTGTAAAAAGACAAGCATTCTCATTTTTTTACTACTAGACCAACTCCAAAAGTGTAACGAACGATCAGTTTTATTGTGGACACTATTTTGTTAATGCTATCAATATTCAGAATAAAACAAATGTGTTCATTGTCAGATTTTATATTGGGACTTTTAATTTTTATTTCAGATCCAAAAAACTTTTTTGTTTCCTGTTCAAATATAAGGGTTTTTTTATGAGATAAACAAACAATATTTTAACAAAGTTGACATAAGAATGAGCAATTTCGTAACGACTTTAAATAAGAAAAAAGCTGTCTACTTTGTGCATAGATATTTTACTTATTGAATGTTATATTGTTACAAGATTTAAAACTTTTATTGAGATTTTGAAAATAATGTTTCGGTTAAGACTATCAGACTATTATTATCTTTATTATGAAGACTGTGTTTTTTTTACTTAAAATGGGTGTATTGATTTAATATTAAGCCAGTACATTATAGGACTTCCCTATCCTTAATAAGCATTGTAGATAAGAAAATCAAGTTAATAACATTAATTTTTTTTATATACTAGATTAAAGCTAAAGTTTGAACAGAAGGAGTCCAAATTTATTAAGATATACTGGGTTTTTTTTAACTTTCAAAAGAAGTCTAATCACAATTTGAAAGTCTTCTAGTGCGAACATAGTATATCTTTTGATCTACCTCAAAATAAAATCAGACATTATTTATTTTCATTGATACAATTATTATGAATCCTGCATTCTATGGGTTAATACAAGATAAAATATTTGTTCTGGTGAACGATATTATCCGAGGGACCAAATATCGGGACACGGTTTTTCTGTGGCTCCATCTATTGGGAAAATAACATGCTACGATCTCTCATTATCATAGTGTATTCCTTTAAAGCATTGAGCTTAATTTCCTTAGCCATCGACGAGTCTTTGTATTTCTGAAGAAACAAAAAATGCTAGAACGTGCTATTGTATATTTTGACCAATCAGACCTTCACGGATATATTCAGATTCATTGTGACTTTAACTAGGAGTGAAACAATCATATCTTGCATAAATTCATGCATTTCAAAGTCATTTTTCGCCCATAAAACAGAACAGCATGATAATAGCCAAATAGGGCTCTCCTGTGTGATTTGTTATGTTAAAAGATATAATTTCAGGCCCTTTTGGCATAATGCGGCAAGTTTGTATTTCATTTTAGGAGAGTTATCCTTAGCAAATAATATCCTATGAATTATATTTTTCAACTTTTAGCAGTATGAAATTTATAATTTGATTGGTGAACGTAAGGCATGGTTTGGAAAAATCTCTAATAACAAAAATACAACATTCACACAGAGAGGCATGTAGTAAAAGTTTTACTCAACCAGTTATCATAGAACTATACACGTTGATGATGTTACTTGTCTGAACTCAGTCATATGAAATATTGTTTTCGGAACTTATTCTGTGACCCTTCTGACGCCATTTGTAATTAATTTATGACCAGTCTGTTCTCCCTCTGGTAAAAATTTATTAGTACTGAAGAGTGAAAGGTAAGCACGTGTATGAGCAATATAAAAACAATTGAAAAACCAACTCATTCTAGAAAGTATGGACTTTTAATGAATAAAGTCGGAATTATTCTTGGCATTAAAGAGAGACACTGGTCGGCAGTGTCGCACTTTAAGCGAATCCTGGGATATTCTCCCACCTCGAAGAGCCAGTGTCTCCCTAAATGTAACAAATGTCCATGTATTGATAGTTACAGGGGGACAGAGATACATAGAATGCGCCCTCCCCCCCCCCCACCCACCACCACCACCGAGAGTTCAACCGATATGCCCTTAATCATCAGTCGCCCAATGGAGCTAGTGATTTTTAAATTCACTTGACAACAGAAATTTTAACTTGCCATTTCTAGTTGGATTGTTGAATTGTCAACCCCGAAAAGGTCAACAGAACATGGCCTCATGTTGGTATCTGTCAGATTTACTTGTCGTTAAGTTGATTTTGAGTATAATCAGATTGACAAGATGGCATGTTGTCTGTCAAGAACTTGTTTTTTTTTCTCCTCGTGGACCATTATTTTTATATTTGAGAAGACTCTGGTTTGGGTTCCTCCAGTTCTAATTGTAACGGACTCGTAACTTGGTTTCATTTGATACTGCCGTGACATTATTGCAAGCTTATACTCCTCAACCCTAAACAAGCTTTAGCTGTAGGTCCAGTTGAATTGTATGGTTCCAAATAAAACGTACATGCATTCAGAATGCCCTGTCGTTTTAACTGATGTAAAACTTACGGTCTTTGATCCTTTACAGAAATGAATGTCTCAAAATGAAGAGCATATAAATTTGCCAAAAAGATTATTAAGAATTTAATCTTAACAAAGTCTGTTTTAAATATTTCCCTTCATAGTAAACAATATGCTGATGCAAAGTTCTACAACTCTATTGAATAGCTTTATTGTTGTTTTTAATGCAGAAAAAATGCACAAACATATTGGACTAAATTCAATAGTTTCACATGTGAGTCGTATGGTCTTCATCATTCAGTAATGGAAGAATGTAGCTAATATTCTCTAAGGAAAACTATCTCTCCTGTCTGCAATGTGTATCAACTATGTGCAGCAACACATCTTCTGATGTATTTCCAGTATTTGGCATATAACGGAATACTTTGCAAACAAGTCTTCATCTTTGCATTACTTGGTATGTACATTGGTCCAGTGATAAAATGAGAAATAAACTAGCATGAAGTTTGAAGTAGTCATGAATCTGTAAATATTTTAGAACTTAATTATTTGCGGTTTGAACCTTATTTTGTTGATACTAAAACAGTTTGATTATTACCAAGTATTATTTGGAAATAAGCTTAACACAAGTCTTAGGCTAAGGTATGAAATTACTTTTTTACTTCTTTCTTCATTGGCTTTGACTTTTTTTCTGATTATGAACTCGTTATAAGTTTCACATCCAATAAATGCTATTAGTCGGTTGCAAAAGCCCATTTGTCTTTTTCTTTTCACAGAAGGTTGCATTGTATAAACAAGAAACTGCACTTGATAGTGAAAAGATCAAGCCAATAGAGTGATGCTGACAACGAACCAATTAAGGTAATGCAAATAGACCAAAAATGTTTTACTAAAATTGGCATGATAATAAACGTAAAACTTAATAAAAATCCAATAGAATATTGTTGATATACTGTACCTACTGTAATGAAAGATGCCTAGATCAGTCTGTTTGGGACAAGGCACAATAATCTGAATATGGCAGAGGCTATAAACATGAACAAAATTGTTCTTGTGTTTATGCTAACCTTTAATCAATTGGTCTCATTATAATCATCGGGTATTGGATCTGTTTGTCTGCCCATCCATCTGTTCATCTGTAACTCAATTTCTTCTTAATCCACACTGTAGAAATTAGCTAAACTTAGTACATAAGCTGTTCTTGTAATAAACATGTGCAAGAGAAGCATGATTTTTGGAGCCCCATCGCTGGTGCCCATGAGAAAGTGTTAGGCTTCTAAGAAAATATACACAATAATATTTTTACCTATCATTATTTGTACACCGCAAAAATTTATAAAAATTGCATGGAAAATGACAGATAATACAGTGCTTCTTGATGAAGCTTTACAGATGTTTCTCTTTGAGGATGACACATAATATACTTCTTTTCAGTTTACAAACCCTGGCTTATGGCATGGAAAGGGGGCAGGGGACAACATGTTATATAAAAAGTATGGGAATTTGACATAGTAAGTCATGAAAGCAGCTCTTGTTCAGTTTGCAAAATAACTTTTTACTTGAATTTTTTCCATTTATCTTTCAAAATTTTTATAATTTACTCACATTTTGCATGTTAATGTTATTTCATAATATTTAGTCAAGCGCCTTAAATGTAAAAACAATTACAGGAAATTCTTTGCTTTTAGATAAACATAAGACACAGAAAAATGCAATAAAATTTAATTGTGATGTCCAGTTAAGAAAACATAAGTAAAACTTGACAACAAATTGGTTTTACTATGTCGTGAAGCCACATAGTTAAATTGTACACATTTTATCATGAGCATAAGTAGACCTGGTAATATTTTAGGTCATTACAGGAAATGTTCAATGTATAGACCTACATTTGTGTTGTTTTTTTTGGGGTTGTTTTTTTTTTTGGTTGTTTTTTTTTTTTTTTTTTTTAATGCTTGTTAGCATCATTTGGTAAAGAGCACTCGAGGGAAACTGTTCAAATTTGGTATACATATTTGCATTTATATGTAGATGGTTTTAATAGATGTTCAGGCCATTATAGCAATTGTCAATGTTCTACACATTTTATTAACTTTTTTACTTTAAACTTGTTTTTACAAAAACCCTGTTTGCACAATACAGAACAAAAAACACGTGAGGTAGACAATTAGATTTTAGTATGAATGTTTGTATGCATATATAGATGACCTGTTGGGATTGTTCTGCCAGTGTAGCAATATTTCAAATTTTCATAGATTTTTACTATTTTAGCTGTTTAGACTGGGATATTTTGGTTTTCAGGGGGGCTAACATAATTTACGAACACATACCTTTGTTTTTATTTCTGTTTCATCTTGCGATTATTTTAAATATAAACAATTTGAAACAATGCCTAGCTAAGACTTTTATATGAACAATATCATACTCTTCTTATTATATTTCTAAACCTTTTGTAACTATGCTTTACCATTAATACCCGCGTATAAGCCGGGTCCAAATGAAAACAGCATTGACCCTGATACGGTATTTATATATACAGTACTTTTGCATTATTTTTTCCACATAATTTATGCTATTGTAGACGGTTAATATGCAAGTTTGGGCCTTTATAGGCTTGTTTATAAGATAATAAATAGATGCAGTCTCAATTTGATTCGCTTATTTTATGCTTGAAATGTCTTGATTGTATTTGAACTCTGCTGCACCAGCCACTTAATAATATGCAAGAAAAGTGAGTGATGTGGGCTTACTGCGACATCATTATAAAGTGTAAAGAACGTTTGTTTCATTACCAGTTGAACTGATATGCCTGTCTAATGTAATATGTTTGCTTTGTCAGTTTTAGGTCCATTGGCATGCTGAGCATGTGCTGTGCGCTGTGACTATTACCAGAATGTGTATGCGCCATGGTCACCCAAACTGTTCAAGTATTTCTGGTATGGGTCTGCAAGCACATTAGATTGTGCATTATGAAGTTATGTAACTTTATAGGAAAGATGAAGGAGGAGCAGGGGAAGAACGAAATTACCACTTTTGGCTTGCGAACACTGTGACATTTGCATATAGGATTAGCCATATTATGCCACAACATTAATTTGATATTATACTGTAAATCATATTTTAAGATCATTACATTTTTTGCAGTTTCGTTAAAATTGACTTAATTTGCAAGAAAAAAATTAGTGAATAATTGATATCATATATGATATGCAATTTTAGCTAGTAATAGTTTCCTAAATGTATCTTCCTCGCTAAATTCTCTAAAATGTTATACTTGTTAACATTTTGTGATTTACAGTATTCAAAAGATGTCAGCTTAGTTTTTATATGTCAGTTTGGATCGATGTATTTTGACGATTTTCTAGTTTCCTCTCCAACTAATTATTTATTACAAAAAAATTCTTTCAAAGCTCTATACTATAGAATTTTACCAAACAACAGTATTTTATGCAACTCTAGTGTTTTTCAAAACTTAAATATTAATTGGCAATAAGCAGATTTTCCTAAGCTGGACACTCTCCATACCAACATTATTGTTTGTTATGGAGGTGGCAAGCATATCAAAGTTTGATTAGTATTATGACAGCCTTGTTGAGTTACTGGGATCAAAATATTTGGCCTGTCTGTAGAGGATGCTAGGTTACAGATGCGCTGGGTTAGGGAAGTGTAGCAAACCCTGGCATGATTCCTATAAGATGAGCAGAATGCATTGATAAAGAATTGTAACCGGTTATTCAGAATGAACCAAGTTTGGTTTTGTCACAGTATTGAAAATGTTGGCTCACCTGGATGAGAGCCAAATGAAAATATGGTATGGCCCTTCCGCCATCGTGCATTGTGACTTTCGTCCATGGTCTGTCAACAATTGCTATTTTCAACTTTTCAGAAATAATCAGACCGATTTCATCCAAATTTGGCACAGAGCAAATGGCCACTGTTACTAAAAATAGAAAGAGATTGTCGTTTCTCCAAAACTGCCGAACAGAATTTGATTAAATCTGACAGAAGTCCTTTCAAGTTTGTACAAATGATGCCAGTCCACGGATTAAACATGGTCAGCCATTAGTAATATAGACAAACCTGTCCATCGTCCATCAGCACTTGCTATTTTCAATTTCTTCTCAACAGATAACCAAACTTGGCACTGAGCATCACGGCATAAAGTCCTTTAAATTTGTAATGATGATGACAAATCTGTCATCAAATATGGATGCTGTTATTAAAAATATCAAAATGTTAACAAGTTCTTTTAAAAAACCACTGAATATAATTTGACAAAATGGTTAGAAAGTATCCAGGCATTATGCTGATGCACCCTCATTATATGACCACCTTTACTCAACATAGAAAAACCTTGAAACAACTTCCTCGCAAACACCTCGCAACAGAAATTTGACAGAAAGCATTCTAGTATTAAGTGCTTTCGATTTTTTACAAATGATGTTGATTCATCATAAGATTTGGCCACCAATACTCAAATGGATGATCTTTTAAACGACTTCAAAGAATCTCAAAAACCACTCAACATAATTTTAAAACTTTTGAAGAAAGCATTCTGATATTAAGGGCTTTAAAGTTTGTACAGATGATGCCAATCTGCCATCAAATGCGACTGCTGTTACTACAAATAGATGAACCTACTGACCCGGAAGTCTTGGTCAACTGCTCTTTGCCTTGGTTATGAGGCAGATATCAGCCAAATGAAGTCTCGGACCAATTTAGGTCTCTTGTTGGAGTCCGTGACTACTATGGAACACATAAACTGTATATTTCTGTCATATGAATTTAATAAATGGCAGGTATCTTTGCATAATATCTAGCTTTTATCTGTTTCACTCTTGAAACCAAATGGTATAACGAATCTAAAGTTGCTAAGAATATATCAGTATTCTTGACTGCAACTAATACATCTCTAATCTCGGGAGAAAACGTAGCAACTCTGTTAAAAACATTTGTGTCCAAATTAGGACTATTCCTAAGCAAGTTCTAAACCGATTGAAAGTCAACAACAAATCGATAAGGAATAATATTTGAAATGGAATGATTTAAAGACAATATCTTAAAAAGGGCTGCAAATTTTTTCAAGACTCTGTTGCTACAGCCATTTTGTAGAAATATATCCAACAGTGAATGAAATTTATATCTACATATTCTAATAGAATAGCATTTAGATTTATTTCCTCATTAAAAGGTATTTCATGAACACCGACCAAGGTCACCCTGGGCGAAACTGGTGAAAGCCCTCTCATTTCATTGATGACAAGGATCTATCAACAAGTCAGTAGTAGGTGTCTTTATTGGCACTACTGTTGAATGTCGAATGGTTATGCATATTTTAGTTCCATAAGCAGCTAACAGTTCTGAAATAAATTTGCAAATGGAACATGGCTGTACATAATCTAATTTACTTGTCCACGAAAAAAAAACATGCATAAAAGTATTATTTGACATAACAAAGCAGAATTATGACTGACACGTTTGTAGAAGTTATTAATTATTGTATAATAAGATCCAAAAGAAATGTATGAATCAAGAACATGGTCCACAAAGTCCCAGCCGATTTTATCATCAGTTCCAGTAACCCTGGTAAGAAAGTGGATGGCCTCTGTCTCTCCAGGACATACGTCACAAACCTTAGTACCACTTAAACAACGGCGATACCAAATCTAAATCTAAATTAATATGTATATATAACATGTATAATTTACCAAACAATCATTACATAAAACATGATACCAGCAGACAAATGAAAAACTCGATTCCTTACTGATCAATAATTTCAACTGTAAAATCTTTTATACTGCTAGAAACACTAGGGTAAGTGCAATGTCTTGACCGTTGTAATACTGTACATTACATTAATATCCTAAAAGTAGATGTTCATGCGTGTGGGGAAATTTATGAGCTTCCATTGAACTATTCTCCAATTAGATTTGTTTGTAAAACAACAGAACAAGTATCCCCCTCTCCTTAACCAAATAGACAAGTCTTAGCTTTGAAAAAAGGACTTCAAAAAACCAGAACGACTACTTCAACTGCCATATTCCCAAACAGTGTTGGGGAGTTTTTGAGACTCAAAAATTGTTTTGAGGTCCCAAGAGGGGTCAGTGTGCGTGAGCCCCAAAAGTGACGTAATCCAAATGAGATTAATCTATTTATTTCAAATCAGCCTTTAGCAAATGACTATACATTCAAATATGAATAAAAGAAAATACTATCTGTTTTCTCTGAAGCATCTAATATATAACAAACAAACAAATGGCAGACTTATTATTGTCAAATAACATCACCATACACATGGTCACAACCTCAGATCTTAAATACAAAAATACACGAAGTTACTGTCTTTAAAATCCATTGAAAATGGAATGTAGTTGTAATTACATGCAGTCTTTGCTGCTTTCAGTAGGTCAGTATTTGGCTTGACGGTAATGCAAGTGTCATTTGTGTTCACAAATATGCCTACAATTTTCCTTCGCGGATGTGCATCCACGTTTATGTTGGCGCAAGCAATGGCCAAAGTCGCTAAAAGTGATAAAACCTGTAAGATGGCAATGAATATCCATTTCAACACAATGACTCTAGCAATGAAAACATTCAAGGTTTGTGGTAGTCGGCCGAGTTGCTAAAGTGTTTGACCGCAGCTATTGTAAAGTATTTTCGAGGTTAAAGTCACACCTACTGCAGTATAGATTTAATTTATTCTCAGGCTGAATTAATGAAAAAGATACTAATTTATGCAGATTCACAATTTGTCATTTGATTAATGATTTAATATTTTTAAATTATTAAAATTCCTCAGTACAGTTCATTACAGGTTAACCAGATATTCAAATATGGTAATGTTTTAATGAATTACTGAATCACATGATAAAACGTTTATTGCAATTATGTAAGTGTCCAAGGAAAATATGGGAAAGTTAAGGTGGCAAAACTGTCGAAGCAAATAAGATTATCTCATTTTTATCACCTCTAGTGCATTATGTACAACGATTTTCCTTTGTCCCTTTAAAATGGTGTGTCCCCCAAATCTGGAGGGTGAGGGACAGTAAGTCCCCAGACCGTGGGATCCTAGGTGCAACACTGCATTAGAGATTGAATGATGCTGTTGTTCAACCTACCCAAATCATGTTTTGCATTTTATATATGAAGTAAAAATCCCACTTCAAGCGTTGAATAAAGATGGCTTCAACATTTTCATTCAGTGCAGTCAGTGATGTGTAATAACATTTGTTCTTCAACACGCATCTCTTTGATGTACTTATCTTCAAACAAATTAACTTGTTCCACTTAGTGTACTTTACCTAAGCAAATTAGCCTAATGGACTCGCATTCAACAGTGCCGAAAGAATCTGACACGACATATCACCCTAGCTATTGTGAGCCAATTCAGTAAATCTCTGAAAGGCGTGTGTTTATCTCTGACCGCCTTACCTTTTAATTGCCTCTAAAACAGATGTATAAACTGCCCCGAGGATAGTTTTACATGAGCTCAGAGCAAGACTGTTAACTGTTTTTATACAAAACCACAGATTACGGACATTCATGGTCGTCAAAAGAAAATTTTGTGGGAAATTTTTTAAGATTGCTGAAAATTGTGTTTTTCGAAACACAACCGTGTCGGGGGATTTGGGACAAATAATCTTGTTTTTCGCGTGACACGTCGTCTTATGGCATGTATGCAACCGTCTGAAACTTAAATGAGGTCATTTTTTGTTTTTTTATATCAAGATGGTTTTTCATCAATGTGCAAAAAAATAGACAAAAACCAAAACAAATTATTTAAAAAAAGGATAAATTGCTTTAACTGCATGAAATACGAATAAGATCATCTACACATGCATACAAATATTTGCAACAATTTCATTTGTCTGTATCAAGTGGTTTTTGCATATTCATGCTAACAAGCTTTCCAGGAAATATTGATATGAATGGACAGGACAAAATCAAAATGGCAATGCTTTGCATCGAGGTGGGGACTTAAAAATGGGTTAGCTTGTCATCAATTACTTTGAGCTTGTTGAAAGTATCAAATAATAAATTAGCATTTCATACCTTATATTTCACTGGTCCATGACGTGTATATACTGTGGCAATATGGGATACTGCTATCATCTCTCCATTATGAAACGCATATCCTGCCTGAAATCAATTAACAAAACTTTTTGTGCAATTTCTTACCAATTGTCAAAATAGATCAAGTATGAATAAAAGACGGTGAATGTTCGAGGACAGAAAATTAATTAACCAAACATCTTGTTGCAATGTGATAAATATTTCCTAAAGATGCAACATAACGAAAGCAAATATACTTTTATGTGTTGTGTACAAGATAGTGTCTTAACTAAGTATGATAGTCTTGATCTATCGGAACTTAACAAATGCAAAAAAACAAAGGAAATATCAAAAGGAACTTATTTTAGTATAGTGATACCTTAAAATGTGGGTCAATTTTGAAACTCCCTTGAATAACATGATAGAGGGAGCAATAATATTCTGAAATATTATATAATATACCCTTTTTACAATATCCAACCGGAGTGTCCTTGGCATTGTCACCCATAATAGGACCATATTGAGAACGAGGCTAAAGGTGTAACGCAACTGCCTGACAGCAGCACGTGGCAAAGGGCACACTGAAACATTACATGTTGCTCTCACACTAGTTGACGATACACTATTCCCTACAGTATTGATAGAAAATCTCAGTTTCTCGCTGCAAACACCGTTGTTTTTTCTTTAACAGTATTCTCATAAACTCACTCTTAATAAGTCAAACAGCTGATGAAAGTTACACTATGAAAATAATGTATGGTGACTATATGATTAAAACCGTTATTAATCTTGAAAGGTAATTACATGTAATTTAATTTTGTAACATGAAAATGACTAGTACATTTGTTTTATTGATGCAGGTCAAATGCATAAAGTTATTGGCTTTGGGGAAGTAACCACGAGCATAATATCTAGCTATCTGAATGCATTTATTATCAGACCCCTTTTATTATTTTTTATTTTCATTCGATTTAAAATACTTTCTCTCAAACTAAGATTGGTTTGTCATTTTACAGCCGAGCAACACGAGTAGGGTATTGGGGCAGAGTGCCTTCCCAAAGGACACGCCACAGTAACTGAATCTGGGCTGATGCAATAATAGTATTTGAACCCGCACCCTCTTGGTCATAAGTATGGCACTGGGCCACCGCGGCTCCTAAACTTGGAACATTAACGTGTAAAAGCAGAGCTAAGTAGGCTGTATGGCTATAATAATAGCCCACCACTGTTTTTAGTACACCTACATAAGGCTTACGTGCTAGGCCTTACTTTCGATCAGCGAGGTAATGCAATAACCAGCTCTACCTTTGATTAGCGATTGTGAAAATCGTGCATTACAAGCCTACAGAGTTTTATGTAACAGCTTAGGAGAAAAAGAGACAGAAAGATAAAAGTACCCATTTTTTGGGTCAGGTATATAAAAAGGGTGTTAAGCTGAACCTAGCAATTACTTGCACCACATTTGCACATGTCTGGAACATTAGGTGGAGGCAACTCATGGTATCCACCATCAGGGGCAGTTTGAAGACAACCATCTGCATCTCTGTCAAAGCTGGTGTCAGAAAAGGTATGTCTCAACTGTATGACTCGCTGCAGCAACAATGAACCATCTTGCAAATGTTTGTGTCTACTAGGCTGGGATACTACCACATGCCAGTATCCTCATTAAATATATGCCCCTATTAAAAGGATGCATTAAGATAGTCATTTTCTGAAAGGACTATTTGTGTCCTGATAAAGTGAAACGAGGGAAATTCGTATTCAGTTTGGCACATATTTGCGTCATTGTCATCCAGGAAATATAACACTAATTATAAGTTTCTCATGACTTCATCTACTTAAAGTAGTCATTGTGTGACACAGTATAGATTTTCTCAGTAGAAAACCAACAGCGATTGGATGAATTCCATATTAAGATTCTGAATGACTCTGTATTATCTTGTACAGGTTAACAACAAATCATGTGACTATTAATTATCTAGAAGTGTAACCTAAGTTAAATAATAAAAGTATTTACTGTAAATGTTAATGCAGTTCAGACTTCTTTTTATTATAATGTTCCAATATCAAATTTCTGGCGACGATTTTCTATATATTTCTTCTGAACTATTCATCAATTCAGATTTCATTTGAATGAGTATGATAGGAGTAAAACATAAGTGTCTTGTTTAATGGAATTTCAAAACTCGAGGTAGTAAAAAATTACACTTCATTAATACAAAAGTCTGAGAAAAGTATATTAATGAAGATATATGAACTGATATCAGTTGTTGATGGTACCTTTATATTCTCAGCAACTGTCACTGCAAGTGCTGGTGAAATCACGTCCTCTTCATCCTCATCACATTAAAATATACTGAATCACTGGAATCAACAGTTAGTGGCAGGAGATCAGCCCATTTGTCAACATGGACTTTTAATTGATTTAGGTGAGGACAAAGGGTCTCAGCATTGTCAAGATGTAGAACTTTACGTTTGAAGATGAAAAAAAATGCATTACAAAAACCAGACTGGCAAGATTGTCTATTGTCAGTGATTTGAACAAAACTACATATTTTGTTATCGTCAGAATACACTGAAAACTTCAAAGTTTTATCAGACGATATTGGCATCGGGCAAAATGGTTCATTAATTTGATCTTTGGCAGCTTCAAGTTTTTCAAATATCCTATTTTCTGACCTTGAATAATTATTTAATGGAGAAGGTATATGGTCATTGATCAATTCATTAAAAAGTCTCATATGGCAACATTTCACATCACTGAAATCTACCTCATCAGAGTTTTCTCGAGGTATACTTTTTTGTGGCTAACTGCAATAATATCCCATACATTCCACAACTACAAGACAAGTCAGTTATGTCATCTATATTTGTCTTGGTCAAATGAACATAGCAATCTTCCTTAAACAGTTCAGTTGTCATACTAACTTCATTCATTGTAAAAATATTCATTAGCTGCACGACGCTGCCAAAATACATGACCATTTTCAATCATTACATATTTGAATTTATCATAACATGATCTTTCTTCAGCTATATGTTCTGAAGAACATTGAGGGTCTACAGTATGTTTGTCATCACTTCCTCGATCGTAAACCGTCCAGTATGTTCATGTCGTCTGCGTTAGGATGCAGGTGGAACTATATCACCATAATTAAATGACTCAGGTACACTTTCAAATGTGGAAGTAGACAGAGCTGGATCAAAACCAATGTGTCTATATTTGGACAAAACAGAATAGACATTATCCATGTGACCCTCTCTAAAACTGTACAACACCTGATTCCTTAGTGAAGCAGGTTTATACTTTTCTTTCATATGTGGAATTGATAACCACACTGGCTTTAAAGAAACTGTCTTGTGCTGTCACTTATGCCAATTTGGATACATTGAGATAAATTGAAGCTGTTGATCCAATGAAACAGGATATTCTAGTGGAACAAAGACATCTGAGAACGTGGCTTGTTGGAGAGTACAGCCTTCAGTACTATGAGTTTCAAAGGCAGTTTGAAAGGCAACATCAAAACATTTATTGGCAGAAAGATAACTGCAATGGAGTAAAATAAAACATATTTTTCTTCTATTGGATGTAAGTTTAAAAACAAAATTGATTAATCTTTCTTGATGAAGAGTTCATACGCAAAGAAGTAAAACCCTACCAAATAACTACCCTGCTAAAGCATTTGAAAATCATCTAAAGTACCAATTTTTCTCTTTAGCATTAATTACAAATTACAACCAGTAATCCAGACCTATTTGAAGATCTCAATCGATTTTAACCCCGCAAAAATGATCATCAGTCAATTACTGATGTCACATTTCTACAACATCATGCGCACACTTGATGGGCAGCACATAACAGTGATCACCCACACCATATTTTTATCTTTCTTCTGGTGATTGAGATTTAAAACTCTTATTGTAAAGACTCGAAATTTATCTAAAAAAGAGGAACGATAAATCTGTCAGCAATGGAGTTGCAAAGACACAATCATTAATAGAAATAAGTGCATATATAATGCAGTTTACATTTCTACAACATCATGCACACACTTGATGGGCAGCACATAATACTGATCACCTACACCATATTTTTATCTTTCTTCTGGTGATTGAGATTGAAAACTGGTATTGTAAAGACTCGAAATTGATCTAAAAAAGAGGAACGATAAATCTGACAGCAATGGAGTTGCAAAAAACACAATCATTAATAGAAACAAGTTCATATATAATGCAGTTTACATTTCTACAACATCATGCGCACACTTGATGGGCAGCACATAACACTGATCACCCACACCATATTTTTATCTTTCTTCTGGTGATTGAGATTTAAAACTGGTATTGTAAAGACTCGAAATTGATCTAAAAAAGAGAAACGATAAATCTGTCAGCAATGGAGTTGCAAAGACACAATCATTAATAGAAACAAGTTCATATATAATGCAGTTTACATTTCTACAACATCATGCGCACACTTGATGGGCAGCACATAACACTGATCACCCACACCATATTTTTATCTTTCTTCTGGTGATTGAGATTGAAAACTGGTATTGTAAAGACTCGAAATTTATCTAAAAAAAGAAGAACGATAAATCTGTCAGCAATGGAGTTGCAAAGACACAATCATTAATAGAAACAAGTTCATATATAATGCAGTTTACCTACAGAATGGTATTGAATTATGTGAAAGGGCTGCTGAATAATGGTGCTTGCAGCTAGTGGAATGGTGAGCAATTTGGTCATATAAATATACCAATGCCTACACCACATCATACCAATAGCTTATGATGGAGATGAGTCTAGAGTTTAACAAACTGCACAACTCCTTTGAAAATAGTGCGAGTACAATGTCAATAAGCATATCTTCTCATAATGAGCATAATATGTACCAAGTTTCACAGCAATCCACTAAATACTTATAGGTTACTGTATGGGAAAATATGAAAGAGTTTTTCTGAGCTATAACTCAGACAAACGAGTTCATATTTTCCCATACAAACAAGTAACCTTTTTATTATATACTCATTTTGATTTTCTACTCTATGCTCGATAATGAAGAGAACACACTACAAGAAACAAAGCATTTCAATTTCTGCTGCATTACAAAGTAAATGCACAACCGTAGTTAAACAATACACAGTAGCAGTATTCATGCACAAATAGCACCGCCCAGCGACCTTTGAACTTGGCAGCATACAGCGCACTCATTCATTCGTTTAAAAATTAATATCAGTCTGCTCTATTTAAAATTGAAATTTAGAGTCATATTATGGATGACTGCGCCTTGGAACAACTTTCCCAGTTGGTCGGGAATGGAGGAATATTGTTTTTCTGTCGATCCAACTAAATTCTGCTTATCAGGTTGTGATGGACTGTAGTTATTAGCTGGGTCGATACGGTACGATGTACATGTGGCTGCAGAAACTGGCGCTGACAGCAAACTGCATATATGTTTCTGTTCTGCCATTGATGGTTTGGAATCACAAGCTGGAAAAATATGAAAGTCGTTGAAATTAAATTCTCAAGAAGATGCAGTATTAACTTTTGTTAGGGAAGTTCAAAGTCATTTCGTTTTGGAGTGCAGTAAAATCTCCTTTGGAATTTGATTTCTGTTGGAAATATAGTCTAGACTACAGATTATATTATATTTTTGCGCTGTGGATCAGTTGTTGGAACCTATGTAGCAGAAATAACTCAGAAGTTACATTTTGAGGAAATTCAAGATGCAGAAAGGTAAGTACATTTATTGCCAATGTTATTAACAGTTATAGATGACATATTGTTATTCCCTGTCACTTGCATGATCTTTGTTGGAGTGACCCCAGCTTCTGATAGGGTTGTCACTGTAGTCTTCCGTACTGAATGGTTGGTGATTTTCCCCTGGATTTCTACCCTTTCTGCAGCTAGTTTCGTCAGAGATCTCAGTTGATTAACTATCCATTGGTCTTGGGTAATACCTGCAATTTTAAATATTTTCTCCCGTAAAATATATTTTTATTTCAATTCTTTTGCAGTGTACACTTTTAATTGTCGCGATTTGTTTCATCTTTGACTAATATTTTTAAACAAATATCCGTATGATTGTGGAAATTGTTTGCAGGGTACACATTTTTATAAAGACTTTTGTTTCCTTTTTGACAACTTCCATATCTATTTATTTTCATAAAATTCATTCATTCATTCAGTATATTGTCTGAAATTTATTTAGATTTTATTATTATTATTATTTTTTATTTGAAATAAGGCCATTAATGGAATCTGTAGAAATATAATTAATGGAATCTGTAGAAATATAATTACCATATTTGGGCAGTTTCTGTCAGTTTCTGCACTGGGATTGGGATTAAATAAAAGGGGCTGTCGTCATCAATCATTTCTGAGGGTCTCCGTTTCAAATACTGCAGGTAAAGGTGAACTGGGTCTCGCTCAGTTGCTGTTCCGGTGGGAAATATGCGAGGTATTGTGGACCTGTAGTCATCCCTCCCAGTACCGTCAAAGGTTTTACTATCCCTCTCAGCATATTGAAGATACTGGGTACCGGTGGAATCGGTGAATACTGAGACATCTCCACACTTTAATTTTCTTTGTTCGTCTCGGCCACTAAATCCAAACATTTTCCCTAAAGTGTAAAACAGGGAAAATTGCAAAGCAGCTGGGGTATGAGAGCCCATTTCACAAGCGGAAAATAAAGCATCTTCGTCATCTAGGCTTATCGGCTCTGAGGCTCTTGATTTTCGAAAAAAAAAACGCCTTCTTCAGTTGCATTTTGTTCGAATTTAGAGCTTCGACTGACTTGCAAAAGGGGCGGTCTCTAAGAGAGATAGGATATCCCTTAGCCTTAAGATGCCTTTCTATGCTATTTTTTTTTAGATTTTAGAGAGCACGGCTCATTGTCTGAACCATTCGATTTGTGAATCATTATGAACATGTCTTCCATATAAGTGTTTAAATGATCCGGAATGATATTTTCAATACAGCGTGTCTCACGTTTGTTGTCATAAAGCCATCGCTGGACATTACGGATATCACGTTCAGTCGCTCACTCGGTTGAAAGTTTCTTTTGTGACTCATTGAATTCATCCACATTGTCAACTTTATCATCTTTGATTTCAAGTGGCTCAAACAGTTTGCTTAGTTCACCATAGACATATCTAATAAATCAAAAGCGTCGGCGTCTGCTACATGAGCGTCCATTGTTTGTTTACAATAAAAAGTAGTTTCTAACACTCAATCCTATTTTTAGAAACACGTGTCGTTCAGTATTAAGCGTACAGTATGGAGAAATACTGCACGATTCTGACAATGCAAAGTTATTGGATAAAAAAATTGTATATAATACTAAGGGTAACTGCATTAACAAAATACGGTCATACACTGTATCAAGCTTTAATCCAGAAATGTCCATAACCCTTATAAATATCATGGGAGCACAAAGATTTGACAATACTCGGAGATTTAGATGATTATCCGAATATGTGCCAAGTTCCATTAAAAAAGGCACGACCGGTTGTATTGAAAAGATTCTGTCTAATACTGCATTCTGCTGCAGGACAATACCTCTTACAAAAATTGCAAGGGCAAAGCGATTTGTTCATATACACATCTTCAAATTATGACCATAACATGCACAAAGTTACATTGCAATCCACTGAAAAATGTGAGACTAGCTGATTTCACTTGATTTATCATAAACTACATTAATCTCAAAGTCAAAAAAAGAAATAGCCTTAAATAAAATCGCAGAAGCGGAGATTTGTAGACATGCAACTTCAGATGATGATCAAAACATTTCCCAAGCTTCATGGCGATCCAATGAAATTTGAAACATCGGTTCATTCAGAAGATTGACATGTACTGTATTCAGCTGCAAGTCAATAAAGAGCAATAACTCTTAAAATAAATTGTCGGAAAAGTGATTTGGTGACCTATGCATTTTCAGGTAATGAACATAATATTTACTGAATTTCATTAAAATGCATCCATCCAAAAAAAAATCTGTTTGTTTAGTTGCACTAATGAGATTGTATCGTGCACTGCATTAATCTACAAAAGAAAAAGAGTAACAACTTTAACAAAAATTGCGGGAGCAAAATGATTCGTCGATATATGTATCTTCAGGTGCTGACCATAATATTTACCAAGTTTCAAAGCAATCCAATCAAAAACAACAGGACTAGTTCAGGGGTCAATTTAGCTGCTGGCCTGTCAGCCCATGGCCTGTTGGTTTTGAGGAGGACCAGTTAATACTGACAACCACAGGCCCAATTAAGTTTTCCCAAGTCATTATTTTTATTTGATTGGGAGAGCCAGTTGATTTTCTGCAGGGCCAGTTGATTTTCATGTGAGATGGCCCAACAAGAATTTACTCAACTAATTGTAATTGTCAATTGTGTGTATAAAGTTTGAACATTAATTCAATATTTGGATTCTGGCTAAATATAGCAATTTCAATCAGATGATAGTTGTGGGTTTGTGCTTCTCACTTCATCTTTCTTCAAAGATAGGTCTTAAAATAAATGATTTCGTGTATTCTTAACACTCCAGTATTAACTATAAAGCAGGCATAACATATAAAGCAGGTACCATTAAGAAGAAAAGCCTTGGCTGATCTCTTAGACCTTGAAAAGTGTGAATCTATATATTATTGTCAGTGCAATGCCTGGAAGAAAACAAGATTGTGTTCTGGCTCTACTTTGACAGGATTGTTACCTAAATCTATTCTTGTATTCATTATATACTCATATACTATGGCCTGATAAATTTCATTAAAATAAAACAAATCAGATTCAAATTAAAAGATATCAAATTTAAATGAAAGAAAATCAGATTTTTTATTTTTTTAAAACAAATTATGATTTTTTTTCAACTATGGGTGGGGCGGGGCGTATGGAGGTGTGTGTGGGTGTATACATAGACACAGGTCACCGATTTTAAATTTCATCCCATGATTACCTTTGAGATAGGGGTGTGTCTGTGCTGCATGACACACTGTCTAGTAAAGATGTATATCTGGGTCAGATTTCTTTAACATATCTTCTGTGGAATTCAAAAGCTAAAGCCAAGATAAGGAAAGAGATTTACATTTTCCCTTACTGCAACCAGTCTATCTTTAAGGTTTGTGTGTGTGACTGTGTTTTGTGATGCATCGACTAACTGTGATGTATATATCTGGGTACAATTTCATTCAAAAATCTCAACATGGCTTGCAAAGTTAAGGGCCTGACCAGCATATTCTATCAGGCAGATTGACAGAAAATGCACACAGATAAAAGAATAAAATGCTAAAAGGTACTGATAACATATACCGGACACTGGCAGCCTTTTGTGTTTCTCAGGTAATAAATTAAGGTACTCTCCTTCAGCAGTTTTAATGTCATCCACAGAGAAAACAATATTCCCCAAAAAATCATTATCTCTATTGCATCCCAGTCTACGTTTCGTAATATCCAAACCTTGAAAGAGAAAGATTTATAAATAAAATAATGTGCCTCTTTTTCTCTGTAGATCAAGAAAAACATGTGGACAATGACTGATCAGTTAAACTGTTTCAAAAAATGAAAAAAAAAATTAACAATTTGTATCATATTCAACACATTTTTATGTCAAATGTTGGAGATTAAATCTATATTTGGAGTATAAAACATCATACTGAAAGACTCTCGCTCTCTCTCTCTCTCTCTCTCTCTCTCTCTCTATATATATATATATATATATATATATATATATATATATATATATATATATATATATATCTTAACAATAAAAGACGAACCTTACATGTTTATATGAACTGATAGCAATGGTATACCTGTAAATTCTGTCAATATGACATTCATTATGGTAACATCACTGCAGGCCTGAAGTGCTTGTATGAACCATACATATATATCAAGAAAATTAATAACTCTGACAGTCTTATCTTGGTTTAATTCTAAAAGTTATACAACTGCAAATTCAGTTTTTAAAACAGCCTCCATATGAGTGGTATAAACAGTATGATTTATATTCCACTGTTCTTACCTAATTGATATATCAACAGACATTTTTAAACTTTTTTTAAAAATTCAGTTTATATAACAAATTTTTTATGTAAATTGTTCTGTAAAGAAATTAACATGTATTTTCATTTCTTTAATTAGATCAAGCTTTTACAGCTTTTTACGCATTTCTACCTTCTAGACCATTTTACCCCTCTTCTAAATTTTAATATGGTGATTCACCCTAATGTCACATTCAATATGAACATATGTCATTTAAAGAAACTTATATTTTGGAAGTTTCAATGAAAATACAATTTTTAAAAGTTGTGGCAAAATTACATGGCAGTCGTCTCTATTACAAGACAAGACACTGACAAGTATGACTTCCTAGTTTATAATCTTCCACTGCCCATTAGTGATTACAAACTCGACATCAATACTGAACATACCTTGATATATATTAATTATGAACACTAGTATCCCTCTTAATTAGATACAGCATTGAACAGATCGAAAGTCCTTAATTATTATCCCCACGCTTTTAAACGTGATGGGGAAATTGTGATCACCCTCTGAACAGCCATCTGTATTACTATTTGTAACTCTCTCATATCCAAAACTGCTCTGTGGAAATTGTAAAATTTTGGACATAGGCTGCCTATGTGATAACAACCTGCAACAGGTGTATGGTAGTTTCAGCCCCTCTCCTGTGGTGCCTTCAAGGTGGTCAAAGGTCAAATAAACAAAAAATTGCAATTACAAGGAGATACCTTAGAATATAGTTTGACAAAAGCTTACAAACATATGTGCAATGGACTCTGGGTTATGATCCCCGGGTCACCGTTCAGAACGAAGGGGCAGTGTTGGATGTCATAAAAAGCATGAGCATTTGCCATGGTGAGCCACATATGTAGCTCTAGTGTTGTGATGATGCACTTACATTTGCTTTCAAAGAATCCACTGAAAACAACACTTTCTAAAAAATGTAAATAGTTCAGATGTCCCTGGTGAAATATAACACCATACAGGCAGCCTTCTGACAACCCTGATATTGTCACATCCATAATACTCTTCTCCAGAGGAAACATGTATGATGTTTCTGGTAAAGTTGTCCTTTGCAAAAGATCGCAAAATGCTGATTGCCGAGTCACTGTTGTATGGTATAATTGTAGATTACGTCTGAGGTTGGATCTCCACTCTGTAAACATACAAAATAATATCCGTTGTTCAAGATAGCATTAAGTTCTGAGACTTTGCAAAAAGACAAGATCATATATAATTAAAACCAGTTTGTGCTAGTTTACAGACATTGTATAGCACTGTTTACTTCATCATTATCTATAGGAATCTTCACACCACCAATATATTATTAGCTCTACTTATCTACAGCGTATCCACCGCCCTGCCAAAACTGTGCTAGAAGATAAAAAGAAGGATCTTTCAAGGAGTTAAAATATATAGGAAGTTTATATATATATATATATATATATATATATATATATATATAATATATATATATATATATATATATATATATATTCGGGCTTCTAACAGTTTTTGGAGACCCCAATTACAACAACACTAAAAAGATGATGTTACTTGTCATAAATAATAAAAAATATATTGTAGGTTCCATTCCGGATGTGCTGTTGCATTGGTGTTACCAATATCCATTCATGTATCACTTATTTCCTTTTCATCTTTTTATTGTAAAAAATATGTTTTCTTACATGAACATTTAGCTCTGAATATTAACTTAAAACAGTATTTTCTGCTTTTCTTGTGATTTAAAAAAGCTATAATTTTTTTATTAGTTAACATGCGCAAGGCCATGAAAATACATAATGCTTACTTAGACACATTTTGTTAAAGTCTGATGGTGAACTAGCTCACAAAATAGTATTTTGTTAGTGATAATAAATTTTAGTTTTGTTGCTTATTTCTTATCCATTGGTTCTGATTAAGGACTAGATTACATGTATTCAATGGTTGCTTACCACTACTGATATTCACTTTATTGTTACCTTCACATAAACAAACCATATCAGCTATATTATACATAAGTTCCGATGTTGCAAAACTCTTTTAAGACTACATGTACATATCATTGGAATGTAATTAATGCAGGCCATTTGGATTATCATCCCTGATGGTTTGAATTGAAACAAATAAAGATTATTTGTGGCGGGACAAATGAAAGCGAGGATAAGGGATGGATGGACAAGCACATGGAAAAATATATTACAAATATTGAAAAAGAAGAATTGTGAATAGCAAAAGGCACATCTGGACCAACAGCTTAAGTGTAACAAGTTTTATAGAAATATCTTGAATGGTTTTTGGAATGATTCCTATAAACTCAAAATGTGATGGTCAGACTAACGGACAGACAGCTAGATGGAATCCATTTAAATATCTCCTGTCAACTTTGTTGTGCTGGGGATGAAAACAAAATGTCACCAAAGTAGTGTTATTGTGATATAATCAATCCAGAACAGGTCCGATTATACTTAAACCACTGGTATTAAACAACTAATATTCCAATGAATTGGAAAGTATTGATTATGAACAACTGCTTTAGCATAATTGTTTGTTTTATCAGTCACAGCTACTTAAAAGAACACATTTATTGTCAAAATTAGATGTCATATCCTCCCAATTTTTGGTTCTCACAATCAGTTTCCAGTTTTTCACCAGCCACCGCACCTGAATATCCGACATGTTTCTAATCCATTCTTAACTTTCAAATTGTTCAAACACTGACAATTTGCTGGATAGATCCTTGCATACCAAATCTAATTTAATTTACACAAAAATAAAAATCTAACGTTCATATTAATTTTATAAACATAGTTCTTAACCATTGTATGCGATTGATGGACATTACATCATAGTATCAACTCATTTACATCTCCACCATTATAGGGCTTTGAACAATATTTGAAGTGTCTTTTGTGAAGATGCAACATGAAGAAACAAATAACTAATTCATCCTCTACTAGACAAGACACCATATGAACCCCAAATCCAACAAAGTCACTGTATGTATCAGAACTGTTATAGAAAATATAGTTGCTTAGTAACGTCATATTTTGATGTTAGCCATATGGAAATGGATAACGAATGCACATTTGGAGAAATACCTTCGTTTTGTTGCATTGTTGCTGTGTAGGTACCAAGTTCAGGACGGTCTGATGGAACACCCATTACAAAATCCTGCACGAAAATAATATCCTTCATAAAACTGTTTTAAATGCAGAGTGGCTTTGAAAGTTTACACGTAGTAATTTCACCTAACCAATTACAAGAAAACAGCAGGACTATATGACATCAATCTGTGAGTTTATGCATACATATAAAAATTATAAACATACAAAATAAAGTATTAAACACTACACCTGCACATGCCTTAATAAGCGACCCTATTTTGGTCAAAAATGACATAACATTTTAACCAATTCCATGTGCCCACTTGTGCTAGGGAAGCCGTTGCTATATTCAACTTAAACAAGATGACTCAAGTATATTAAGTCTCGTCTTAGATGTAAATGTGACAATTAAAATATGATATTTCTCATTACTTCCTAGGTATGTTGAGCGGTTGAAACTTTCATGTAACGAAACAAAGCACCGATTTTACGCGAAATAATGGCATAAATCAAATTAAATAACGTATGACTATTTATCTTGGATTGCCAATAGGGAAATATTTTCAAAGCACCTCATTCACCTCGGTGCAAAAATGAAATAGTTTATTTTATTTTACTGAGAACTAATACGATTACTAACACTGGAAAATATAGTGAAAACAGGGCCCATGTAGTAACTTTTTATCAATTGGTCTGAGTATGTTATTGTTTTTCTTACATTTACGTAGAATTTATCTTTATACTGAATTATATTCTACTTGTACTAAATAAATCTTGAATACTAAACAATAAAACTGGGGTCATGTTAAATTCATGATTTTAATTCTATACCGTGTCATACATCTATATTCTGAAAATCTTTTGGATCTCTTATTAGTTATCATAATAAAACTTGGCAAGACATGAATAATAACCAAAATAAAAAACAGGTATGTATGTTTCATTGTTTATATTTATTATATATAATTTCACATTGTTCCAATCAGCATCGCATATGGGCCGAATCAACCAGTAATTTGTTCCAAACAAGCTACGGTCGAAATCAGCCAGCATTCATAGTGAGCTTTTTGCCCATATGTTGTAGAGGATGCCATGCGATTCAAAAATGTTATATACGTTTTAGACAAGAACTTATGAATGCATGAGTAGATTTACTTACTCGAATTGTAAAGCATTTTTTGCTCGAAACGGTTATAAATGGAATCTCATATTTCTCTCTTTAGTAGACCATCCCACTTTTTGGGGTGGGTGGGTGGGGATGCAATGCTGATAACGTGATTGACAAGACACAGACATAGACATAGACAAATTTTATTTAAAGTCGAAATTGCATTACATATTAAGAAACATTTGCTCTTTGGAACTATTTTACCGACTGTAAACAATATAACAATTGAATTTAATTCGACCTTCAGACATACAGTACTTACAATCATAACTTTGTTTTCTTTTGTTTCTTTTTTTTTAAATTATAATTCTAGCCTAAAACTGCATACCCTCTCCCCATTTATAATTTATATTTTAAAAATCAACGCAGAAAAGTATTTTACATCAAATAATTCAACTCTCTCTTCAATCATATGCATTGTTAAAATACACATGCTTAATGGCTGGCCAGTACACACTTAAGATATTCAACTCCCCCAATTTATAATTTCTGTTTAAAAAATCAATGCAGATAAGTCGATTTACATGAATAGGATATTCTCTACGCTTGCATGCAGTGTAACAATATACTGGTTAGAATAATGGCTGGCCAATACATCCTTAAGATACCATTTACATGCATACCGATTTTAATTATACAAGGACAAGAACAGCCTGTGCAAAACATACTAAGCACACATATACGATAAGTGTTATTGCATCTGAAGCATATAATTAATAAAAGTATCTTCTAAAACGTAAGAAAATCCATTCAAAACTATGTATAAGCAGCACAAGCCAGCATTTAGGACAATCAATAGCCACAAGCATGTATACAGCATATATTTAAGGCAATCAATAGCTACAGGTATATAAACAATACTAGAATCTAAAACGCTAATATGCGGCCGATTAAAGTAACAGCAGCAACTTATTTACTTGTGTTTACATACGGAGCGTTTACACAGTAAGCTCCCAGACCAGATCTTTAAGAGTGATATAAAATTATTTAGTACGTCTACACTACACCAACTGGTGTAACTTTTGAAGATAATTGAAATACAAACTTGTTCATTGCTATCACTGCGTAACTTCTGACAGTGTGTAATTCCAGAACTACTGGGCACTTCAGTGTTCATTCTCGATGGTCGATTGTCATCTTTTGATGCCATATTTAAAACTACTGAGTCTGGCTTTTTGCGTGGTGTCATGGCCACGTGACGCACTTCTTGTATGAAATCACGCAATTGGTTATAACGATTTCGCACGTTCAGTCTGATAAATAGATGTACCTGGCAATTCTCACATCACGATATGAGTAATTGTTATCGAAAATTACTTAGTGTACCATACTTTTATCACAATAAGACATTCAAATAACAGTCCAGCTGCTAACAAAACCGGCCTTGAACTCAATTGCTATGTAAACATGTTTTATAAAATGACCATAATCTGACTAAAGTACAACTTACAATATTGGACACATATTATAAATTCAATATACATAACACTGTTGATGTATTCCTTGCTGAACATTAGCTAATTTATGTGATGTTCCATGCAAACTATTATTGTGAGTGCTTCTTAAGTCCAGCCATAATGGTGATCAGAATAAAAAGCGTTTAGACTAATTTTACTAATGTGAGTGTTTTTTGTTGCTAGTCAAAGAAATATTAAGTTTCTTTTGTAAATTGCTGATTTAGATTATATCTTTTTGAACGAAATATGTTAGGTAATCATTTAACCGTAATCATTACTTTTCGATTGCTAAATTATAAAACTTTTCAAAATCGGTTTCTCTGTCTTTCTTGCACAAAATTAAGACTTCTTTTAAACTCATTCTTGGTGAATCAAGTATGACATTTCTTAAGGTCATATTGGCACCAATATCACTAATTTTCTCTCTTGATATAATCATAAAAGAAAGAAAATCAATTTCTGTACGTATCCTTTACAGACTTAACCATTAGATCAGATGTAATTGTATCGTAATGGAGACAAAACATTCTCCAATGCATACTTTTGGTTTCGGAAACTGAGTAATTTTTATGGAAAATTACTTTGCGTACCTGACTTATGTCACAACAAGACATGCAAATAACAGTCCAGCTGCTAATAAAACCGGCCTTGAACTTCAATGCTATGTAAACATTTTGCTTACAAAATCACCATAATCAGACTAAAGTACAACTTACAATCATGGACACATTATATAAATTCAATATACATAACACCTCCCCTCATAACGAAACAAAACGATTTTTGCAATAAAGCTTTCTTTTGAATATGCATTATCAAAATTACATAGGAAAATGTCTTATAAATGAGACTCAGCTTCATTACAAAAAATAAAGCAGTATAGTACTTTTACAAACGTGAGAGTGCATCTGCGATCACATGGTATTTTCAACTGATGTGTCGAATGTCAATGTTATATTCCTGCAGTATTATGCTCCATCTCAACAATCTCCGATTTGTATCTTTCATTTTGTTGATCAAAGTCAGATTATTGTGATCACTGTATACAATAACCAGAGAAAGAGCCGAGGTAACATATACTTCAAAATGTTGTAAAGCCAATAAAAAAGCCAAACATTCCTTATCAATTGTGGAATAATTTTTCTGGTGCTTGTTTAGTTTGTTTTAGAAACATAGCACACTGGATGATCCACGCCATTTTTGTCTTCTTGAATCAATACTCCACCATCACTCACCCTACATCACTTGCATCAAGTCATTTTAAATAATTGGCTCAAATTTGGTGCAGAAAGAACTGGTGCATCGTTAAGCATGGCCTTTAATTTATCAAAGAATTCCTGACACTGGTCAGACCAATGAAACTTGGATTTATTACTCAACAAATTTGTCAACGGTTCAGCATATATGGACAAATTTAAACAAAATTTCCAATAATATCCAGCCATACCTAAAAATTGCATCAATTGCTTTCTACAAACAGGCACAGAGAATTCAGAGATAGCTTTGACCTTAGCTTCTACAGGTTTAATTTGACATTGTTCCAAATTAGTCCTAAAAATGTGACACAAGCATGGCAAAACTCACCTTTGCTTAATTTAATCATCAGATAAGCATCACTGAGTCGATCGAAGAATTTCCGAACTGTTTCCAAGCGATCTTCCTAGGTGTCGTTGTAGATAATGACGTCATCGATGTACGCATCAAAATTATCTCGATCAGATGTTATCATGTTCATAAGACGCTGGAATGTTGCCGGATAATTTTTCATAGCAAAAGGCATCACTTTATATTGATAAAGCCCATCTGGAGTTACAAATGCTGAAATTTCCTTTGCCCTTTCCGTGAGTGGAATTTGCCAGAATCCTTTTAAACGGTTAAACTTGGTGACTTATTTCGCATTTCCAATTTTATCAATGCAATCATCCATTCTCGGCATTGGAAATGAATCCGTTTTGGTGACACTGTTGACTTTTATATAGTCAGTACACATGCGGAATGTATTATCTGGCTTAGGCACAAGAATACCTGGTGAACTCCAATTACTTTTACTTGGTTCGATAAAAGCATTCTCCAGTACATATTTCTTTCTTTCTTCAAATATTCCTACTCGAGAGGGTTCATCCTGTAAGGATGCTATTTGACAGGTGTAGAATCTACAATGTCAACGTTTTGATATATTGTATTTGTTCGTGTAGAAACATCAGGAAACAAGTGTTCATACTCATATAATAGCTGTTTTAGTTCATTTCTTTCCTGTTGTTGTAGATGTGAACGTTTCTGGTCCGGATTGTTCAATATTTCTGAATTCAGAAGGTTGGTTAAACCAGAATCACTACAGTCAGATTATATTCCATCGTTTACATCATCACTATGTGGAACAGGTACAACAAAATTAATTGAATAATTAACTTGCCTATCTTTGTCAAAATACTCTTTTAACATATTGATGTGAAAAAGTTGTTTCTGCTTCCGCCTTCCAGGAGTGTTAATGATATAATATAAGTCATTTACTTTCTATTTCATAGTATGAGGACCATACAATTTAGCCCGAAGAGGATTTTGAGGTATGGACAAGAGAGCCAGAACTTTCTGATCATGCTTAAAACTCCTTTCCTGTGTATTTCTGTCTTAATTTCATTTTGACTAGGTAGAGTGAAGATTAGTTCTTGTTACTTCACAAGCCTTTGACTACTTATATTTGAAATCTGAGACATAGCCAGTGGCGGCACGTGTTTGAGGCGCCCGGGGGCAATGCTCTTTATTGGCGCCCTTACTGAGGCGCCCTGGGGCAATCTTCTTTAGTGGCTCCCCTACTTTGCCACAGAGAACAGTTTTTATGTCAGATGCCAACCTCCAGCCCCAACCCCCATCGACGCCCCGGTTACAGCTATAAAAAAGCTCGTGACGGCGACCCCTTCGCCCGGGGCCCGGGGCCAATTGACCCCACCCCCATCCCGAAGCCCACCCACCCCAGTCTCGCCGCAAATGGACATAGTGAAAAAGATTAATCTTTGAATCTTCATTTTAAAGAAGTCTCTTTCAATAATTTCAATGGTCAACGGACAGTATATACAAAAAACAGTTCAAAGGGACTATAACTCGATGAACTAATTCCCTAACAGCAAACAACGACAAATGAACACCCTCATCCCAATCCTTTCCTGTATCAAAGCAATATGACCGAATCATATTCTTCAAAGTTTGATGTAATCTTTCCAGAGCCCCTTGACTTTCAAGGTGATAGGCAGAAGATTTAATCTGTTGGATGCCTAATTCATGCATAACTTGTTGGAAAATTGAAGACATACAATTTGACCCTTCATCAGACTGGACAGATTTGGGAAGGCCAACATATGTGAAAAATAAATCACCAAAGCTTTTACAATGGTTTTAGTTTTAATATTTCTCCAAGGAATTGCCTCTTGAAATCTTGTCGACGCACACATTATGGTCAACAAGTATTGGTTGCCTGACTTGGTCTTAGGTAAGGGACTGACACACAGTACCATTATTCTACTAAATGGTTCGTCAAATGCAGGAATAGGTTGCAGATGAGACTTAGGTGTCTTCTGATTGGGTTTTTCAACCATTTGACAATTGTGACAAGATCTACCGTATTTAGAAACATCCCTTTTAAGTTTCTGCCAATAAAAGTGATTCAAGATCTTGTGATAAGTCTTATTGACTCTTAAATGACCAGTCAATGGAGTTGCATGGGCTAGACTAACAATTTACTGTCGATATGACCTAGGAACGACAATTGATAGCTCACTGACCACTCGTCACCAGCGGGTACCTCAGGTGGTCCCCATTTTCTCATAAGGACCCCATTTTTCACAAGTAACACACTGGAACTTGTGTGGCTTCAGTTTCACTAATAGCCCTCTGAAACAAACAGGAGATCTCATGATTTTGCTCCTGTAAGACAACGAGTGATTGTCTTTTGTCACCCTGATTAGAATAGAGAGAATGAGTTGTAAAAAGAGGATCATTGTGATCAATACCTTTTGATTGATTAATATCAAGAGAGAAAGTGACTTCATCGAAAGACTGGCCAATAAAAGTGTTAGTTAAAGGTACAATTTCCTAATCAACATCATTCTCAAGAGCTCTTTTTGCCATAGCTCTGGTAACCACACGAGCAGGATACAAATCATGAATTTCAATCTCAGTAGGATCAACTTTTTGATCCAAACAATGCTGGTCAGTTACAAATACAATTTCACTAGAAGAAGACTTCTCAGACAAAGGAAAATACCTGATAACAAAAGACTCTGAGAAGTTCCTGTGTCCCTTAATATTTTAATAGGAATAGGTTTGGCAGAATCACCAACAAGTAATATAGAACCTTCTGGCATGAATGGTTCATAAGTCTCCAAAATAGAATCAGACTGGGTGTTTTTTGACTCAACAAATGTATTGCTTTCAATACAAGACCGTGACTTGACCTCTTTGAAATAAGAGCATTTGTAATAGCTCTGTCTTTATACTGTTGCTTATGTTTCAACCTGAAGCAATCAGAAATAACGTACCCTTTATTTTTACGGTAAGTGCACGTAGGAAGAGATATGGATTTCTGATCAGCCTTATCAGATGTTTGATTTCTAACAGTTGTGTCGTTTTGAAATTTAGAAGTAGTCGTTTGAGACTTAATTTTTCTTTCACCAGAAAACTGCTGAGGAAGACTTATTGACAACAGAAATTTTGTGAGTCAAGGAATAATCATCAGCCATACGAGCAGCATTTTCCAAAGTTTCCACTTTCCGCTTGTCAAGATAGGTCTTGACATCACCATGGATGCACCTCTTGAACTCTTCAAATAATACAAGCTGTCTGATGTTATCGTAATATTGATCAACCTTCTTTGCTGAGCACCACCTATGAAATAATTGTTCTTTTTTGTTTGCAAATTCGACACAAGTTTGTCCAGTTTCTTTTCTTCAATTCCTAAGCTTTTGTCGATATGTCTCAGGTACCAACTCATAACCCTTCAAGATATACTCCTTAATCACATCATAATCAGTGCTTTCTTGTAATGACAGTGAAGTGTGGACCTCACGAGCTTTGCCATTAAGTACACTTTGTAATAACAAAGTCCAATGCTATCTTGGCCATTTCAAGTTTTCAGCAATTTTCTCAAAGTGAAGAAAGTATGTACCTACTTCTTTTTCCTGAAAAGGGGATACTAACCTAATATATCAGGTAATATCAAAACCTTAACTTGTGTGCAAAGGAGTGGGGGAAGAGTGCTCTACTTATCAGTTCTAATTCTTTTAAATTTATATTGCATTACCCTTTCTTCTTCTTCTTCTTCTTCTCTCTCTCTCTCTCTCTCTCTCTCTCTCTCTCTCTCTCTCTCTCTCTCTCTCTCTCTGTAACTGTCTATCCTACTCTATATATTTCCCTCCCGTCTTTCTCTCTGCATTTCCTTCTCTTTCTCTCTAACTCTCTCTCTATCTGCATTTCCCTCTCCTCTTTCTCTCTATCTCTCTCTATCTTCATTTCCCTCTCCTCTTTCTCTCTGTGCATATGTATTTCCCTCTCCTTCTATTCTTTCTGAATTGTAGTTGTATAATTTCTTTCTGAAGCTGAAGCTTTCTTAATTCTAATTCCATGTTGTTGTTGTTTTGTTTTGTTTTGTTTTTTTTGTTTTTTTTTGGTTTTTTTTACCTGTAATTCCATTAATTTCCTATCAAAACCAGACACAGACTTATCAATTAAACCCAAAGCTCTATTATCCAAAATGTCCTTTCCCACCAGATATGGAATTAAAATATTTTTTATCTCTTGCTTTGTTAAATACGCTTTTGCTCCAGAAGGATCATAATGTCTGGCAGGCTCAACCAACTCGTCATTTTTCATAGACTCTAACCCGACCTGGATAGGACTTGAAACAAAGTTCTCATCCTTAGATGACATTGTGAATGCTTGCTGGTTCCACTAAAGATTTCTCAAATGGGTGAAATAAAACGTTTTACCAGGGACAATGAAAATTCAAAAACAAAGTCAATTTAAATATTATTTTAAAGAAATTCACATCCTGGACGAGCCCCCAATTTATGTTACGACTTTATGGCCTAAAGATATGTAACGGAAAAAAAGTGAAACTAACAAAATCAAGCAAAATCAACAAGCAATTTATTACTGGAAAATTAAAGTGAAAATTCAAAAGACACTTACAATAATGTGAATTAAAGTCCAAATAATCCAAAGTGTCCTAATCACAAGTCCAAAAATATAGAATGTTCTGAATGAATTCCAATAGCCTTGAATGTCCTGATGTACCATAAGTCTTGAATGTCCTGATGTACCACAAAGATGTAATCCGGAATGTTTTGAATGAATTCAAATCAATCCCAAAAAGTCCTAAAATCTATGAGCACTTTAGTATCACAATGCATATTGTAAATAAACAATTCCTCTCTCTCTGAATTATATCTGATTTCAACAACACAACTAAAATAGATTCCTTACAGACTGGTCTTTTAGAACAGCAATTCTAGAATAGGAATACATTTGTTTACCAAAATCTGTATATAAATAAACATGCCTACATGACCTATGTCACATCACAATATGAGTAATTCTAACGGAAAATTACTCAGTGTACCTGACTTATGTTACAACAAGACATGGAAAAAACAGTCCAGCTACTAACAAAACCGGCCTTGAAATCAAATGGTAAGTAAACATGTTGTTTAAAAAATCACCATAATCTGAATAAAGTAAAACTTGCAATCATGGACACATATTATAAATTCAATATACATAACACATTACCCTTGGAAAACTTGGAAAATGTGAGAGATGAAGACAGAGCCGACCTGTAGCCTTTAATAATAAACAATGAACAGCTTATCTCAAAGAGAAAGAGACGGAAATCCGCCTCTGCACTCAAAGTGAAGCAACTAGGATTAACGCGTTTCCTACTGCACCATTCACTGAAGATTCTCGATTATGCATCGTAAATCTTGGACGTGGGCTGTCTTCTAGCCTGTATGATGCAGTTGGCAACCTTGCTCGAAAACTGGTACTGGTGGATTGATCTCATGAGATGAACCAATCGTGAAAGTGGAAAATCTATGGATTGTTGTGGAGAAGGAACTCCCTGTGCTGCGACAGCAAGTGTCTCCAATGTAGGAATCGCCTGGGCCCATCTACACACAGGTCGAGTAATTCGATGAACAACGACCGTTGGAGCCACATGGTGGCTATTAGAATGAGTTGAGCAGTGGATATCCTGCCCTGGTGGAGCTTTTGTTTTTTGTTTGTTTTTGCGAGTTTAACGCCTTTGTTCAGCACATGATAAACTATGCATGGCGGCCAGTATATCTGTTGGAGATCGAACCCGGGAAACACCTCCTACCCACGGAAGCTACTGGCAAGCTTTCTCATATTTCCACGTTGGCCAAGTGGAGACCGATACCACGCAGACAAGGTGAGATCTGAGTGATATGTAAACACTCGGCCACCCGGGGCCCACCTGGTGATGCACCTGCAGAATCAGACTGAACGGTGGGAAGGCTTAAGCGAACAGGTGATCCCACTTGAAACTGAAGGCGTCCACTGCCCAAGCCCTCTGATCTGGGACCAATTGGTTCAGAGACAATTCCACGAGAAGCACACGCCCCTGCCCCTCGAACCCTTGACAGACTGTCCGCCACAATATTCCTTTTCCCCGGAGTAAAACGGATTCTGATCTCTGATTCGTCTCCAAGGCTTCATAACAGAGTAGCTGCCAGATCTCCACGTAAAGAGATGGGGGGCATGTGTACCTCCTTGTCTCATGAGGTAAGCGACCACTTGCATGTTTACTCTGTTTACAAACCCTTAAAGGGCTAGCCACACTGCCCTCATCTCCAAATTATTTATTTAGAGGTATGTTTTTTCTCGGGACCACGCACCCTGAAGAATCACGCCCTCCGAATACGTGTACAGAAAAGACTATGGTTCAAAGGGGGCGGGGGAAATTGGAACTCCAATCAAGAAACAGTCCCGATTCAGCCACCACCTTAGGTGGTGGTGACAATCGACTACCAGGTGGATCAGGGCCGATAAGGGATCTTTGGGTGGTCTCCAGTTCGTTAACAGCAGGTCGAAAGTGATGTCTTCCTAGGGAAACCAGATATGCTGTCGAGCTAAACGTCCCCAGCAGCAAAAGATAACAAAAACGCCGACAGCGAAATCTTGGCCCAGAGATGCGCTATTAACGACTGGATTTTGTCGACCCTGTCAACCGGCACCCAAACGGTCCCCAGATTCGTGAGATAATTCATCCCCACGTACACTAATTCCTGAGAAGGGATGAGATCCAACTTCTTGGCGTTTGGGATGAGACACAGGCTGGTCACTGTGGACCAACAGAGGGACATGCCCTTCAGAGGGGAATCTCCGAGGACAGCATCCATCAGCCAGTCGTCGAAATACCAGATGATGGGAATCCATGCGGATCTCAAGTGAGCAGCGACTACCCCAACGACCCTGGTGAAGCTGTAAAAGAAAAGCCCGAAACTGAAATACCTTCTGATCTAGACAAAAACAGAAGGTGTTTCCCGTGATGAGGAAAGATAGGGATGTCTAAATACACATCCTGAGGGTCGATGGAGCCAGAAGGTATTTCCTCTGAGGAGGAAAGATAGGGATGTGTAAATAGACACCCCTTCACTGTACCTATCATGGGAAGCCAATGACTGGTGACCAGTATGTGAATCCCTACAACCAATGACCGGTGTTCGATGGCCAATGCCAGGTGCCCAGCAGCCAGTGACCAGTTACCGGGCAAAGACCAGTCAAGTGACTGATCTGATGGCAGAGTTCCCATCAGATATATGGTGACGAGATCTACATCCTTCTTATCAGAAGAGCATGATTCTTCTCTCACTCTCGCTAGGACAGCTCTGCCCTAAAGGGAGGGTGCAAATCAACTCCAGTAGATCCTCCCTTGGGAGGGACCTCAGATCAAACCCTATTAGGCACTGATGACCTCTGCGATGACGTCGGGGATTCAGGGGTCTTATACGATCTCTGCACACGCACGGTATCAGATACATTATGCCTTTAAGGGCAATATCTTCCCGCAATGGTTGAAAGGATCCAGAACTCTCGTGGGAATGGAGGACTAATACTTGACTTAATCAATTAATTTAATAATTTGCCGAAAAATACATTTATACCTCAAAAACGAAGGCAAAGCACGGGAATCGAAAAGTACATGGCTACCCCATACTAGCATCCAAGGAAAAAGAGGATGGTATTCCATATATGAGCAGTGATGTAGCAGTCAGACTGGTTTTAGTTCTCTCTGCTCTAGAACCTTCCAGAGCTCCAATATTAATTGGAGGATGGAATTTCTAAATCTTGGATGGTGGACTTTGCATCAAGGAAAGGTAATCATATTCAATTGTAGTAGGTATTGCATTACTGATATTAAAGACAAGATTTTCAAGATAGCCACTTTGACAGACATACTGGATGTCTCTGTGTAACCATTTTCATTTAGGACCAACTAGACATCATAAGTAGACTTATGAAGAAAACCCCATGCCAATACAATTCTTTCATGAGGAGTAGCAATAATAAGGTTTTCAGGATGTCTGCCATTTTGGCCACACTGGGTGTCAGTTCAGCACCATTTCATTTAGGACCAACTCGACATCAAAAAAAGTCTTTCAATGAACTTCCCATATTGATATTATTATTTGATTTCTCCAGATAAGAGATAAGATTTTCAAGATGGCAACAGCACCATTTTTATTTAGGACCAACTACACCTTGGGATGAATGTAAAGTTACACTGCAATTCTCCAAGTAGTTTAGGAGGAGTAACAATAACACACTTGTGGATGCTGCTCGACAGACACCAATGGACAACAGGTCATCCCATCTCTTGTGGTCAATGACAAATAGAGCCAATAAAATGTACAACTTGTGTACTAGTCACAGGGACTTGTTATAATCAAAATTACAACTATCAGTAAATGGATACAGGGATTGGGAATCTAAATCCTATATCCATTTACCGAGTCTTAATTTTGTTTCTAATGAACCCTTTGTATCAGCAGTTCATTTCTTTAATTATGATGCATGTTTTTGTGGTGTAAATGTTATTTTTTATGTTTAGTATCAATGGCCACGTTTGATAGCAGATCAGCATTATTTGTACAAAGCTGAAATGACTTCATACCAGTTTTTTTGTCAAATTTAGTCAAATTCTGTTTAGAGATATTTGAGAAGTCATTTAAATGTTTTTCTATTATTAGTAATGGTGGCCATATGGTGGATCAGCATAATTTGAATGACTCTGAAGGCACTTTATGTCAGAATGCATTTTGTCAAAATTTGATCAAATTCTTTTGAGCCATTTTTGAGAAAAAGTCATTTAAATGTTTTTCTATTTTTAGTCACAGTGGCCATATTTGATGATGGACTAGCATAATTTTTTTTTTTAAAAATTGAGATCCTCATTAGCCAGGATACTTCAAATTCTGTTGAGCCATTTTGTGAGAACATGTTTTTTTCTGTTGAGCCTTTTTTGTGAGAACATGGTTTACATGTTTTTCTATATATAATAATGGTGGCCATATCGGTCAGATTTTTGAATTTTTAGAAATTTAAAAGTCAAACCTGTCCAAGCGGTCACCTGTTTTCAGCAGTCATTCTAATTTCACCCTGTCAAATTTCCTATATAAATGCCCTGTATTCAATGGTCACCTGCTTTCAGCGGTCAGCAGCCAGGTGTTTCTTAACCAAACCATGGTTTCACCCTGCCTTAAGCGGTCACTGGAGCATATCAGCAGTGACCAATCCAAGTACATGTGTGCAAATTAAACACTTCTTTTGTTTGATGAGCAAGGCATTGTTCAGATAAAGGTATATCATCTGAATCGATGTTTAAGCATTTCATATCTCGATTGCACTTACCGTACTCCAATCACACTGTCAGTCAAACTATAAGGTGTCAACATGTCGACTTCGAAAGCAAAGCGGTTTTTGTACTTACATGAGAGAATCGAAGCAATTCGTTTCCTGGATAGTGGACACAGTAGTCATGTAGTTCCAGCAGAAATTGGGAGTTGGGCGAACTCAGATCCAAGGTTTTATTAAGCATAAGCGAGATATTATGGCCATTTTTTAATTAATGCAGAGTGTAAGAGATAAAGTACAATCACACAAAATGAGTAGAGATACATGTACACTGCACTTGTGATATCCTTTACGGTTGATATGCAACTAACAATGGCCACATGAAGATTCTTTTCATTCCATAATCATGAAAGATCTCGCACAAAAGCCAGCTGTCTTTTGATCTCGGTGAGTTTGAGTAACTGCTTAATCCATCAATTGTTTGAAGTGTGAACATCTGTTTTCATGCCTAATTATACCAACTGGCCTAACAAAAGGTCAGTCCTGTGTTTGACAATCACTGGTAACTTGTCAATTAATTTTATTTAGACGCTGTTTCTACTGATAAGTGATGATTTAATGTACATGATGGTTTAATGTGGAAACTTTATCTTTTTTTATTTTCTTTTTCTTTTTGCTAAATAGCTAAACTAAATATATGTATCTTGATAGCATACTACTACTACTACAACTAATGCTAATGTATTTGGTACATAGTACATGTATTTGTCATGAACCAAGTTTGAGAGCTGAACCTGCCTTCAGAGGTCACCTGTCTTCAACGGCCACTTTGGCCCTTTGCCATGGGTAACTGCTGAACAAAAGTTTGACTGTATTTGATGGCAGATTAGCACCATTTGAACACATTTGAAAGTCCTCAATTCCAGGATGCTTTCTATAAAATTTGATCATATTCTCATGAGCAGTCTTTGAGAACAAGTTGTATAAAGGTTATTCTCTTTCGAGTAATGTTGGCCATATTTGAGGATGGATTGGCTTCCATAGAATATTTTGAAAGATGCCAGAATGCTCCCTGTAAAATCATATGCAAATTAGTCAAGTAGTTTTTGAGAAGTTGTAAATAACGACTGTGAATGGACAATGCACTTCAGACGAAGGACCATACCATAAGCTCCCTTTGCCTTACATAACAGCGCGCTAAACGTTTAACCCTTTACCTCACATAAGCGCTTTTGACACCTCTACTGCATTCCAATGGAAGCACCTTTCAACACCTTGGTCCGATTTGCATACAAGCACATTTGGATACCTGTGCACAATCTGCATAGAAGAGCATTTCAACGCCTACAGTAAACATCAGCCATTTTGAGCTCGTTCTTGTAGTGCTACCTTCTGGGAAAACCCCCAGTTAGAAACTTTAGGCACTGAAGTAAATGACCATTACGTCTCGTGTGGTTGCTATTTAACATATAGTCGTAATCTGCTATTTTAAGTAACTGGGTTGGATTCTCTCTCATCCAAAACGGAAGCCACGGATTTCATTCAGCACTTTCTGAGTTTTGATGATTAGAATTATGACTATGGAGGCTTCAATTAGTCAGATAAAGCCTCCAATATTGATGTAGGCAACAATGATTTTTGATAATTTATCAAATTTGGATAATTTAGTGATACAGACTAGACAATGAACCTGTAGATTTAGAGGTTGAGAAAGGTCACCTACAGCTGGTCACACAGTTTCGCCAACTTGACGGTAAATAAATTTTCTCAAGATTTTAAAGTATATACAAAATTCTTCAGTGAAAAATAATTATATGGCAATAAAGATCAGATTTTACTCTTAAACCTATCTATAGATAATAAATATGTTCCAAAAAGGTAAAGTGGTTTAAATCTATGTTGAACTCAACATATTCTACACTGCTATAAATTTTACAGGCAGGCTTATTCACATAGAATCATTTAAGTAATAGGTGTTCTATTTATCGCACACTGTAGTCTGTGGTTTTGACACATGTATATCAACAGCCTGCACAGTAACAGACACAAGGAGGTAAATGGTTAACTGGAGCTTAAAAAGTCACTGTGACCTACTTTTAACTGTGGTGTGTAGTATCTCTAAAGATGAGTGCAAATTTCATGACTGAGAATAGGAGCTAAATGCCAAAATGGCAGGTTACTGTGACCTCTTTATGCTAGTCAGTAATACCCCTCACAATAAGTACACAATCAAGTTTTATGAATGTACAAAAAAATTCTAAATGGTAATAAAAGGAACACAAAATTTACAGGAGTTTATTAACTTTTTATTAAAATTGCCATGACATACAACATAACACTTGACCTTTGTGAAGTCATGCTCCAAGCTACAACTCTATTTCTTTCGCTTTTTTTTTTCTTTCAGTAAACCAAGCAATACCTTCATGCAATAGACCAGATACAGTATCTGTGGTGTTGTTTCGTCTAAACTGGTCACAAAATGTTTGATAAAAAGATCAAATTATATATATAGTCACTGAAACTTTAAATATGGGTCACTATGATCCACTTCAGATTGCCGACAATATTAATCCCCTTGATAAATAGTGAAACCATGCTATAGCACAATGGTCAGGGTTCACAAAGTACCATCATGCTATGTACCATATTGTGCAATATCCAATAAAGTCAGTTCACTGAAGAATATATTGCATGTGTATACTTTTAGCATTACAAAATGTGGTTGGCGGGTGGGGGATGCGATGTATGTGTGCGCAAAACTGCAGACTTCATTGACACAGTTACCAGCTTGATGCATATTAAAAGAGAAATACTTTAAACAGTTATTACACATTTAATATTTATTTTTAGGGGGCAGAAAACCTTTCACTGGTACATACATATACACGTATATCAAAATTGGCAACTGAAGTGTAAATAGAATACATTTACTCACCAGCCAATCTCATTGTATTCATAATAGTAATTCCATCGAAAATGTGCACAAAGAAACACAATTTCTAGATTTTTTCTGCTAGATTCCATTCAAATCCAGGTATTTAATTTCTTGGTAATACACTCACACTATCTTATGAAACACTATTTTCCGAAACATTCATATTTACCGGACATGTCCAAAGAGTGATTTTTTACTGACAATAAAATGCATAAATCAGACACTGGGAATTTCTAAAAAGAAACTTGTATTTAGGCTTGAAAGATACTTTAATTGGAATTCATACAGGAGGTAAAGGGTACTGACTTCGTAATGTACTTGAGATGAACAATTTAGCAAGTGTGTAAAACTGCCTGTACGAAGTCTGGGAGTAAACCATTTTATTTCATGGGTAAAGAGTGATCTCCATAAAAACTGTTTAGTCATTCTCTAAAAGGCAAAGGAAAACCTATATTTATTGAAACTTATGTTTATAACTATAACTTTGCACCACTGCAGAGCAAAAACAGGGAGTAGTTTCTTTGAATATAATAGCAGATCCATCCACCCCTACAACTTAAATGTTTCTGTTTCAGTCAATGGTCAACAACAGTACAGTAAGTTATACATGTAACTGAAGGATTGCAATGACAATTTATTAAATCAAACTTGTTTATTTTGGCAATAAAGCTTTGTAGCACTTCCAGCAATTGGTGAAATTATTGTAAAATTTCGGCAGCCATGCCACAACCATGCTATATCCAAATTCGTGTTATAATGTAGTGTGTTTTAGCGAGGTTTCACTGTACATCTATTTCGCGTCATAACAGCAGAGTCTAAGAAATGAAGGTAGCTGAAAAAAACTCCAGCAAGTGGACAAATATTCCATCGTTTTCATCAGGATAACTGCAAAGCATTTGGTAGCTATATATTGCACATTGTGACTGTTTTTCATCTGATCATCATCTAACTGCACAATGCTTATGATACCTGTACAACATAGTGACCACAAATGTCTGGAAATTGACATGGAACAGATTATTTGACATTTTTCAGTAATAACTATGTTTCAGTGTATTCATTAAAACTGTCTGTCACTAATATGCTGAGTTGAGTATTGGATACAATTTAATGATAATACAATATTATGGTACTTCTGTAGACCATTAGTATTGTATTGTGATAGACTGCTAAACCACATGCTAACTGCATGTGCTATGAAAATTTCGGTAGACCATTAGTATCGTATTGTGATAGACTGCTAAACCACATGCTAACTGCATGTGCTATGAAATTTCTGTAGACGTTTAGTATTGTATTGTGAAAGACTGCTAAACCACATGTTAACTGCATGTGCTATGAAATTTCTATAGACCATTAGCATTGTATTGTGATAGACTGCTAAACCACATGCTAACTGCATGTGCTATGAAATTTCTGTAGACCATTAGTATTGTATTGTGATAGACTGCTAAACCACATACTAACTGCATGTGCTATGAAACTGATATTGCTGTCTAGTTTCTAGTGTCTGCATAATATTACAGATGTTTCAGTGCAACGTCTAATGTCTGTAAGTATCATCAAAGACTGTCCTTTTCCACTTGTTCACATATTATCTGCAGGCACCATGAAACAAATATCATAACCCAGCATGCTACATAAAACTTTCCAAGCTACCCCAGATGCTATGAAATGGATAAAGTGGCCCAATTTCTAATATCTGTGGGACACTGCGGATATTTTTGCAGAGCATCCATGATCTGTGTGTTGTGTATCAAAAGAGACATGAGGCGATACTCCTTCTGTATCTTGGTACTTCCTCCTTCAACTGGCTTTACAAGTTCTAAGGCCACTAGATGCTCAAAAGCCTGAAATATACAAAGGTTCAGTAAGCACGATGTAATGATATAAAAGTTCTGCGAAACATGTCGTCTCCAGTGAGGACAGTATTATGCACACACAGGTGAGACTGAATCCTTACATATCTGAAGTGAATTTCAATATGGTCTAATAGGTATACTACTCCAGTTCTGTAAAAAGATACTTCAGCAAATTAAAAACGAGAGTACTGTGAATGGCACAATATGCGCCTGCCCTGTTTATATTCTGCTATATAGGCACTAGTAGGGCATTGTTGGTATCAATAACCTTGACCTATGGTCCAGGTATGTGGCCTTTGGTTAAGCTTGTTGTGCAGAAACCATTATTTTCTTATCAAACTTACCATGACCTTTGACCTTTAGACCCCCAAATATACTGGTCTCTTTATTGCCCTAAGTGCAAGCTGTCCACACAATTTGGTCAAGGAACTTACTCTAAAACAAAAGTTACTGTGCAAACCCATTTTACTATGGGTCACCATGCCCTTTGACCTCTTAATCCCAAATTCAATTGGCCTTTTACTTGGCTCAAGTGCAAGCCCCCCATAAAATGAAGTCAAAGTGGTCTATAACTAAAGTTATTATGCAAAATCCATTTTTCAGTAACAGTGACCTTGACCATGGACATTTTGAACCCCCCAAAAATATGCTTCTTTCTTAGCCAAAGTGTGAGCAATCCACAAACATTGGTGATGGAATATGGTTGAGAACTGAACTGTTTGCATGGAAATCACTTTCAATTTTCAGCAACAGTGACCTAGACCTTTGACCTTTAAACCTCAAAATTGACAGGCTTCTTCCATATTCAATTTTCAAGCCATACACAAAGTTTAGTCCAGGTCTGTGATTAAAAACTAATGTCATTGTGCAGAAACCATTTTTATTCTTTCAATAACACGGACCTTTACCTTCAACTCCAAAACTGATAGGCTTCTTCCTTACCCTAAATCAGGCATGTGCAACTTCCTCCAGGGCATGGGCAGAATAATGATTTGTATATGATGTAAATGTAACTGGATAAAACCAAGTTGCCATCGGTTGAACATGCCTGCCCTAAATACAAGCTATTTACCAAGTTTGGTAATGGTCGATGGTGGAGAGTTTGAGTTAACTGTGCAGAAATTAACTAAGGAACAGACACACAGATGAACAACATAATATACTCTACGTTTTGGAGTGCATATAATAACTACAATCCTTGACAACATGAAAGCTCATTTATTTTGAGCAGAATGCATACCTGCCAACCCCCCGAGAGGCAAAAGTGTAATCCAAGTGGACAAAAAGAGTAATCCGAGCAAAAAAAGAGTAATCTACATATAATATGCTATAAATTTTATGAAATTTAAGAAAAATGAACATGATTTATTTTCTACTAACCTGAATCAGCTGAAAGTTCCAGTCCTTGTACCAAAATGGACACAATATAAATGGATCAGTACATATTAAACAAATGTTAAACATATTTACAAGTGTTTATTTAATCCTCTGGTCTTGTTCTTTTCTCAAAATTTACTGCTTTAAGTTTTCATATGTAGCACTTTTAGCTTTAGAAAGCAACAGACTGTCATGCTGCAATTCAAAACACTTCTTACCAGCTGCTGCCATGAATGTTTTGCACACCAGCAGAGCACTAAGCACTGGGTTACTGAGACTGGATCTAAATTCAGTTTTAGTTTTCTTGACAATACTGAACAATCTCTCACAGTCAGCATTAGAATGGTAAAGAACCAATATTCCTTTCATAACCTGACACAGAAGAGGAAATTTATGTCTTAGCTGGGAAATAAGGTGCCATTGTACATCAACTCTGTCTGCATGAAGTACCCTGTCAGGTAGAATGTCAACTTGATACTTTAAGAATTCTCCTTCCAGATGATCCAAAGTAGGTGAAGGAGGCAATATAAAGGGATATCTCTTAACAAAGAAGCTGACACTCTTAAAGCTTTTTGACTGTCTCTCATTTACATCAGCAACTGAAGCATTTAAAAGCACTTCATCTCCATATGGGAATTTCTGCAGCATGTAATCACATGCTGTAGCATAATAATCTCAAACATTATCATAGAACACTTTCACAGCAAGAGTAGAATTCTGTTCTAATTCTGTTCTAAGAAGTCTCTTGTTTCTGAACCAATAGCTAGATCGTCATCATTTTTCTGGTTTTCTCTGTCATGAAAGTCTATGTCAGTCAAAACTTGGGTTGATGAAATAATTTCTGGTTTAATAAACCTCATAAGCAAATCTCTGACAACTGGCCTGATAAAATTGTATGCATAATATGAATGCATGGTTCATCTTGCTGCAAGACAATATTTGCTGCATCAAACAATGGAATGGCACTCTTCAAAAACAAGCAATATAGCTTTGTAACTGGATCATGAGTTTTTTTTATTTGATTTTTCTGAACAATTAACAGATTCTGCTTGCTTCTGTGACTTCCTTGTATCCACTGTCCTAGATTTTCCTTTAGAAGAATGAGAAGATCCAGTATGCTTCTTACCAACTTCATTTGTACTACACTTATCCTTTGAAGAACTAGAACCAGTTGTCTGCTTTAGTTTACTAACAAAGGATTGGAATTTTCTGTCACAATATTTATCTGTCACAAAGTCAGACTGAGCTTGGAGGCCCTCAGGCTGGATAGATAATGGCTTCTCAAATAAGAATTCCATAGATTTAAATTTCTTTCTTTCTGATGACCCAACCTGTTCATTACTTCTACCTTTACATTCATCTCCTTTTCTCTTCTGACTTCTAACAGACTTTGCTTTAGTGTTACTCTTCTTCACTCTTTTTTCCCTGTTTCTCTCTGCAGACTCACTTTCCTTTTGAAAGAAGCTAGTAGAGCTGTCCAAAGCTGAAGAAAACGGCCAATACATTTGCCAAGAGATAACCATCTTGTACACACATACTTTATAATCTTCAAGGTCAAACTCATCTTGCAACAGCTTGAGTGCCTGTTTCCTTTTACTACTTCTCTCCAAATAATAGTATATGTCAATCAACAGACTACCAATATCTACTTCTAATTTATCTGCAGCCTTTCCTGCAGCAAGGTGCATCAAATGACAGGGACAACCTGTTACATGAACTGATGGAGATGTTTTCAAAATGTAGGATGCAACTCCTTTATGAATTCCAGTCATAACTGATGCATTATCAGCAGAAAACCCCATGCAGTTCTGCCAACTTATGTTATGATTTTTCAACACATTGTCAAGCAAATCAAAAATGTTTTCTCCAGTGGAAGCTACTGTCAATTCTGGTAAGGAAAGAAGAACACTCATGATTTTGCCTTTTTCATTATCAAAGTAACTAACACAGATAGGGTACAACTTATTGTCATCGTATCACTATTCCCGTCTGTAGTAACACTAAATGGTCCAATTTTCATGGCCACTGCTATTTTCTGTGAAGTATATTTTGATAAACACTGAACAATATGAGATGTGTTTGTTCTTGCACATGCATATTTTTCTGCAATTTCAGAATCTGGGAACATCCGTTTAAATAAAGGACCAGCATGGTCTGCTACTGCTAGGGGAAGTCCATGTTCTATTAAGAACTCAGTAAATAACACCTCTGCATTTATTACACTCGTGTCTGTACTGGAAGTTTGCTGTAAAAAGGCAGTTACTTTAGAATTCGAATTAGTGATATTGGCTAATTCGATGTGCTTCTTTGTTTTCAAGTGTTTTTCCACATCAAATTTACCACCATGACCGATCATAAAATCCGTTCCACAGAGCATGCATCAGGCATGATGCTGCCCCAGACTGGAGCGCTGTATTACGTCATCCATGTATTCATCTTTGAATCTTTGGAGGATTCTGGAGGATTCTGGTTTTTGTCTTTTTCTGTTCCATCTTGTTAAAATTATTTTTAAAATTTCTCCTCTCCTACACACTGAACAGAATCAATTCGACTTGACTTTTAGCGCCAAATAACTATAGACTGTTCTGTGTGAATATAAATCGCAACAATAAATCTTAGACCAAAGTTTCAAAGTAGAAAACCAGTCTGTTTTCTTGGAAATATGCCCTACAAGCTGCTATAAATAGAATGTATGTTAGGAAAGAAAATGTGCATGTAGGTCAACCGTGGACAACTGTACTGACTTTCAGCACACTAGCTATGGACTGGTTCTATACCGTATATAAATCAGAACAATGAATCTGACGGAATGGGTTTAAAAGTATATAACCAGTGTGTTTTATTGGAAATGTGACAGCTGCTATAAATATAACATAATGATAGTGTACTTTTGGAAAGTGCATGTAGATCTAAGATGGTCACGTGTACTCTTATACGATAGTTATGCAGAAGCCTTCTTTTCTGGAATATGATGTGTGAGATTAATGAGCTGTTAATAAAAACGAGAATAAAACTTTTTATTGCTTTATTTGTATATTATTTTTAAAATTTCTTTTTAAACGCAAAAGCATAATCTATATACATGTGAGCGTAAGACGCAATTCAGTGAAAAATAGCGTAATGATTACGCCAAAAGCGTAATGGTTGGCAGGTATGAGAATGTCAATTTCAATTAGAAGCATAATTTATAGCAGCTGACAGGAGACTGAAATTCTGTTAAAAATTTTTGCAAGTCATTCTGGGTAATTTTCTGCAAGGTATTATGAGTACGAGTGGGGATTAGGTTCTCCTTTGCAAAAATTCTGATTGCTATAGGGGGTGAACTAGTTAAAGTATAACACTGTAACAGTTTTATCCACAACGCCTTGCAAAAAATTACTGACAATGACTTGCAACAATGGCTGATTTATACAGGAATTCTCGCATCTACCACTGTCTGCTATACATTATATTTTTAAGTGAAATTGACATTCATTTTCCTGCTAAAAATAACAGCTTTTGCATTGCCATTGTTTGTAGTTAAAATTTAAACTTTTTAGTAAAGTATTCTGTCAGAAAACTAGAGAAGTATAACTATTAGAGCTTTCTGAAATGGACTATAGTACAAACATTAAGCTGAAAGTAATATTATACACAACGTTTCAGTTAAATGCAGCAACTGATGTAAAAATATAAGAGTTTAAAAAAATGTATTACAGTTGATTAATATTGTTGATGCTGCTAATGCCACCATTCCTACCATCACTGTAAAAGTTAAACCTATTTAACACATATAACAAGAAAATACTCCAACACATTCTGAGTCTGGTCTTCATTGTAATTATCAGGAGTCTATGATTGAAGAAGCTTCACCTGGGAATATGATCTGGCTTTATTTTCATAAAACTTCTCCAGTGCATTTGCAACTCAAAATGATGTCCATTTTTTTAATAGTCAAAATCAAGGAAAATTTATAAAATGTATGACTTTTAATGACTACTTTGCTTTAAAGAATAACAATTCAGATACAGTATATATTCAAACAAAAGGGTTTGAAATGTTGAGGATATTCACATGGGCAAGATGCTTCATGCAAGCAGGACCAAGGCCCTCATTTCACAAATCTTCTTGAACTTACTATATACTCAAGTCAATATTTTGTTTCTTCATAACATTTATAGAAGTCAAATTTAAGGTCCTATCAAAATGCTAAGCATCCAAAATAAACAGCCTGATCATTTCAAATGAAATTAGCATGCATAGTTTTGTAATAGTTTACAAAATAATAAGCATCCAAAGTTAATCTGAGACTTTTTTACTCAAAGTTTTATAAAAACAGAGCCTGAATATGACTGTGTATTCTTCTCTGTACAAATGCACTAGCATAAATTTCCACAAAAGTTTGGTAAATAATTTGAATATCAATTTCTAAACAAAATTTTGTGTGTTCATGACCATATCAATCAAGGACAAAGTTATAACATATATTGATGTGAAATTCTGACCTTTAATCTTGTCCAAGGTATAACTACTGTAAAATTGGACAAAAATAAATTGTTCAACATCAAACAATACTATCAACATTGAGAAATGTTTACATACATAAAATGCAGTTATTAAACTCATCCAATTAATATTGACAATTAGTTCAATATGATTATTTGCATTACAATATTTCATGTTTCATCTAGACTAAATACTCAGCTATTTGTAGGTTATTCTGGTGAATCAATGAACAAGAAAGTACATAAATGTATTGTCTAGCCTGTGACAATATTGTTGTGGCCTTAGTAACACACTAACAAAGCCATCCCTGTGACCTTAACTTTTGACCTTCTGATCTACAGTTGCCAGGGGTGTTTCATTTCATCTGTTAAACTTATGTGGCAAGTCAGATAAGAATCTTTTTAGGTAGCAGATGCTGTGCCCACTTGATAAAACTTGAAACAATTCAACCCCAAATTTAAAACCAATTCACCCTATGACCTTAATCTTTGAACCTGTGAACATCCCTAAAGATAAATCTATGCAAATGGTGAACTGGTTCAAAGTCTGATGCCTATCCATTTACATTTTTTTCTTCTCAAAAATATCTTTAGGCAACATAACACTGTAAACTGGCCCTTAACCTTTTGACCTTTAAATCTCTAGACATACTTTTTTGCAATGTCAGATAACAAGTGACACATAGCAACAGCAGATACTGCTATATCCCAAAAGTTTTAACAGTTCAACCAGCCATCTAAATTTTAAACTACTGCCCCACCATGACTTTGATCATGAACCTTATTGGCCTTTAATCTTAACAGATGTTATTTCACCATCCCACGTAACTCTAATGTACTTGTGAGCAAAGGATAATGATAATCCCATGATACAAACCAGAGATATTGACCTTACAAAAAACAGTAACCAAGTACTGGATAGATAACAGAAAATGGATGGATGAAAAGACATTGTGACCCCTTTCTCGCCTTCCATAACATTCACTGTAGACAAGACATAGTAGAAATGGGTATATTTATCAAAACTGAATAGTACAGTTTAAAACTGTTCATTAAAACCTGTCTATAAAGGACACTCAAGGGACCATACAAACCTGACCTTGTGAGCAGGTGTTCTTTCTATAGATAAAAGTGATATGAGAATTAACAAATGGAACCAAAAACAGTCCATTATTACCAGGTTTCCTTTAAATGGAAGTGTCTTCTATGACAGGTTTCACCATACAAATTAGTTATCTTTGCAATTTTTTTAAGGATATAAAAAATTAAATATTTTCATGTACCTTTAGGACAACTGCCTTCTCAAATACTTGCATCGATGAACGGCACTGTGAAAATTTCTGATACTCTGCAAAAAGGACACAATAACTTTTTGTTGTTGTTGTTGGTTTTAACAGCACTTTTAATACATTACTGGCTATATCATGCTGAGGAAATGAAAGCCAAGTGCCTTTCCCAAAGAAACACAGAGGCAGCTGATCTGGGCTAACCTGGGTGGGTATCAAACCTAGGACCTTTGGAGCTACAGCTGCTACAAATACTTGGCATAGCGCTGCACACTTTCATAACACATTATTTTTACTTTCTTTCATCTGTACATAATGCATGTAAATATCTGTGCATATGTGTTTGTGTGTGTGTATGTATGAATGTAAATGCTTTAACAGCATGTCAGCACAATCCTGGCTATATGGTGCCAATTCAAACTTAAGTAAAGGTGGAAATTGGGAGAAAAACCATTCTAATTAAACATAAACATATAGTCCTACAGGATAACAGATAAAAGGTAAATGTATGAATATTATTTAAAAGGTATATCAAATAAAAGATGGTAAATTAAAACAATCCCTGAGTTATATGGTCGAAACATTTTATACAATACTACAGTCTTTCAAAAGATCTAAGTATTCTCTTGTGGTACACAATCTAAAAGCTTCCTAATTGAATTCACATGAAGAAAAACTTGTCTCACAAGGCGAATGTCAATAAACCTGACAAGAACGAGTTTTACTGTCAATAGACACTGGTAAAGTATGCACTTTGGTCCAGCTTCACCCTTCAAAAGGTATGCATGAGTCAGGTGTGTTCTATGTACGAGTAGTACAATGCCACATCATCTCTGTGATTTGTTCTATATGCGGGGTATTGATCTCCAATGATGGGTTTGATGTTCCAAAGCTTGTTCATGGAGTTTTCATTCCAAATATTTGGCCAAGTATATGGAACATGCCAATTAGGATAATATTTGAAGTCAGCATGTGAAATCTTCCATTCAGAAACAGGTGACTGCAGGGCAGCTTTTGCTTCTTTATCTGCCCTTTCATAACCTTACTACCAACATGACTAGGCAACCAAGTCATGCAAGGTTTGGTATTTGGATCTGAAGATGACATTGACTTCATTTAGTATAAAAGTATTCAACATCTTTAACATAATATACACTATTACTTCTTTCAACTTTAATCTAACAAGAATTCCACCCAAAAAAACTATTTTTCAAGTCTTTCTCATAACTGTGGTAGTATTCAAATATTAGATCTTAAGACTACGCTCTAATTTTGTACCAAAAAGGCTAAACAAGTGTTTGAACTTACAGTAAATATTTGCCTTTATACAGAATGAAAACTAGACCTCGTACTGATGGTGCATGTAAAAAGATCCTGCTCATTACAATTTGCTAGGTAGTGCCTTAAGCATGGGAACCTGTGTTGGGCAATCAAAGTTAGAAAAACTGGTATTCAGGGGCCTTAACTCCTCTTAATGATGACATGAAATGCTGGAAATCCAACTCATTCAAGCTCTTATCAATATAAAGGTGTATGATAAATTTGGTTGAAATCCAACATTCCTTAGTAAAGTAATGCTGTGGAAATTCAAGTTAGGAAGATGAGTAATCATGAGCTACTGCAACACTGCAGAAACCAAGTCAGGAGGATGGACAATCGGTGGTGAAAAAACGAAAATAATGTGATGGAATACCTGAAATCAAAGTCTTTCCAGGTCTTATAAAGTTGCATTCCAAATCCAATTGAAATCCAACAAAGCTTCATAAAGTTATTCTGCAGATAACAAAGTCAAACAGCATACCTGCCAACGGACACAGAGGTATAAGCATAACCAAAGTGGCAACAAAGTGTAATCTGAGCATACAAAGAGTAATCTATATATTACATGCCATAATTTAAATAAACTGTATGAAAAATGTATGTTTAGTTTTGCTACTAATCTGGATCTGCAGCTGGTTAAAAATCTTGTCACAAATGAGCAAAATCCATGTGGATTAGTACCAGAATACAAACACAAAACATATTGACAAATTATATATACACAGCACTCACTTTAACTAGTCTACATATCTAACTTTCACTGAGTGATCACAAAGTCAACTCCACAAATTCTGCAACAATCATTACCATGTGCTCAACATGAGTGCTGTATTACCCCTCTCATGTTCTTCTTTCTAAATCTGTAAAGCACTATTGATTTGTCTTTTTTCTGACCTGACACGTTTTAAAGTTTAAAAAGATCTCTCTTCTGTAACGTTTCTCAGTCATATAACATCCTAGTGTCACGTCGATAAAGCCTGTTTCACATAACATCTGCCGTCATTTTTTTAAGTATAGACTGGTCTACTAACAAATTCTGTGAATTAATATAATGAATCTGTGAGACAAGTTTTCAAATTGAAGAAACCAGTCTGTTTTCTTGGAAATGTGTCATATACAGCTGCTATAAATAGAAACTAAGGAAAGTACATGGAGGTCTATGACAAATGTACTATTACGATATTCTTAAGCATTAGTCTTTTTTTTAGAATATTCTCAGATTTATATGATGTGTGGGATTAAAGAGATGATAATAAAACTGACAAACACAACTTTTTATTGCTTTATTTTTATTTTTTTTTAATGTACCAAAAAAGCGTAATCCATATACAGGCAAGCAAAAGACATAATTAGGGGGAAAAAAGCAGATTGATTATGCCAAAAGCGTAATGGTTGGCAGGTATGAAACAGATGAAAAATCAGGAGGTATAACTCCTAAAAATAATGTCCTGGAATAATGGAATTCAAACTCATACAAGTTCTTATCAACATGAAACAGCATGTCAATTCTGACTGAAATCCAACAAACCTACATAATATTATACTGCAGAAACCAAAGTCAGGAGAACAGACAATTAGGGGGCATAACACTTGTACACGAGACAAAACCCTTAAAAGGCACATCTAGGTGTAAGAGACAATGCACGCACCAAATTGCACCAAATTATGTTTAATGGTTCCTGGGCTATGCTGGTTACAATGATCCATTGTAGTGGGGATTCAAAACTGATTGAAAAATGGCAACAACCCAGTCATAATTGGACCCAAAGAGACAAAGCCTTTAAAATACACATCTACTTGTAATAGGCAAGTCACCTACTAAATGGCACCCAATGAAGTGTAAGGGTTGCTAAGCTATGGTGGTTACAAGAAATGTGAAAGGACAGCATCGGAATCTAAAGATAAAAACAGGAATACTTCAAATTTGTATCCAACAATTTATTTTACACATTTAACCCTACTGATTCAAAGTGATTTTTGCTCAAAAAATGTGCTTCCTATAGTTTTCTTTTTCCATCATGTGCCACATTAAAGTGTATATAAAGAAAAGACTGCTATATAACCAGTCATGATGCCTTGCAAATCACATTCTGAATTTATATAGTATGTTTTTACATTGAGCAATACTCCATATTGGTTGCCTTTCATTTCATGATAAGTCTTGAACTTTCCCAGATGAACAAGTGCACTAAGTTAATGTGAATTTTGATTGGTCAACAGTTAATTGCTTTTGTTATATAAGTGATTAAGTAAGCTGTCACAAATGATTTAAATCAGAGATTACAAACATTTTGGTTTTTCTAGATATACCAGTGTTAAAGTTCTGGTTCACCTATTTAAACAAAATTGTAACCAGAAAATCAGAATCTGAGAGAAGTGGTTATAATGGCATAATCTGAGACGTGATTGTAATGGCATAATCTGAGAGATGCGATAGTAATGGCATAATCTGAGAGAAGTGATTGTAATGGCTTAATCTGAGGAAATAAATAAGAATGATTCTATCAAAATCAGAAAGGCTGGCATCTCTGTAGACAGATGGAAGGAAAGGAAAAGGTGATTATTATAGTACTCCCACAACTTTATGCTATAGTTCCCGCATCTTGATATGCAGTCTTTTAAGCAAACCTTTATGAAAAAGTAGGGATAAAGCAGGGCTACTTTTTAAAAAAAACGTAGGGAAAAGGTAGCACACATAAATTAGATGACACTCATAACATGATGAAAAGCACTTATATTTTGACAGATCTTTTAAAATTTTCATGGTTTTTTCCCGAAATTCAATTGGACACTTCTAATATTACATTGCTACCAACAGTATTGTTAAGATAAGATACACAAGCACTAAAACCTTATATGCAACATTTCACATGTTAAGCATAAAGTCATGTGATAAATTTTGTCCATAAAGTCATGTGATAAATTTTTTGCCCAGAAAGTCATGTGATAATTTTTGCCCAGAAAGTGATAAGATACATTTTGGATATCTGAGGTTAAACAGAAACTCAAAAGTGGAACATTTGACCATATGTTTTTAGATTGGATTGATTCAGACAGGGTTTACCATTACAGAACATTTCAAAATTGAATGGCTCTCATTCATAAATGTCTGTAATTTGCTTCATGGCTATGATCAAGCACAACTCAAGATGGAAGGAAATGGTAATTACTACAGGACATCCACATCTTCATGCTATGGTTCCCACATCTTAATATGGGGCCATAATTACATGAGTGCTCAATTCAAATTAAATCTATGAAATCTATAAATGAGTTGAATTATTTCTGTCATGAGCCCAAGCAAGCAAAAGATGGAAAACATTCAATGAGTTTCATATATTTTATTTGAAATCAGCACAAATGTATTAGATTCTATTGACCACAAGTTGAAAACTGCTGATTTTGCTTTCAGACAGCATGTAAATCGTGTGGGTGTTCATTTAAAATGAAATTTATACAATAAGCTAAATGATTTCTATCTTTTGCATGATTTGATGAGAAAAAGATGGAAATATTCAATAATTTTCATAAATTTCATTTCAAATTAGCCCTAATAAATTATATTACACTCACAACAAAATGAAAATCACTTATATTTTGTTAGATCTTTTGAAATTTGCATTATTTTGGCAGTCATGTGATAAATTTTGTCCATAAAGACATGTGAAAAATTATGCATATCTGATGCATAAACAGAAACTCACAAGTGGAACACCTGAACATAATTTTTAGACTAGTGTGATTCAGGCTGACTTACCATTATAGACCATTTCAAAATTGAATGGCTGACTTACCATTATAGACCATTTCAAAATTGAATGGCTGACTTACCATTATAGACCATTTCAAAATTGAATGGCTCTCCATCATAAATATCTGTAAGATGCTTCATGGCTATGATCAAGCACAACTCAAGAATTGAAACACCTGGAAAAATAAAACATTCAAAGGTGACTTCAAATGGAACTCTTGTTTTACAAGGGTAACTGTCCCATTCATTGTTATCTTACTGCCAGTAAAAACAACCTATCAAAAATAGGTCATACATCCAAGGATTGACTACTAGGTATTGAACCTAAGACTTTTTGTTACCAAAGTTTTACTCTACCCCAACTAATGGTAGGCAGAGTAGTAAGGATATAAGATCTTGCCTGTTTGACTGCAACTTGAATCAGGTGAGAACTAGAGTTTGATCTGAAGTTACCCCAAATGAAAGTTTTTTCTGGCAAGCGACATGGAGAACTTGGAAATTAGGAAATCCAATCTAACATTATCACATATCTGAGCTACTAACACCACAAAATCTCATTTTGCAGAGAGCGTATTCACTAAAACGGCATGTTTTTAGCTGAGAAATATTTGTACCATCTGCATACCTTAGGTACCTGTGCAGGGCACTCATTTTTAGCAGTAGTGACCCAACATTAGAGCGTGAACAAATACCCAATTTTCATGTTTGAATATTTGCTAAATGTATTCGGATAAGATTAGAATATTCATTGATGTTAATCAAGGTATAAAATCTACTTTGGTGTTGATTTACATCTCCATTGCCCACCAAACCACATTTAAAACATTGTCAACTCAGTCATCAAATCCCAATTAAATTACATTATGGGGTCTTGAGTAACTTTTTTTGACCATTCAGACTTAAAATCCAATGAGTTTAGGTGTTATTTTCCTGTTTATCTTCATACTCCATACAACTGTAAACATTACTTTAGTGCTGAAGGCAGGCAGTTATAAATGGCAGAAAAATGATTACCAGATCATTTAACAATTTCTCTGGAAGTGATCTGTTCATAATCAAAATTAAACCAACATGTACTCAATTTAATTAAATAAATTCAGATATCTTGATTGCAGGTCTCTGGAATTTGTCCCTATAAGTCGGACATGTCTGATGGAACTGACTTCCTGACTGACTATAAAATGCCCAAACTGGATATTGGGAATTTTTCCTAAGCCACAAGAAACTCCTATTCAGATTTGATAAATAACTGTTTTCACGTGAAACCCATAGATAGGTATTGACCTCATCATTTACCTAAGATGTACATAGCAAACAGGTGTGAAATGGCCTTGGGACTTCTGTAAACAGTATAATGTAACCTCTAACAGGGCCACGTACCTGGGAACTAGTTACCTTCCTCAAGCCAGTTTGGGAGTAGACCATTCGGTTTCATGGATTAAGAGGGATTCCAAACAAACAGTTCAGATTTTCAAAAAGGTATAGGAAAGAAAGAGTGAAATAATCCCAGCACAAACAAAACATATACTGATAACTATAGCTTTGTCCTAATGCACTGCAAAAACAGAATGTTGCAAGCTTTACTGTACAGCAAACTGCTCAACCATTGAAACTTGTATTGTTCTGTCCAAAAGCCACCTCAACTGGCCCATGTAAATCTTAGTGATATGAAGCTGACATCTGATTTCTGACTTTTAAGAAAATAAAGAAAATAATAGTGTCAAAATTTAAGCATATTGATAATTCCATATAAATTTTCTTAGTAGAACTTTTATGTACAAAAATTTAAAGGATTTCATGAAAAATACAAAGTGCTATGTACGAAAAAATATAATACATTTAATTAATAATTATTTTTATTGCTAGATGGTGTATGAAAAATTAAAGGGTACGAAAAATTCCATGAAATACTGTAAGTTATCTTTCCATACATGATTACAGAAAATTACTGGAAATTCCAATTTGATAAAAAAAAGGAAAATAACATCTCTGTTTTCTTTGGAGCATTTAATACACTTACAAACAAAAAATAGTTGGTAGATTTAGCCTTATCCAATACCAACACCACACACATGTACCAACACTCACATAATCAGAACCAGACTGACATGAAATAAATTAAAATATACCAAGTTTCTACTATCTTTAAAATCCATTGGGACAGTGTATATTTCCTTCATTAGATGCAATCTTTACTGCTCTCAATAGTTCAGCGTTTGGGAGGGGAGAGGTTAAAGGTAAAGTAAGCATCATTTGTGTTCATCTTTGTACTCATTTAAGATGGATGGTACTGTTGTTCAAACTTCCCTAAAGATCTTGTTGAATTTTCCTCAGCATAGAAAATAATCTTTCTGCATCTACATTGATGTGAGGAAGTGTCAAATATGCTGGGTGGTGTTGCTATTTCAACGGATGTCAGACACTCCAGAATGACTTGACGTCAATATGGTCTTGGCAGTGTGTGCAAAATACAAAATGCTCCCCCTTGCTGTAGCGCTTTACATAGTAAAACTCCGTATAGGAGTTTTTATTTAGTTTTGCTGGGCTCTGATTGCTTTGCAGGTGGCTCATTATTTCCTGAATCACAGCTGCATTTCAACATTTTGCCTTAGAAAATGAATCAAAATTGTGCACTATTCCAACTACTGAAATAATCGTGTTTTGCAATTTATATATGGAGTGAAATCAGAGTTCAAAGAAACATTGCTGCTAATCAAGAACTTGCCAATAATCTTAAATAAAGATGGCTTAAACATTCTCATTCAAGGCACTGATGTGTAATAACTTGTACTTTGACATGCATCTTTTTGATTTATCTATAACTTCAAACAAATTGGGTTGTCCCACTTTACTTATGCAAATTAGCTTCATGGACTGTCCCACAGCAGTCTTCAAAGGATTTAACATGGCTTCACCTGAGCTATTCTCCCTCATACCAATTAAGTAATCAGTGAAATGGCGGTTGCTTATATGTGACCACCTTACCTTTTAATTGCTTCTATGATAAAATGCTCTGAGGATAGTTTTACATGGGCTCTAAGCAGAACTGTTTACTGTTTATACAGATTACATGCTAGGGACATGTACATGTATAGTGGTGGTCAAAAAATCTCTCTCCATTTACTTATTTTTTTCTTCAGATAACTGCATTACACAACTGTGGTTTGGAAATAAAAACGTGTTATGGCAGGTATGAAAACCCCATGTCAATATCACTTTCCATTTAGGAGTAGCAATAAGATTTTCACGATATATACCATGGTGGCCATACTAGATGTCAGATTGGCACCATTTTTATTTAGAACCAAAAAGACATCATAAGAAGTCTTTTAGTGAAAACTTCATACATGTATATATATTTGGTGAAAACCCTGTGTTGATACAACTTTCCTTCAGGACGAGTAGCAATAATATCAAGGTGGCCATATTGAATGTCATCTTGGCACCATTTTTACTTTAGACGAACTAGACATCATGTGAAATCTTTTAGCGAAAACTTAATATATTCATATATATATATATATATATATATATATATATATGACCATCCATTCAGGAAGAATAGTGATAACAAGATTTTGCAATATGGCCACTGTGATGGCCATACTGGATTTTGAAGTGGCACCGTTTTCATTTCAACTAACTTGACCCTGAGATGAATGTGCATGTAAAGTTTCATGGCAAACCTCCCAACATTTTAGGAGTAGTAGTGAAAACAAACTTGTGCTAATGGACACCATACAACAGATTGACAAAAGGCCACCAGCAGAGCTAAATACAAAGGACATGTGTCCAGTAGCAATCACATTTGAAAACTAAAGTACATACAACACATGAAATATAGGTCACTGGGACTTAGTTGGGATTTAAGAATCCTGTACTTACTGAGTATCCCTTAACTAAGTTTAGACAAAAATAAATATTACTGTAAAAGGCAGAAAATGTACAGCCAGAAGATTGGACATCAACACAAAAGTTAACTGAAGCAAATTAGTAGGTCATGAAACTGTACCTGTACAGAAACATCTCCTAAACAATTTGTGACTTTGGCATTAACAGTAATGGAGTTGTACAAACTGAAGCAATATGTATAACTTCAGCTTAACTTCACGTAAGCACACTTTTACATGTATGCAATGTCCCCAAAAACTGTACAACCATGTACCCTTGCCTGCCTTATAGGGGGATTGAGAACTACTTTGGCAAGGAAATAATTAATGCTTACATCCAAAGATGAATATTGTCTACTCACCATGTAACATAGCAGACTTTGAATCACTGGTAGAAATCTTCATGGAATCTACAAACATGGCAGGCGTGAGTCTGGGATTATCCATCTCATTCAAGTTGCACACAGGATAAAACTAAAAGCAACAAATAGGAGTCAGATAAAAATTAAGATATAGTTTCTCACTGCCATATTAATAAAAAGTTTGGGACACAGTAGATAGCAAAGCTTGTTAAAATACAAATGCTTACAAAAATGTATCCAACACAATGTATGTATGTATGTATGTATGTATGTATGTATGTATGTATGTATGTATGTATGTATGTATGTATGTATCTATCTATGTATCTATCTATGTATGTATGTATGTATGTATGTATGTATGTATGTATGTATGTATGTATGTATGTATGTATCTATCTATCTATGTATGTATCTATCTATCTATCTATCTATCTATCTATCTATGTATGTATCTATCTATGTATGTATGTATGTATGTATGTTATGTATGTATGTATGTATGTATGTATGTAAGTATGTATGTATGTATGTATGTATGTATGTATGTATGTATGTTATGTATTGTATGTATGTATGTATGTATGTCAAGATATAGCCAAATCAAAGTATTGAGAATACTGATGGTTTGGAGGATTATAGTGATTCTAATTTACATAAGGTCAGAAGGAATGTAACTATTGAGATATTAATAGACATGGTCCCTTTTACTATCATAAACTTACTGATATAAATAATCTTTATAATAAAATCTTTCAAATTTTCTTTTCTTTACATATCACCAGAGAATTTATATTAACATTTGAAATATTATTTGAGAAATGACTGTGATTTCCTTTTCCTTTTAAAAGCAATTTCTACTATTATTTCAAGTAATAACATCGGCTGGAACAAAATCCAGGAGAGATAAAAAATGTGTTGCCTCCATTAACATTAAAAAACCGTAATGACAGGCCACTGGATCTATACTTTGTTGTTACAATTAATAGTAACACAAATCATATTTGGTAAAAGACAACAGAAATTATGCCATAAGCATGGAGAAATCACTCCAAGCCCAAAAGGATAAAATCTTTAAAAATACAAAAACCAACTTAGGTTATAAACCATACTTTTTTAAACAGTCCATGACCATCTTAGCTGGAACATCATCACAGGACACAAAGTTTCGTCAAAGTTATTTTGCAAAACCCAATTTTCTACGAGTCACAATTACCCCGACCTTTGACATTTTGACCACAAACTCAATAGGCCTCTTCCATATCTTAAGTGCAAGCCCTCCACAAACATTGGTTAAGTTAATAATGCCAAAAAGTATTTTTCTCCTTTCAAGTTACCTGGACCTTTGACCCCCAAAATTAACAGGCTTCTTTCTTGCAAAACGTGTAAGTCATCCACAAAACTTTGTTGAAGATACACTGTCAATAACTGAAATTTATGCTCAGAAACAATTTTCTCTTTTCAGTCAGTGATCTTGACCTTTGACATCAAAAATCAATAGGGTTCTTCCTACCCCAAGTGCCAGCCAGTCCACAAAGTTTAGTCCAGATCCGTGTTGTTCAACTAATGATATTTTGCCAAAACAATTTTGCTTCCTTCAGTAACAACTGCCTTGACCTTTGACCTTTTGAGCCAACATAAACATGCTTCTTCCTTACCCCAAGTGAAAGTTATCCACAAGTTAGTCCACATATGTGATACAGAACTAATGTTATTGTGCAGAAACCATTTGCCTTTTTCAGTCAGTGACCTTGACCTTTCACCTTTTGACCTCACAATCATAGGCTTCTGCCCATGTGCAAGCTAGCAACAAAGTTTGGTCCAGGTATGTGTTGCAGTACCAATATTATTGTGTGGAAACTATTTGTCTTTCTTCAGTCTATTACCCTTGACCCTTTGGCCTTCTTGACCCCAAAATATTACAGACTCTTTTCCTCACCCCAAGTGCAAGGAATCCACATAGATTGGTAACCATAGATGTCTAAAACTGAATCTTTTGTGCGAAAACCATTTTTCTTTTTGCAATCAAAGTGAACCCTGACCTTTGTTTTTTTTAAATCTAAAATCAATACTAGAAAAGACAAAACCTAAAAAAACTTAACAATGTTAAAGCCAATTGCAACTAAAAACTACAATGATTATAACATTGAGGTAAGTCATGAGCTCTACTGTTATTTATGTGCACGCCAACTGAAAGCATACATAATTGTAAATAAAAGACTCATTCTCCCCCATTAAGCAATGTTTTCAAGGGGAACAATCTTGTACTTGCATAGGATGATGAATAATATATGAAAATGATGAATTAATAGATGACCATGATGAATAATAGATGACCCATGCTCATAAAGAACAGGACTTAATCAGATAATTTAATCACTCTTCATCTATACAGTCCAATGATTGATCTCTGATTTCAATATACAAAGATGAGAGGATTACCAATCACACTGCTGGTGGTCTGGTTTCTCCACCTCTAAGAAAACTTAAATCAAGTATCTAAACTGTTAAGAAGATGTTGTATATTTTAGTAATTTAAACTTGTTGTGCAATTTGTGCTAGATCAATGAAGTAACAAAAGATATCTTACCATTATTTGTTTGAGAGCACAAATGTCTTGATTGAAGGAAACTGCCTCTTCAGAAGGTCTACAACACTTGGGGCCTCTGAAAGGTCCTGAAATGGTTAAATCTTAATTACAATCAAGCCTGCCTTAAAGGTTACCTCTATGAAGATAAAAACCTATCTTCCATAGCTACCTTTTCCAGGCACCTTACACCAAATTATACTAGATATAAACCTAAAATTAAACAACCATTTATCCAGTGATTTCTACAGGAGTTTCACTCAGAGGGTGAACTATCAATCTACTCACTGGCACTGTAGCATTTCTATTAGGATGTTCACGGGGGAGGGTGCATTTTTATATAAGACATCTTACAGTATGTTTCAACAAAAAGTTTGTGCTAAATAACTTTCAATAAAAAAAACAAAAAAATTGCAGCACAGTGGAAATGATAGAGCATTATCACATGTCACAACATCATTATGCATTAGAACTGCATGTGAAGCAGAGACATTACACCAAATACTGAAACTACATGTAACCATTCATACAACCTCACCAAGTGCAGTTGCAGAATGCTTTTGATACCTAGATATTCACTTCAAGTATCTCACTGTTCAATTTCCAAAATGTCACTAAATAAGTGCTTGTTTTTGGCATTTGATATAGAAGCACTGAATAATCAGACCCGAGCTATTACTAATAATGAAGTTAACAGGTTTCTTTAGGTTCATGGCAATGTATGCAATTTTCATGAACCTCGCTCATTTTTAAGGAGGAAATTCATGGAAATTTATCCAAGGATTCAATCAACTAAGTGTCCCGCAAAAAAAATGTATACTGTCAGGTCATAGCCATCTGTCTGTCCATCAACCATGTTATCCTTGTAACCTGAACTTCATCTACACTGACCTGAGAGTGATTATATTTGATGTTTTAGGTGGACAAGTTGTGAAAATGACAATCATGGATCCTGGATGCAGCCACCAAGAAAGGAGGGGATGGGGCCAAAGGTCACATTTTCACAAGTAATATGGACGCTTCCTTGTAATTTAAACTCCCATCTGCACTGATTGAGTGATCAAGAAAAACTGATCATGTCTATTGGCTTCAGAAGAAGAACCTGGACAACATTTCACATCATCACTTTAATAACACATCTAAAATCAAACTGCTAAAAATCACATAGATAAAAAAAAGTTCAAGATTATTACTTTCACAGTTAAAAACAAATGAACAGAAGATCTAGCATGAACTACCTCACACACAAAAAAACGGTCATGAACTATAGAAAAAACTTATATGAGAGCGAGATAGACAGGAAAAACTTTTAAACCAGTTATTTCTCAAATCACTAGATAGACAGATAGGCAGATAGATACAACTTGTAAACAAAAATGTTTCACTCGACGCAACGGATCACAATGAAACATGTAATTTATTATATCTCTATAAAATTCAAATGTTTTCTACTCAGTTCAGATTATCACATTTTTGCTCTTTAATAAAGCGAGAAACACATGCCATAAGTTACATGATTTGTCTTCACAGAATAATAGGTTCTGAATTGATTATAACAAACGAAGATGATAAGAAACATAACAAAAGAAGTTCCAGAAAGAAAAAAAAACTCAGTTTTAAAAAAAAGGTGAAAATACGTTCAAATGTTCATCACAAATAAGTTGACGTTTTGGGATTACATATGTTATATAGTTGAAAACACATGTACGTATATACTCGATTATAAGTCGACCCCCACCCTTTTTTTTAGGGCTGCAAAAAGTGAATTTCTCTTTGACCCTCCCTATAAGTTGGGGTGTATTTTGCAAGCTCTGATCCGTCTGAAGGGGTGATTCTTAGTGAGTCAGAAATGCACTTTGGAAATATAAACAAGCCAAACTGGATAGATAGATAAGAAAAAATAAAGACAAAACCAGTGTAAAATACAATTATATTATTGAGTCACAAATAAATTGACAACATACAATTTGTCCATCTTTGTGTATTAAAGTCCATTGAACTCCATAATGCTTGACGTTTTAAATCTATTTATATGATAAATCAACGAATTCAATTATAGGTCACATACGGTATAAAAATAGAAGTTCAGAATGATCCGATTCACAATATCCCGTGATATGTTAATTCACACTTCGTACAAATAAACATGAAAATTAAGTCCACTTTTTTTTTATTCACGGTATCCTATAAATGTCATCTGGTACAAAGTCCAAGAATAATCCTCATTGTCTGATAAAGTTCTGAAATCCTACATCGTCATCTAGTCATTGTAAATAGTCGTCATCTAGTCATCGTAAATCTCGTCCGACTCCGATTCCTCGGCTTTACTGTCATATGCAGGTGCTTATTGCAGAGACTGAGCTTGGGCATTTGTGAGCAACACTTTGATCATAAAGTCAGAAATCTATTAAAGACTGCAACTGAACATATGTCAATTGTGGTGCAAGATCACAGGGAGTTCAAATAACCACCCTGTGTTACTTGGCACTGAACAAGTATCAAACTCGTGGCTTGATCAAGGTTGTCACGTGGGAAAACAAAAAAGTGTGGTGCCCTTTACAAGCAAAGGGATTAAGGTCAAAGTATATGCACAGGAAGTTGTAGAACTCTACTTGGCACTGAACAAGTATAGATTCGCGGCTCGATCAAAAGGATTGTCCAACTTGAAAACAAAGTGAGTTCCCTTTACAAGCCAAAAAGCTCGGCCCATGTGCACTGGCAGATAACTTGGGAAATATCACTTGGGAATTAAAACTGACTTGTGGAAAAGGAAAATACAAATTAAATTAAAACTTTTATTGCATCACAGCACAATCTTTATACATCAAACCCAAATATTAATACAATACAGGTTGTTCAGACTGGCATGAAAATGGAGGCAATATACTTTACTAGTAAACCCCCATGGTAAACATTGACAGACACTTCATTTTGCGGTAGGTAGTATTTAATTTACGGTAATATTTTCAAATTATTAAATCCAAATAAACTGAGGATACATGTATAGTGTAATGAATACCGTCATGAACGCATAAACACAGTGCACACCCATATATGCATTACTGCATAGGAATAGTGGCATGAAAACATAAAAATATATGAATTGACATTATTTGTATGTACTGCAAACATCTAGAGTTTCCACATTACCCCCAAGATTTCTATTTTTTTATAATGTCGCACTTATAAGACGACCCCTACTCTGCATGAATCGAATTTTAAGTAAAAAACATCAACTTATAAGTGAGTATATACGGGTAGTTAAAGATATTCTCAAAGAATAATTATAAGTTCAGAAAAAAATATGGGCTACCTTAAAAAATGACTTGACATACAACTACTGACTGATACCAGTTTTCTCGATAAAACCATACGGTGAAGCAAGAGAGCTTACTCTCCAATGCAGATATTTTATATGCAAAGTATTCTGTACCTCTATGGATTATGTTCCAGTTTGTCTGAAATCTTCTGTCTGGAAAAATCATCCCCCAGTTTTAGAAGCTGTTTGAAGAACATGACATAATCCTCAAAGGTCATGTTAATGACCAGGTGGATCTGCTCGATGAGAGAATCGTACTAACTCGTTTTTTCCAACAACCCTCCAAGCACATCCTGAAATCGTACATTAAAAAAAAACGGTGAGATAAACCTTGTTTCTGGCACCAGCTTTAACATTTTTATTTTACAAGCCTTAAAAAGCAACATGAATGGCTTAAATATTTTTATTTATTTTGTCTCTTATAAAAATCAAACTTCAGTGGTTAGCAGTTCCCATCTCCACCTTATCACATACTGCCTACTCCTCAACACTCCACTACCTGAATCATAACCACTGGTTATAAACATTACTGCAAACGTATATTAGCTTCTGAAATGTTAACCTGAAATGGACTGACATCCTATGCAGGGTATATTGTGTATAGTAAAAGCTGTCTTGAAAGATCACTACTTTGGGTTGTCTCTCAAGACAAAGTTGATTGTACTTTCTGTCACTTAAGGATAACTGCTTCTGAAATGTTGCAGTAATAAAACTTTTGAAAAAAATGATATTTTACACAGCTAAGGGTCCAAGAAATCTAAACTCATTTAAAATATTTAGGATGGTGTGATTTTCTTGAGCCAATCTTAGCTGAAATATATGTCAAGTAAAAGTAATTCATACAAAAGTATGGAAAATAGTCGTCACCAACTGCCCATCAAATAATAACTGAATGAATATTTAAAAACTAACCCATTTGCACAGATGAACTCATTATCCCCCGAGTCAAGCAGCTAGTGATTCTCCCTACAGCATGCAGGTAGAGGAATCACATTCAGCAGTGAAAGCCTAATCTGTGCCTGTATCCTTGAGTCTCACTGACAATATCTGATGATATGTAGCAGGGGTTACTTGCAAGAATTTGGTTATTTTGTCCTGTGTATTTGTTCAATTAAGCTGAAATTTGGTAAGCTATCACAATACAATTATCTACATAATGTTATAAATTTCATGCAACATGCGGAACTAAAATGTTCACGCAGAAGGTAAAAAAAGTTGATTTACCTTTCGGAGTTTCTAATTTTGGTTCTCATCATAAATAATCAATAATCTATATAAAACTCCATGAAATTCACTGTGAATTCCCACATATTAAAATATAACCATCAAAAGATATAACCATATATACTGGAAAAAAAAATCTAATTGATTTGCATTTGAGTCTAAATTCATTTTTGATTGTGGTTCTGATTCTGGTAAATGGTCTCTTGTTGACATAGTTTCTATCATTTTATGATTCATCAATCCCCTCTTACAGCAGTTTTTCTTTTTCTATTTCTTTCACTCGCATTGTATTCACTCCCACTTTCTCTTCCATGGATATTTCAAGGTCACTATAAATATCAGCCAATGTAAATTCTGAGAATTCTCCACCAAAATGTGTCAGGCAATTTCTCCTCCTGGCAGCTAATTCCTTTGATTACCATCATTTTTATTTTAAAATAATTCCTCCATTAGGGCACTACAGATATCAAATTTTATTTTCTTCATTGTCCAAAGTTTCCTTTGCATGTGTAAGCTAAAATTTAATTGGATGAATTGCACGCATTTGTATATGGTGGAAAATAAACCAATGGGTGTGTGCTGTATTAAATCATTGTGTGGGATAAAGGTTTATACTAATAAAACCACTCACATACAAGGTTAACCACACCACCTTATCATGGCATACAGAAGACTAGGTAAGTAAAGTACGATGAGTTACCATGACAGTTAGGAATAACGAGTTAAAGATTATATAATCCTCTTACAAATACACAAAGAAAGTTTATGTCAGTGAGTGCAATTTTTCAGGATGGCATGATTATTGAAGTCACATATTTGCTGTAACAGATAAATGGCATGGCTGATTTATGGCCAGTCATAAATTACTAAAGATTTGACAACATCTCAAATACTTGTCATTGACTTTATCATTTTCTACTACATGACTACTATTGCAATCATTAAAATTGTATCAGCATTCTTCTTTGTTATTTTTTAATAAGAGACAAAAAGTTGCAACTACATCATTTATGTCGTTTCCCACAGAGTACATAGCAGTACAATATGCTTAGATAGAAAGTGACATAAATTATATTGATGACATCCTAATGTAATAATCACATCATTCTGAGTTGCACAGTGAGCATTGATCTTACAAATCCCTAATGTAATAATCACATCATTTTGAACTGCACAGTGAGCTTTGATTTTACAAAATCCATAATATAATAATCCCATCATTTTGAGCTGCACAGTGAGCACTGATTTTACAAAATCCCTGATGTAATAATCACATCATTTTGATGATGTTCTAATGTAATAATCACATCAATTTGAACTGCATGGTAAGCACTGATTTTACCAATCACTAATGTCACAGAAAAAGAATAAGCTAAGGTTCCTGACCTGCCAACCCTACAAGGACCTCAGTAGGACAGTCAATATTTTGTCCATAAATGAGACCATTTTTCAGTAAGTTGTAATGAAAAAATATGCACTGCTAAATTGAAGACTTGGAAAACATGCCTTTGAAAAGTTCAGATGTGTGATCTGATGCAGCGAAGACAACATTATGTTCAACAAAAAAGTTTGTAAAGGACATTTTAGGCCTTAATGACCATCAGTACAATTCCAGAAACTGCAGTTCCAAACCCCATGGAAGTCAATGGCTCAGTGCTAGATATATCACCACATGTAATCTTTGATTTTTTAATTTCACATGGTGGCAGCAGTCATCTCTCCTGCTGTGAACAATACTCAAACTGACATGACCTAATGTCTAAAAAATGTAATCATTTTCTACCCAGCTTTTTTCCAAGCATGGCCAAGTATCTGAATATTCCTTTTAATGCTTCTATTTTGAGTGTTTGAACTTTTTAAATGGGCTGATTGTCCATTCCGCATTCAACATGTTTTCATCGTTGGATGACATTTCTAGATAATGCTGTAACATAAAAGCAAAAAGCTTGATCAATGCTAGGCATTTTGCATGAAAATTATTGGCACAGATTAAAACAGTCTCAGGTACTCTGCAAAATAAGGTTCTGGTTCCGGACCAGCTCCACTGAAATCTAAAATGAAAAACTGGACCCAGGACTAATATTCAGATTTGGACCGCAAAGATTGTAGTTTCGTATTTGTTGTCATTATTCCATAAATCTGTAATTTATAGGTTCATTTCAGTAAGCCAAATGGTCAAATTGTAAGGGTTGGTACATCTGTAGTCTTATGAGACACAAAAAAGCTAGGGAAGACTTGAATTGTGGAATAATA